>JAFBJQ010000517.1:141446-271248 GCA_016785345.1 Trinectes maculatus | reverse complement strand
GCCACTTTGTTTCGTGTCTCCTGTTGAATTCATTGGTCTTGGACTGGACAACACTGTCTCGAGACTGGAAGAAATGTGTGTGTGTGTGTGTGTGAGGTAGTGTAACATAGTGACTCAAACCCTTCCTGTTGTGCCCTGTGCAGGGGGGGGGGGGGGGCGCAGCAGGGGCAGGGGCGCGCAGCAGGAGCAGGAGCTGTGGGCCTGTCGTGGCTCCGGCGGGGAACAGCCAGCCGGTGTTTATCGGAGCCGGTGTTTATCGGAGCCGGTGCTGGTCCAACAGGCTGCAGTGGGGAACGGCGGAGGAGGGAAGGAGCGTGAAATCCCAGACACCTGGTGGCTCTTTCTGCAGAAGAGTGTGCAGCTGGTGTCGGGCGCCCACATCCACCCGGCCAGCTGTGCTTCCTCGACGGCTCCGCTGGCTTCAGCTGAGGTCACATGCACTGACTTTAACCTTCCAGCTGTGGGCCAGACAGTGTTATCCATACACTGCACATGTGTCGCACTGTGGGATTGTGTGGTTATGTGTAAATATGTATGTGTATGTATAGTTGACTGTTCAATCTGCATTTTAATTTATTCTTTCTTATTGAAATGAAAAGAGAAGATGACTTTTTTTTTTACTCGTGGAGTGTGAATTGGTTTTTTTGTTTTTGTGTGTGTGTGTGTGTGTGTGTGTGCGTGTGTGAGAGAGTCACCAGAGCTGGACTTGGTGGATATGGTGTGAGATCCAGGGCGGTGACACAGTTACTTACAGAGCGGGATTGAAGCCACTCCTGCCTTACATAACCACACAATGTGAAACAGCTCATTTACTCTCACTTTTGCAGTCGTCAGTCGGCCGCTGCTGTGGTCAGAGGTCAGAGGTCAGAGGGCGTTCAGAGGCAGAAGCACAGGGCGAGCAGAAAAAGAGCGGCCTCCAGGTGATGAGGCATCTCTTTAAGGAGTGGTTTGTCTGTCTGAGAAAAGGTCACGAGGCGTGTCTTTGACCTCTGGCAGGAAAAACGGGAAAACAAAAGAGGGAAAACATGTAAACACCACACAGAAACGGCTGCAGCCAATCAGAGATTTCCAACGCCTCTCTGCACCAGAGACGCTGCGAACCACTTCACCATGAGTCATAACACATCCACACCCACCCACCCACATATTATTAACCTGCACGGGGTTAATAGATAGATAGATAGATAGATAGATAGCATCTATCTGTGCTCTTTAATTTAGCTTTACATTTACTTTACAGCAAGTTTGTTATAATTAAAACTGTGTGTGTGTGCGTATGTGCGTGTGTGCGTGTGTGTGTGTGAGTCACCAGTGTTGGACTTGGTGGATATGGTGTGAGATCCAGGGCGGTGACACAGTTACTTACAGAGCGGGATTGAAGCCACTCCTGCCTTACATAACCACACAATGTGAAACAGCTCATTTACTCTCACTTTTGCCGTCGTCAGTCGGCCGCTGCTGTGGTCAGAGGTCAGAGGTCAGAGGGCGTTCAGAGGCAGAAGCACAGGGCGAGCAGAAAAAGAGCGGCCTCCAGGTGATGAGGGATCTCTTTAAGGAGTGGTTTGTCTGTCTGAGAAAAGGTCACTAGGCGTGTCTTTGACCTCTGGCAGGAAAAACGGGAAAACAAAAGAGGGAAAACATGTAAACACCACACAGAAACAGAGGTTTCCAACGCCTCTCTGCACCAGAGACACTGCTAACCACTTCACCATGAGTCATAACACATCCACACCCACACACATATTATTAACCTGCACGGGGTTGATAGATAGATAGATAGATAGATAGATAGATAGATAGATAGATAGATAGATAGATAGATAGATAGATAGATAGATAGATAGATAGATAGATAGATAGATCGATAGATCGATAGATAGCATCTATCTGTGCTCTTTAATTTAGCTTTACATTTACTTTACAGCAAGTTTGTTATAATTAAAACAAACACACCACGATACAGCTTGAAATAAATGGAACATTAAATGATCAGATTCCAGATGTTTGGAAGTGAAGCCACTATTAGTCTTGTTTTTTTGTTTTTTTTCATTTTCCCCTTTAAGGGATTTGCTCTAAATGTCTCTTTGTGGGTGTAAAAATGTTACGGGCTCAGTGTAACAGTATTTAGAGGCTGACATGAAAAGCCGCTGCTCCGCCACTAATGCAGCGGAGCCGCCATAATGAAATGTTTGTTTTTGACGGAGATGTGATGTGGTCGTTTTCTGACTTGTTTCATCTTTGGCTGTTTGGGGTGTTTTCACCATCTGTGTGTGTGCGTGTGTGTGTGTGTGTGTGTGTGTGTGTGTGTGTCACTGTAATGCTTCATCTTGCCAGCACATTATGACACAGACACAGTCAATAATACTTTCCTCTTTGATAACTTAAAAAAAACTTAAAAACATCTAGAACTGCACCTTACAAAGATAAAATGTACAATTACACACACATATAAACGTGACATGTTTCTATTTGTATCGCTAAAAATGCTACGTTGTGTCTTTTCATGAACATGAACGGCATTGCCTGATGAGTGGCAGTACATGTACAAAGACACACACAAACACACACACACACACACACAAATCTGCAAAACATCACACACAGAGCCGCGTGTTGTGTTGATTACTGTGTGTTGTGTTCAATGGGGTGTAAAGTGCTGCGAGTATTAGCCTGTTTATCAGAGTGTGTATTAATGTGATGCAGCACAGTGGCTGGGGTCACACTGTGTGTGTGTGTGTGTGTGTGTGTGTAAGTGTGTAAGTGTGTGTGTGTGTGTGTGTGCTAGCAGGCGATCACAGGTGTGTTTGCGAACTCCACAGAGAGCGCCCTACCCCCCATAACCCCTCTGCCCATATCCGGAGCATCATGGGTAATATCACCCCAAAGAGCACCTGCGTCCCCATCCCACAGCACACACACATATGCACACACACACACATATGCACACACACATATGCACACACACACACCTCTAATGGCCCAGTATCAGCCTGCCATACGCCTCTAATAGCCAGCTGTGTGAGCAGAAATCCAATGCACCGTACCAACACTCACTGATGCAGTTGTAATATTAGATCTGAGTTAACTGCCATCTCCAATTCAATTTCATCACACTTAAAACGCACAACAAACACACACACGCACACACACAGAGAGAGAGAGAAGATGTTTCTTTCCTTAACACAGTTGAAGTAAAATGAAAAAGAGGATTTTATGCAGGTACGTTTTCCTGCTCGCATCCTGGCGTTGGTGTGTGTGACGTCCAGACGTGCACACACCACACACACCGCCACGTCGATGACGCGTCTCAGCTTCTGCACTGAAAACCATCAAGCCTTCACTTCCACCCAAACGTTTTGCAGAGCCGCGGCTGGCAGATGGAGACGTGAACAAGGGGAGGCACACTTGCTTGCTTTTCACACATGGCAGCTGTTAAATTGTAATTACTCAAATTGTTATCAGGTGCCCTGGCGAGCAAAGAGGACATGGAACTGCACGCAGTTAGCACGACTCGTAAATTAATCTGTTTCTAATGATTCCCAGAGCGACGGAGATAAATCTGAGCAGATCTCGGCACACTTAGCAGCTGATAAGCGTTATAACGCTGAGTCATGGATATGAGGTCGTCTGACCACATATTGATGAGACAATCAGTCTTTCACCACTGGGTGGCAACTGGACTAGAATCACTCGTCTTGTTTTGTCGATCAGATCGGTACTGTATCACTACAGAGGGGCATCATCACTTCATTTGTGTCCTCACACAATCACATACACACAAACTATGTTCAGTATGAGGTCTATAAGTTGAGGCGTGTTAGTGCCATCCCTCTAACTGAACTGTACACGTGGTATTTACGTTTCACAGCTGCTGTTTTTATATTCACATGTCTGTGGTTTGCATGCACTTTGCATGTGTGTTCTATACTGTGTTGTCTGTGGCTGGTTTAAGGAATGTGAGGTCAAAGGATCAGGAGGGGGGGAAAAAAATACATATTTTGTTGCCTACTTTGCCGTGACAACATTCAGAGTTTGTTTTTATCTGCACAGCCATAACCAGGCATGACAACATGTTGGCGTTTGTGTTGCACACGCACACACTCGCAGGCTGTATCACAGTGCTACTGCACACTCATGCAGATTTCAAAAGGCACAGGGGGCAAACTTTAAACACAGAATACACTGGAAAGACTTTTGTTTTTTTTTTTATCAGATGTTCACGTCCTGCCCACAACAACAGACAAATCAAACAACGGTCAACATGGAACAAAGAAGAGACGTTGTGCGCTCGATCCAGGACAGAGGTGATTGTCAAACTCAAACAGACTGCAAAAGGCAAAGCATCTGTTTTCATACCCTGTAACTTTGTGGCACAGAATACACAAAACAAATCCCACACAGGAAGACAGACTCACTTTTGCAGGCCGATTGTCCACGTTTACATTGTAACGTACATGGGTGTCCACTAGAAAACTTTTCAGTCGGTCTTACAAATAGTAAATAAAAGGATCATGATTGCAAAACTGTAACACTGAGCTCAAACGTCCTCTTTTAGTCACAGTTACAAAGACTGATTTGTCCTATCAAACAGACTCATAGCAGAACTATGATGCAATAATAATACTTTGATTTTTGTACATACAAAGTGAATAATAAATATTTTGGTGGGAAGCAGGATGAAACTGATTTATTGTCAGTGAAGGCTCAATAAAAAGTGTCCAGTTCAGCTCAGTCGATGTTCAGTTCCAGTCACGAGCCGCACACTCCGACATTAAATTACACATTAGAAAAAACAAGTAGAAAAGAAAACTGGCTTCGTTTATTTTAGTGACAACGAGCTACTGCTGCTCGTTGTCACTTTATCCTCGATCCTGATGTGAAATCATGAGAGGACAAATTCTTTATGACTAAACACACAGCTGATGATGACTGAAGCTGCGTCTCGAGTCGCATCAATTTGAAACAAACGACAAATTGTGTACTAATTAAACGCGTTTTCCCTCGTTAGTGGAAAACCCAGCACGTTGAACACACTGACAAACCGTTTTCCTTGAAGTGATATTTTAAATAAAACACATTTACATTTACAGACAGCATAACAACAGAAATACTGGGAGCGTCTGGAGGTAGTGGTCGTACCCTCAGATCTGTTTCCAGTTCAACCTTATATTCATGTTTTTCCATCGTTCTTCAGATATTAATGAGCTCTGATCAGCTCTGGTAAAGGTGATTGACACGTGTGTGTGTGTGTGTGTGTGTGTGGTCTTCACAGTTGTCAGTCTGTCTCGGGTCTCTCTGCTGTTATCTCTGCTGCTCTGTAGACTGGGGACTGTCCAGACTGCTGTAGGGGGACACAGAGGACGTCGCGGGCCCTGAGACTTTCCCATCAACCACCTCCTCCTTCTCCATCTCCATAATCGCTTCTCTTTCCTCTCCTTTGTCTCCTCCCTCCGTTCTGAAAACCTCCACCGACGCTCCTCCGTCCTCACTCGACTCGTCGGATGCAGAGAAGCCCTCCTCCCCTCGGCCCTCCGCTGTGCCGACGCCTCCCTCGCTGGGACTCAAGCTTTCCCCGTCGTCCTCCTCGGGGACCGACTCTCTGGCCTGGCTGTGGTGCTTGACGTTGTAGCGCTGGTTCTGAAAGAACTTGACAATGGTGTGTTTGGGGAGGTCCAGCTGAGCCGACAGGGTGTGGATGGCCTCCTGGTCGGGGTAAAGTCCCACGTCACCTATGAAGCTCTGCAGGATTCCCAGGGCCTCCAGGGAAATCCGTGTCCGTGAACGGGCTTTCTTTGGTCCACCGCCTCCGAGGCCAGGGCTCATCCTCCGCTGGGGACCATCCTCTGAGCCGTGCACCACCGGCAGCAGGACGGGCTGTGGCTCCTCGTGAACTGGAGATGGGGATGTCAGCGGTGGCAGGGGGTGTCTGTGGAGCGCCTGTTCAGAAACAGTCATATTTACATAGAATCATGTGTACAGGTCAGATGTTGATATTAAACTTTTTATGTCATGTGACTTTGTTTACAATTATTTCACAAATGTCAAAATATACTAACGAAACAACGTTTATGTATTTATAATTATGCTCATGCTCGTTATTACCGTGTAAATGAAAAGATTTGATATGTAGGCAAAAAAATAGGCCCAGTTGCTTGTACAGCTTTACTCAGCACTTCCATCCCAGCCTATGTGAACATGACCCATGACTGTTACAGCAGAGACCTCAAACGCCTCATCACTGCACTGATGAGCGCACCACTCAGCTGCCCCTCGCGCACTCATTCAAAGGAAATGTCGTACAAGCGGAAGTGTGATTGACCAGCTTCCATCAGCCGCCAACATGGTCGCCAAACTCCCCGACTGCATCACATAACCAGCCACACGACTAGAGCTTATTAACAGGGCGGGGTGGCCCACACACCCAAACACAGGAATCCAACACCATAAATCTGTGGCCCATCAAAATGAAAGGACCTAAATAAAGATAATGGCAATTCCTTTTTCTCTGCTTCAATAATTACAGGCTACGTTGTGAATAATATTGAGGTTAGGCGCTGACTGGAGAGCATTTTGGTTTTGGGGAGAGGGTGGGATGGAGGAGTGTTTAGCAGGAAATGTGTGGGCAGGTCATTTACCACTTCTATTTTTCAGTGACTTATGGGACACAAACAGGAGAAAGAGGACGGCTGCAGAGACGAGCAGGTGGTGCGATCACACAGAGGGAGACAGAGGAAACGTTTCTGCAGACACAGAGCAATCTCATGCTCATCTCCTTTCCTCCCTCATAAAAAAAAAACTAAACACTTTGATTTGTGTCCTTCTTGCACATGGCTTCACATATTGCGGTCACATATTTTCAAGGAGCTGCATTTTCATGCCAATTTTCCAGTTTTTAACCTAAAAATACACACAGATGTTCCGCGATCGTAGTGGAACAGGAACCACGGGTGGCGTGTTGGTACCTGCTGCTCCGGGATGTGGAGGACAGTGTGTACCCGGTCGCTGTGCTGCTGCCTCGACTCGTCCTCGTAGACCTGGTCTCGCTCGGGCTGTGGTAACGCCAGGAACCTCTTGATAGTGCACAGGTTGTCCCACAGGGTGCGGTTATCAGGGCTCGGGCTCTCCTTCCACCTCAGCAGCTCACAGAGCCAACCCTACCAAAACACACAGGAGAAAAAAAAAACACTTTGAGCCACCACGACGAAAAAAATGTGTCACGTACAGCAAAAGAGATAAAAAAAACACCCCAGTGACCTTTTGTCCTGCCTTCAGAATAGACGTGTAGATGTTTAGGACCTGCTGTATAATACTGTGATCAACACAGCCGTGAGAATTGTTCTTTATGTATAAGGGAAATTTGCTACAAACCAAAATGAGGCACTTTGGTGAAGCAGAAATGAACCACAGATCTGCGTCCTCTCTGTTCTGTTCATACAGGATCAAAACAGGTCAGTAATTATCTCCCTGAGAGAAAATGCTTTAATCGTCACGTATTTTAGTTTGGTTCGTCATTACATGATGGTTTAGAGGCAACGCTTTTTGCATTTCTCTTGAACGGATGATTCTAACTTTTAATTGTAGCGGCACAGTTGAAGTTGAAGGGACGGATGACACAGTTCTTTGTTTTGAAAAGTTAAATGTCAAAAGTTACGACCCATGCGGATGATACTGATTCTAAAACTCTGAGTCTGAATCGTTTGACTCCTGAACACAGAGGAACACAGAGGAGGAGGAGAGGAGGAAACAGTCTGAGGGGAACAGTGAGTCTGCGAGTGTGTGAGATGATTCGATTATATCTGCTAGGCTGACCCAGGATCTGCCACCAGCTGTTGTTTATGCACAGCCTTCAGCCTGGAAATTAATGATAATAATGTGATCATCCCTCCATTATCTTGTCTCTTTTCCTCCTTCTTCTTGTGTCCTTGAGTTCTCTCCGTTTTTCCTTCATGCACTTTCTTTCCATCGTCTTCTCCTGCGCTGGTGAAAAATTAGTTGCGTGAGGTTTGTATGATAAGGCGAAGAAATCTGAACTGGTTGGGAAACAGCCCCCCCCCCCCTCTCTGCGTCCCCCCCCCCCCCCCCCCTCCCTCAAGACTGCAGACTCTCTGATCTGTTGCTCGATCACCCGTATTGTTTATCTGAGGATGGAGACATGATGGTATGCCACAGCGGGTAATCAGATACTCCACACGCCCACACACCCACACACCACCACACACACATACACACAGACACACACACACACACACACCTCCCCGTTGCATCCTCATCAGCTCTTTCAAACATCATAAACTCAGAAAGAGAGAGAGAGAACTGTGCAGATGCTTTACAGGATGTTTATATGTGTAAACATGAAGCAAAACTTTATCCAACATGTCAACGAGACACTTTATAAATAAAAAAGTCAACTGTTGAACATATTTAAATTATTTCCAGGCTGTTTGTTTTTTTTTTAACTCAGTTTGAGGCTTGAGTTTTTCTACATCCCATCCCCGTCACCATGGTGCAATAACTAAATCACGGACAACGGTTGTTTCACTGGAACTGACCTGACTTTTATTGGCAGCCACCTTGGCGAACAGAGCCTGGGAGACCTTGGCCCTCTTCATCTCCTGCTGGATCTCCTCGTAGATCCCCGACGTGATGTTCACCAGAGAGTCGAGCTTCAGCGGCAGCTCTGCACTGGACACGCTGCACTTTGACTACACACAATGACAAACTGTGGTTTTACATCTCCATAAGCAGCTGCAAATAAAAACTGTAGCAATAAAATAAAATAAAATAAAATATAATAAAATAAAATAAAATAAAATAAAATAAAATAAAATAAAATAGTAATATGTACCTGTGTGTGTCTGTGTGTGTTGGTGTTGGCGATGTGGTTGGTGGAGTGGTTGTGGTTGGTGTTGGTGCTCCTCTCTCTCTCCTCCTGGTAGATGCGGTCTCGCTCGCCCTCCGGCAGGTTGAGGAAGTTCTGCATGGCCTTCAGGTTGACGAGCAGTGACTGAGAGGCGGAGCGAGGATCCTCCTCCTTACGAAGGATCTCAGACAACAAGCCCTGCGGCAGGCACACACACACACACACACACAATTTCACAACATTGCAAACAACAACAACAACAACCTTATTATATTATCACTGATAAACAGTGGAATGATTTTATTTACCTGTGTGCGGTTGAACGCCACCCGTGCAAACACTGCTTGGGAAACACTGGCCCTCTTCAGCTCGTTCCTGACCTGCTGGTAAATGTCAGAGGAGACTTCGGTCCCTGAGCAGTTCAGACCCGGCTCGGTTGTGGCCCCAGAGCCCTTGCAGGCCCTTGCGATGGGTGGGTGGTTAAGGAACTGCTGGTTGACTCCCTGTGGGTGCTGGTGGGCGAGTAGACGGCTGACAGCCAGCTGCTGGTTGATGATGTGGGCCATGGCGAGCTGCTGACGGACGAGCTGAGGGGACAGGAGGCCACTGTGGCCCAGGAGGGGAGGAGCCTGGGGACGCAGTGGAGGACTGGGATGGTGCTGGCCAGCTGGGTGAGGCAGACAGTGAGGCTGGGTGGGGGTCTGGGCATCACCCAGGCCACTTTTGATTGGAAGAACTCCAGGGCCACTGATGGTGCTCAAATGGGTGGAGGAGGGTAAGAGAGAGGGTGGACGATGGCTGATGATGCTCAAGTCTAAATCCGACTCCACTGTGGCAACACACACACAGTTTCATATCATTTTACTTGCAACTTGACAACAGTGTGACACATTAAACTGACGACAACAGCTATGACGTAAGAACGAGATGCATTGTTACATGAGCGAGTCCTTAAAAAGACAAAGACAAACACTTACTCTTAATATCTGATTTGTCCTGTGACCACATCTTCTCAATGTACTGACCTGAGGGGAAACAAACAGAGCAGCAGGCCGGTTCTTTATTCCTGTGAAATATTTATTTCCTCATCTGATGATCATCAAATAATCAGTTACAGTCATTGTTTTCTACAGTTGACAACATTAAGATTTTCTTGCAATAGCAGTTTGTTTTGGGGTTTTTTTAGGCCCATTAAAAAAAAACACATAATATTTAATTCTAATTGTCATTGTGTCCAATGTCTGATGTCTGAAATTGGCTGATCACATGACCAAAAAATGTCAATTACACAGTCCACCAGATAAGCTGATCATCAAATAATCAAAGAACATTTCCTCTTTGTTATTGTGTTGAACTGGCTCTTTTCTGCTGTGTGGATTTTAATGGCCGCTCTGCTCTTCTCCATGTAAATCTGCTTCTTATTAAGCTTCGGCTTGGTCTGGTGGAGAGTCACATTTTCGGTTATTAAGGGAATAAAAGTTGGAGTGAGGTTTGGCACGGCTTCAGATTTCTACCTTTCGTGTGTGTGTGTGTGCGTGTGTGTGCGTGTGTGTGTGTGTTGGGGGTGGCTGCTGCCGCTGCTGCTGTTTTCCATTAGGAGTTAAGAGCATTTAGTTTTGTCATGTGTATTAAGGGTGACATTAATTTGAACCATGTGACAGTTCCTTCCTACTGAGAGCTGTCACTGACAGACATCTCATGCTGCAGATTAGACACATACAGGCTGACACACGCTCGTAAACATACAGGGGGTGGACAGAAGAATGGAAAAACTTCATTACAATCAGCTTCGCGCTTGAAGCCACTGAATCACAAAAACAATGGCAGCCAGGCAGGTGAGCCATATGAAGTTGACTTGTGATTAGCACTGAGTGTCAGTTTTAAAAGAGCTGTGCCACTTGTTTTTTTTTTTGTGACACAAGGCAAATAAAGTAGAAACAGCAACAGAATAGTTGATGGTTTGAGTTCCTTACAGAGTAAGAAAACTTTACTTTTACAGGGCAAAGCGAGGTGCAGTTACCTTTGATGCGTTTGTACCTCTTATACCAGCGCCCGAACTCTTGGCACTTTGCGGTGGAGACGTTGGCGTAGTAGGAACTGTTCACGATGGCTGAGATCACACTCTGACAGAGAGACAGACGGGAGAGTCTGAGGAACGATGCATTCAAGGGGAAAGGAAACGGACAGACGGATATTCAGCCTCCAGTCCATGATTAAACCCTGAGGTTGGCTGGACCGGGCCGGGCCGGGCCGGGCCGGGCCGGGCCTTGACACTGGGTGATGAGATTGCATTGCCGACCATCTCACTGCTGATTCACTAAAACGCTTCAACCACACTCCCCTTCCCAGCATGCACTGTGGTCAGTCCGTCTGAGCAGGGACTCTGTGTGAGCAGTGGAAGCTCGACATGGGAAACACTGAGGATTAAAACTCACATGAGTCAGGCTGCAAACACACACCACCCACACACTTCCCCTAATCACTAATTACATCATGACGAAGTCGTGTGTGTAAATCACAAGTCGAAATGACACACTCGCAGGTCTAATGACTGCAGGGTGTGTGTGAGCAGTATAATTGAGGTGTGTGTATTTGCATCCTTTCCCATGGGATGGTATCAATAACTGTATGTGTGTGAGAGACAGATTACACATTGCAAATGTGCGGGTAGCTGATGATGAAACCACATGTGTTTATAGAAAATACTTTCAGCTGTGTGTGTGTTTGTGAAACACACACACACACACACACACACACACATACACACACGCACACACACACACACAAAGCGTAGCATTTAGCTTTAAGGAATTGAAAATCATCTCTCTCATCTTGATATTTGCATAAACTCAGTATTGGAAAAGACGTAGTCACTAACCTGTCAGATGAATTAACGACTCATCATTTCAGTTCTACACACAGTGAGATCAATTTGCTGATGACACACACTGATAATCAATGATCCTTTTAACTATTATTGATAGAAAAGTGAATAACGTCATTGACTCTACATTGACAGAGCAGCTGTTTGAGCCGTTGATGGGGAGCGGTTACCTGGGAGAGGGGACACTCCTTGGCCAGAGAGCTCTGGTTGGTCTCTCTCAGCAGCTCTCTGAGGGCGTTCCTCACTGTGGCGTGGGTCCACTGCTCTGACGGCAGCTCCTCCAGCCGCGCAAAGCTGCGTCACACATCATAGGAAGTTCACGATATTGAAAATTAAGCCAGGACAAATGAGCAATACTGATTTTAAAACATATCATGGGAATACTGACCTGTGCAGCAGGATCCGCAGCGTGACCATGTGGTAAACATCCAGCAACATGTCGGCCACTGTTGCCTCTGGTGCGTCTGTTAGGTAGTGGATAGGCATCGGCTTCCACCGGCCCACTTTAATGATGCCTATGGGACACACACACACACACACACACACTAATAAAGCATGCACTTATTGTCTGTTAAAAGTCTAACTATGCTTTATTATCTGGTTCCATGACATTCCCTTTTCCTATCAGTGTAAATGGGACCTGCTTGTACAGTTTGACCTGGGGGTTAAACTCTCCCGGTTTTGGAGCATCACTCTGGGTTCGACGTTCCCTTGGCCTCGCTGCGACCGTGACTAGAAGTGCAAATCTAAACAGGCCTAATCGTGTTAGGACCCAGTAAATCAAACCCAGACTCTGGCTGGCCCTGGCCTGCCAGCCTCAATCCTCCATCTCTGTGTGTGTGTGTGTGTGTGTGTTCATGCTAGTGCTGATAGGGGCACAGGAACAAAGGCAGCGCTCTTTGGACCCTCCAGCGGATTAATCAGAGGAGAAATGTAAAATCAGCTCAACGTTAAAGATGAGAGCAGGCTGTGTGAATGAGAGCGGCGTTTTGATGTTGATGCCCTGAATAAACGCTGCGGCGTCATTGTTCTCCCGTCGCTCTGACAGCGGGATATTCCCTCACATGACTGGCAGTTATTGTGCGTCCTGCAGCTGCCTTCGCTTCAGACATGACGGCTAAAACGCCGCCGTGTCACTGACTTGTGACTGATTTTTCAGACGCTAAAAACTTGGCCTGAAATAAATGAAATAAACAGAAGTAAAAAGTTACGACAGCTGACAGAACAGACTTTGACTTAACAGGGCTTTATCAAATCTCATTTTACCAGCTCACACACAATACCACAATAAATCCCCTCTTCCAAAATGAAAACTTTAACATTTCATCATCATAAGCTCAGGGATGGCAGCCTCGCTTACTGGGAGTCTGGAGATACGTACATGCATACGTATGGAAGTAGTAGGGAGTATTTATATATGCATGCTTAGGAGATAAATTTTCAGAATTGCAGCGTTTCGAAAAAAGGTTTTGGTTTGTTTCTGGGATTTAGTTTGAAATATGCTCAATGGTCATTTAAAGTGTGTAATCAGTGATTACTTCCCAAATCATGGCCTTAAATTACATCTAGTTCTATACGTATATGTATATTTTTTGCTCTGCAATTTACCGCAGGTCATATTAAAGCCAGAGGAGAAACCATATATGCCAAATAAGAAATGGCTTCTTTTTAATTAGGCTTAATGTGCGTGTTAATTAAAGAAAAAAAAAATAACCCTGTGCCAGTTAAGAGCTTAAAAATACTCATCCAGCCAAAGTTATGCAAGATGCAATTCAATGGCAGAAGAAAATAGCGGAGACTGTATAATTTTGGTTGTGACCACACTGGGGGAAAAATGCATGACTCCAGCCAAAAAATATTTATTTGAAAAGAAAAGGCTTATTTCTCAGAACAAAACCTAGCTATTTGGGAGAGACGAGGGGGGTCGCAGGGCGTTGGCCACTTGGTTATGGGGCCCTGTGTTTATGGGGACACACCAGGAATGTCAAACTGCCCGTCTCTCTCTCTCTCTCTGTGTGTGTGTGTGTGCGTAGGGTGCTTTTTCGTGGTTGACTGGATGTTGTCTCCAATCTTGTTTTGATCTCAGATGATGAGAGAAAGAAAAATCTGGTTCTGGCCTGATACAAACCTTTGGTTTATGTGTCACACTGCAAAGTGGGCGGACTGAATCAGAAGGTTAACATTAGAGAAAGCTGACGGAGTTATCTCTAAAACACCTTCCACTTTTTCACTTTTCACTTCTCTTTGCGCCTGAGTGTCAAACCCCACCCATCTATCATTTAATTAATTCCGTAAAAAACATTAGAAATAATGAAAAAGTTCAGAAACCTGCGAGACAGAGGGGGATTTTTGTCGTGAATACGCTTGGCTCATATTAAAAAAAAAGGGACATGACTTAAGCTCCTCATCTTGATGCCAGATATGACAATATACAATATCATGACAACATATCTGCACACACAGCCCCATTCAAACCCAAACTTCTTCTCAAACAGTGTCATTAAGATACTGTCGGACTGCCATACTCAGGTTGTGAGTCCAGTGCATCCAGCGAGGGAAGCCTCTCAGGCCAAGCTACACCTGTGCCATCAGGATACTCACCACGTGCCTGTACAGCTGAGCTGTGCGAGTAGCCGAGCGCGACCAGAGCCGTCTCCACCAGCTGTGTGAAGAGCACGTCCTTACGAACCAGCACAAACTCAGCGTGACAGTCGCCGCGGCCCTCGCAGTCACCAGCCACTCCCATGTCTGCATGCTCGACCACACAGTAGACCGGGATCATCAAACCTGGCAGACGAGACACATTTCTACAAGTTATCTCGCCCTGGTGGTTGGTGGTCTTGGTGGTCGTGTTTAAACTGGGCAGCTGCTATTGTGAGTGTAAGTCAGTGAGAGACTTGTACAACTGTATTTGTGTTTTCACCACATATTAAAGCCCACAAGGATTTAGACTTGTATCCAGAACCGCTTTTCCAGGATGTAATATCTATATCATGTAGCAAGTAGGAGGGACGCCATAACTCCAGTGGTGCAGCTGGTTCCTTAACAAGAAGTTGGTCTGAACTCGACTCAATGGGAAAGTACCAAGAACTCATCCAAGGCTGGATCCATTTGCACCCATCCAGCCCACTGCTGTGTCCCACAGGAACTGCTCATTAACAAGCCGTCAATCCTGCCTCTGACGAGGCAGTGACAGGTCAGCTGGAACCAAACCAGCCAAACGCATCAGGCACGGTATCAGCCAACAGCCCAACCGCTCCGCAGAAGGGTGGACGAAGGCGACGCGGCACAACGTCCGTGCATTTGTATTGTGTGTGGGTGTGTACTATTACAATGTTTGTGTGATGATGCATGATGATGTGTTCAGTCGCGGGAGACGATCATGGGCATCTGTGCAGAAGTGTTTTCTGTGTTGGGCATTTTAGACTCTGCATGCAATTCTAACCCGGGACGTTGTGTTATCTGTGTGCACGGGGTGGATGAGAGATTACCTGTAATCAGATTACAAAATAAGACGTGTGACTGGATTAGAAAGACACTGTGTGGGATGTAATGTTTTGAAACTTTTTTGAAGATACATGTTATTCGTTGACAATGAAGGGATTTGACATATGGAGAGGTTGCTTGTACGAAAGAGAAGACGGATCCCTGCAGCACATGGCTGTCTTAACGTCTTACCTCCGAGCGGTCTCAGTGGTGTGCCGTTGTGTCGGGTCTGTGGGTTTGCTGGGCTGCCGTTGACCTGCAGACGGCTCAGCTTGCAAGGCGGTGGGCCGCTGGAGATGGGGCTCTCCCCTCTCTCCTCTGGGCTGGCTCTGTCCTGAAGGCCTGGGTTCTCGCCTCCTCCTCCTCCTGCACCTCCTCGCTGCTCCATCCCAGTGGCTGCTTCAGGAGGAGCACCCAGCACCACGCGAGAACCTGGGAGGAGACAGAACAACTCAGTACGTCAGTACGATGCAGTCACCATCGATCCACAGTGATAAAGACTGTCAAGTGAAGTGAAAACATCTGATGCGATCTGTAAGATTAATTACATGTATTGATTGCTGCTAGTCGGCTTGTCAATGTAAAGTCCTTAACCTTCACCGCAGATCAAATGCTCTTTATTGATTTTATACCATCAGTATAGATACTACGCCACTAAACATCTCCCATAGGAAACAACAGAACTGACAATAAAGCACTGGACACACACAGGAAATGCAGCATCTTTCTGGACAGCGTGGAGTCGATAGAGACTGTTCCATCAACAGAGTGCTGGTTCACTCACCAACCAACACACTTCTCTGAAACTTGTATATGTGCACAATAAGAGACAGGGACGACCACAACACAGAGAGAGTCGGAGTCATCTGGAACACATCACGGGACGACAAGTGGCGTTCAGTCAGACTAAATACAGACAAGTTTATTGTCCTTTGTTTGGACACACAGAAGTACACAACACAGCATAATGACAGACGTGGAGGTGAGGTGAACGTAAGGAAAGTATCAAACACTGAGAAAGCTCTTTGGTCGACTGCAGGAAACTGCACAGAACTACAGATGTATTTATTATAAGTCCACAGGTTTGCAAAAATATTAAATATGTTTCTGTCATCATACTTTTTTGTGATATGCACGATAATAACAGCCTTTCCTTCATTAACATGCTAATATATGCTGCTTCACTATACTCAGTGATTTAATGACCTCATTTACATGAGGAACCTGTGGTGTGAATGTCATTGACCCATCGTGACGGTGTAAGGTGAGCAGACGACAGTAGGTACAGTGTCATAAAAAAAGAAATGATGATGTTTAACGACTTGATTTAAACGTTTGTCTTACATTCAAAGTCGGCAGAGCTTCAGGAATGTACAGGAATGTCCAGGAATGTACAGGAATGCACAGGAATAGTAAAACCATGCACGGCTACACAAACTGCGCAGCTTCTTTGGAGAGGCTGTCTGCTCTCTCTCGCCTTCGTGCGCTCCCCTCACACAAACTGTGCGGTTTGCACTGGTATGACTGTAAAGCCGAGCAGAGACACACAAGCCTCGGCCCAGAAGGCGACACATGATTGTGATAAAACGCACACGCACAATTAATTGCTGCTAATAAAAAAAAAAATCCCCATCCAACACAAACAAGCAGAAAATAAATAAATAAGCCTGGATCTCAAAACCCTGTTGAAAAGTTACTGACTGCGTGTGCGCACATGAACCTGAATTTCAAAAGTTGAGCTGCAGGCTCCACGAATACTGTGCGATAACATGCAACAGCAACAATGGACGACCCAACATTTACTGTGTAGGAAACAGGAAAAGCTCTGTTAAATGATTACAGCTCAGTAATCAGTACAGTTTGGTCTGCAGCAGACAAACCGAACATGGAAATGTCAACTGGAGAGCATAATGCACAATGCACCTACACCCACCTCTGATCCATGTGAATGACCTCTAACACACACACTATGTCATATCATCTTGTCACTGTCAGATGTGGCACCAATGTTCACATTAGCACTCTGAGGTTCCTGTAACTGAAAACACAAACTCCAAAAGACGTCCACTCAGACAGCCTGTTTCTCCAGAGTACACAACTCAAAGAGACCACCATGTGAATCCTCTGGGTGCAGCTGTCCATCCCACACTGTCTCTTCTAATTTCCCCCTCAATCTATTATCATGAAAGCGACTTAATCATTGCGGCGCATTCTCCAGTCCACAGAAACCACAGGTCTCTCAAGTGTTTTCCTCTCCGCCCTGGTGGGGCTCCATTTAACCCCGGGAGGGAAAATAACGAAATGCTTTATTTCTCTCAGTGATTTTCTCAAGTCAGCACTGGAAAACAAGGTGAAAGTGCATATGAAACAACACTGTTATTCATATGCCACTTAGTGCGACACCAGTTGATGGTAAATCATGAGACATCGCTGGAGACATCAAAGCGTATGATGATTAGATTTAACTTTCTAAACATTAAGTGCTCATGCACTCGGTCTGCTTTTAATAAACACATTTCTGGAATATTTGGGGCAATGGATAATAATCAGCTCCCCGTTCCCCCCACCGTAATTTCTCCTCTAACCAGAGCAATAAGTCATTAATGAGGAGGCATAAAATGGCTGTGGTGTTTAAAAACACACAGAGCAGTTTGAGCATGTACAGACAGGCGAAGACAAACTCACAATACACAACATGGATGGAGTTAGTGACACAGTGATTTTGGGCGCTGTAGTGTCTGACACTGCACATTAAGTATGAAATAAATCCTAATGATAAATAAAGAAAAAAGTCTGAAATGTAATAATAATAATAATAATAAAATAATAATAATAATAATAATAATAATATGTATTATTATGATATCAAGCCATCATCAAGATTTATTGCTTTGTCCCATTTGTTTAAGTCAAAGATCTCAGGTATTTGTTTATCTAAAGTGTCTTTCACTCACACACACATACACACGTACAAACATACACACACACTTCAGGTGACACATTCAGAGGTTATGCAGACCACACACTCCCAGCACAGACTCCTGTTCACTTTACCAACACACGTGGAGGCCAAATGCACAGTCACACTGACAAATAACACAAAGAACGCACAACTTGCAACTGGCAGTGAAAAACAGGGGGTCTCTTGAAGAATGCTTAACTATGATTAGGTTCACGGTGGATCCTCTACGTGAGGTGACTGAAGTGTGTGTTTGATGACAGCCGAGTGGCGCTGGACATCACACACACACTAAAGGACTGCAGCTGATATCTGCTTCAATAGCAATTCACGGTTCAAGGGTCGTTGAGAGATTCACTCAAGTACAGACAGCGACAGGTGAAATCTCAGTCTGATCGAATGAATCAGTGAAGGATCTTGGTTGTTTACACCAGACCTCTTCATTAAGGAATACTCCACCTCACTACAAATGCATAGTGATGCAATACAAGTGCATGGGGTCGTTCTAATTGAAATACCATCGTGATCATAATAGTGTTCGTGTCACAAACTGGGTTAAAGTGACACCAAACAACAAACTCAGGTTAAGTTTCTAGATACTTCTGGAACAAGACTCAGCATCTAAAATCCACAGCATCCATATCTGAAATAATGTTTTTTCAGTGAGACTGAATTTAAAAATTAAAAGGCTTAAAAAATTTAAACGCAAGTCATTAAAGTATGGGACTAATATTATCAATCAAATATATATATATTTATATATATAATTAACAAGCAGGCTGTTAAATGCAGTATTATCTATACTGTATCGATATGATCTATAAAACACACTCTGTGTAAAAAAATAGCTCAGGCTAATGGTTTAAAAGTTTTGAAAATTGATGTAGAAACTTTAGTATTTTTGTATTGCATTGTATTGTATTATAATTTTATTCAAATAAATCAAAAAATGATCATTTGTTCAATAATTATACATATTATATATACACACACATGTAGTACATTTTCAGGACATTATAGTCAATTCGGCAAACGTGTAAACGTGATAACTTACTTCTCTGTCATGAAGTCGGAACTTTTTCAGCTGGACTCCCAGAGGTGTCTTCACTAACAGCGGCCGTCAGTGTTATTATTATTAAGTCTTTGCACCTAAATGTCAGAGCAGAGCAAACACAGGTGCAGCTTATTTCATTAGGGTAATAATAGCTCTGTTTGATTCAGGTGAGCCAAATGAGCCGCCACTGACAATATATGCCAATGAGCACGGACGGAACTGGCAGTGACCAATAAGTCTCCCATTGTTCACGCTCAATGGCTCACTAAATCAAAAGGAGCGCGGCTTATTATTAATTTTATTAGCTGCAGCTGTGTTTAACCATGACACGTCTGTGAAACGGCTCAGTGCGGGCTATTAAACTGACTGAGGCTTTGACAATGCTTTCAAGAGGGAAAATTCATTCCTGGGAATTTGACTTAGAGTGGTAAAGTAGTAACGAGTATAACTAATAACGAACTAATGACCAAACTTTTTCAACCTGATGCCTCTTCCTCTAACGCACAGGCTTATGAAAAACTAAATATTCAACTACGCTTCTCACACACTTCCCACATGACAACTTTAATGACAACAACCCTGCTGTTACCGGTTTGTTAAATGTCAACACAAAATGAAAATCTTTAATTAGTAAATTGGATTTATTAAATTACATGTGACTCGTGGTGCTGATCAAAGGAGAGGGTCAAGAAAAGGTCAAAAAGGTCATCCACACTTGTCTAGTTTTCTGTCAAAGATCTGAGAAACTACATTTTATAAGAATCCCTCAACGTTGATCTTAAGATGTAAGATTATTACTTTGCTTTTATTATAAAATAATATCAATTGTGAAACAGGCTCAAAACCTAATTAAAAGCTTATACACACACACATATATACACATAAAATGTCATACATCAGTGTAAGTGTACACACCTGTTTGGTCTCGTTGTGTTTTAATATCTATTGTTCTAGCAAGACTTTCACAAATTTGCAATGCAAATTTAGTTTTACATTTGCTTTGTACTATAAGTCAAAAACTGGTGGTGAACTTAAAACTGTTTAAACTGTTAATATTTGTATCTTTATCATTGTCATTATATATTACGGTTTGCCAACTTGTTAGCTCACATACTTGGAGGTAAAAAGAACTTTTCGATGAAGGCTCACTCACTTTTTAAGACGTTGCGGCACTCGCTGGGGAATAAACTCCATCCATTGATGAAAACGAGGGAATCCAGCCTGAGAGAATATGGGTTTTCTGTTTCTGTTCTTCAAAAAAGAAAAGAGAGACAGAAAAATGGAGACAGACACGAGACAGACACTAGACGAGGAGGCCGGGCAATGAGATGCAGGGAGAAGGACTGATGAGGACAGACTGCTGCTGCCGGCAGACTAAAGAGCAGTAAAATGACACATGTCGGCAGGGAGGGAGGGAGGGAGGGAGGGAGGAGGAGGGAGGTGTAGATGGGGTGTTGGGAGGGAAACATGGAGACAGAATAACAAACATTAAACAAAGTAACTGATTCACACAATAATCTTTAATATTGACTGACACAAAAGCTCTGTGGCGAACCAATACAAATACAAAGCAAGTATTTGTATGTGGAGTATGTGGATGAAAATACCTCCCTGTGTATTGTTCTCTTTCCTTCTTACAGAGTACAACATGAATGATGTGATCGCAAACAAATAATTAATTTCCCAGACGCTGTGATTGCAGAGTGTAGTCGGACACAACAGGGAAGCCACATGTCTGCCCCCTGGTGGCAAATAAAAACTTGTATCAAAGTTTAATCAAACAGAGCTGCTCCAATGGAGCCACCTGACTCCTCTCAACTTCCTGCTCCTGTGGGCCAAACACAACCCCGCCTCTTAAATATAAATAAATATGTTGTCCACATGAGGTTTAGCTGAAATATTAAGAAATAATAAATATTGTTCTTCTGTTTGTTTAAAACAGCAGTTCAGGATTTCACCAGCAGTGGTCAGTGTTCCTTGAGTTTCTGTATTCTAGGTGGAAGAACAGTCCCCTATCATTACCACTCAGGCTGTCTGCCTTCCTGTCGCTGCTTCCCTGTGGTTTGTGTATGTACTGTGTTTGTGTGTGTGCGTTTGTGTGTGGAGATGTGCGTTGCTGTGACTTGGCTTCAGAACAAGCCAGCTTTTATTACTTGTCTCAGCAAATATTAATGTTCTTGTTGCATGTACAGTCTCACATGGGGACTTTATGTACTTCATAATGGAGCATTTCTGAATTATACTGATGGAACACAGTGGTGGCTGGAAATCTTTTTCACAGTGAAGACATGCTGCCCCTGTGTGGTGCCTGCTGTAATCACATGCAAGTCTCAGTTTTCCGTATCACACGTATAAGCTGTATTTTAGACCATGACTGTCAAGGTCAGATTGCTGTTAGTGATGGAAACTAAGTGTATTTATTATTATTGATATTATTATTGATAATTATTTGTCATGTATGGCTTCAGCAGAAGTTTTAAAACGAAATAGATGTTGATCTTAGAGCGGCGTTACCTTATCTTTAGATTTTATTATAAGCTAAGGTTTGGTTTTAATCTAGTGGCCATTATAGTTAAAGTTGTGTCACATATCTTACCAGTGTGTCCTGACAGAAGACCATTACCCAGAGTCAGCTCCTGCATGATGAATCCGCTTTGTGAGCCCTGTGACACAGATTCAACATTTTTGCAAGGTGGGTTTATAAATACAGTAGTTACCTGTTACAATCCACCTGCTGTCTTTGTCTGCATCACCTTCACTGAGGCATGAGAAGATCCTGACAAGACACAGCTTTATGGAGACGGGGCTCAGGTGGTCTAAAGGGAAGGTCAACTGGAGGGGGGGGGGGTGTGCCTGCTGGAGAAAGGAGAGCTCTGCACTGCAAGCTGATGCAAGCTTTTTAATTGATTCTCTTCTGCTGGTTGTTAAATGCTCAATTATAAAACATCTGAGATGAAGATGCAACTATGCCAGAAATAAACCAGAGTGGCAAGTATTACACTGTGTGTGTGTGTGTGTGTGTGTGTTATATACCGGGGGCCAGGCTTACAGTGTTCTTGACTTGGCAGTGTTTTTCAGGAGACTCCGGGGAAATCGGGTCAATGAGCTATATAAATATAAAGAACATTTTGTCTGTTGTTGCTGTTTTATAATTCAACATGTCAAACACTCTTTATTCCACCTGGTTCTCATGGTCATGGTGCATATTATAATAGTTTAAAATCAGTGTATTTACATGGTAACTCACATGCCAAACTTTAGGCAAACGTTTGTCATGCAGTAAGTGGTGTGGCATGCAGCTCCTGGATGGTTGTCCCACTTCACACCGACGGCTGTACTTCATCAACAAAGCTGAGCTGGGCAGTGTGATCCTCACACTCCTGGGAACGGGGCTGGAACTGGAGCTGAGACTCAGACTGGGACAGGAGATGGAAATGGGATTGAAGTTGCATTTGTGGGTCACTACCAGGTTGTGATAGGTCTACCAAGAGGGGGGCGATAGATGATGGGGGGCATGATGGAAAAAGAGAGGGGATGGAGGATGATGAATAGGGATGTTGTACAGCTGTGTGCTCACTGGGGGAGCTGTTGAGTGATGGGGGAGCTGAGTGATAGGAGACTCGGAGGGGCGTGTTGGTCTGAGTAGGACCTGGAGGATAACAACAGGGCATGATGATTTGGGCGGATGAAGGCTGAACTGGATCGAACTCTTCTTGTAGCAACGTCACGCTAAGCTGAGGAGAGGCAGGCGCAGGCACCTGCATGGGTGAAGGATTTGGGTCTTCTGATGAGTCCACAGGTGCATTTTGGGTAAACAGGGGTGGTGCCGGGGAGCAGCTGTGTGATGACACGCTGGGAGGCGGAGTCACAGTGCTGAATATTGTGTTGTGGAAGAGAGGTCTGAGAAGTCGTGTCACTTCCTGCAGCTCCTGACTGACAGCTGTTACCTGACGGGAAAGGACGCTCATCTGAAAAATAAGACAGGGAGTCTATAGCTTATGTAACAAGGTGAAATACATGATGTATGTCTTATTATACAAAATTAAACAATCACAACCTTACCTCGTGTTTTAGCTTTGTTATTGTCTGCATGGTGTCATCATCATCGCCCCCTGCAGACACACACACGCTGTGTGAATAAGCTCTTCAACAGCCGATCAGTCATTAATAATAGATCAGGTTAGTTATGCAGACAGTTTTAAGTGTATGTGTGTGTGTGTGTGTGTGTGTGTTGACCTGAGTTACCTGATTCAGGGCTCGGTAAGAGACTCTGAGTAACACTGGGAGAAAAATCAAACTTCTGAGCAGCAGCGCTGGGGTTTTCTGTCTCGATGCCATCCACAAACCTGAGCACAGACGTGCAGGGATTAACAACATGCTGCTTAAAACAGATTTTTAATTTGTAGATTTCAACAAGAAATATTCAGTGGCGTCATGATGAATGATTTTCTCACCTCCCCCACTGGGGACTATTTCTGAATGAGACCCAGGCTAACACTAATACCTAGTCAATAAATCTGTGAGCAGCTCCTTACCGAGGGCTGAGGTCCGACCGCAGGCAGCTGAAGCTCACCACAGGGATCTGCAGGCTGGGACGGCTGTGGTCACTTGCTTGTCTGAAGGGTCTCGGTGAAAGCAGGGGGGAGCGGAGAGGGGAGCGCATACCTCGGCTCAGTCTTCCAAGTGCAGGAATCTTTTGAAGCGGGGAGTGTTCTCCCTCTGAGCCGGACCCCTCCTCATCTTCCATGATGGAGGGAAGCTTCTTTATGATTCCACCGTTGCTCTCACAGTCTCCCTGAAGAATGAAAATCAGTATTTCAATAATTTGATTTAAACATAGAAAGACTGAAATGAAAAAAAAAAAATGTGGTCGGTGTTGAGGTGGCATGAGCGGAGCAGGTGGGGGCGCTGCTAAGCCATTTAGAGGCTTTACTAAGAATGAATACTTGCAATTCACACTAGCTGCAATGGCGCTGACCTCCATTCAGTGCATCAGCAGCGCTGCAAGAGAGCATTCTCATTCAAAACCTCACCATCAATCACTCTGCATTCTGAAGGTTTATTGTCGCCTCAGATTGAATAAAAAACCAGGATGATGTGTCTACATGTCCATGACTACTAACAGGTTGTCCTTTCAAAGTAAAGTTCCTGCTGTCAGCGTCTTGTTATACATGGCATACATGTGTTTGGGGAAGGCTATTAGGAGCCTTGACCATCACCTTCTCTGAACAGAAACGTAAGCTTATTAAAACTCTGCAACCAAACCCTGTCTCTCTTTTCCCTTTTTATTTTCTTCTTCCTCTCCTCCTCCTCCTCCATCAACACAACCCTTGCTCTTCTCTCTCCTCTGTTTGTTGTCTTTTGCATCCAGTCTTTTTCAACTCACGTGCATGGCTGATATTTTTAGATCACAGAGGTTCAATTTTAGTAGCAGTTTGCCTGGCGGGATCTGAGTCGAGGAGGGACTGTTTGTTATTTCAGTATGTGTGTGTCTGTGGAAGTGTAGCACGTGCCACCCTTGACATGCAGCATGCCACATTTAGGGCATCAGCCAGTTATGTGTGAGTGTGTTTCTGAGTGTGTGTGCGCCTGTGTGTCTCCCTCTTCCTCATGCAGCTTCTTTTCCTCCTGATGTTTTCTTGTCTCGTCTCCATCTGGGTGTTGCTCTATATTTATCCAGCCAGAGATGACCCCACCCCTCCTCTACCCATCTGACAGTGCTATATTTAGTTCCATGCCACGCTTGGCAGAGGACACACTATTGCTCTTGCTGCTTGCTGTGTATATATATATATTAGGGTGTGTGTGATTGTGATGTAGCGCCTGTAAAAGCACAACATGTTGTTGCCACACTGACGTTTTAGTGCAGAACAAACAGAGAGATATTGATCAGTGAGCATCAGACATATTAACAAGCTGTTTCCCGCTGTCAAATCTTTTTTGAACCCTAACAGCTTTTGCTCTTTCTGGTAATTTTCTATTCTTACACAGTAGATAGGATTGTTGTTTAATTACTATATTAATCACCGTGATAATGTGTCATGGTTATTTCAGATTAGTCACGTGAATGCTACGTCTGAGTTTCATCTGTAAATCCCTGGCATCTGTATCGTCCACGTTTAGCTCAAGTCTTATCTGTTGGTGGTTTCTCAGGCAGAAGATGTTGGCTTCCTCCTCACTCCCAGTCCAGATGGCTAATCCTTTTCAAGTGCAAAACTATCTCTCCAGCTGCACAGCTGAATGTAAAAAACAGACGGACTCTTCCTTTAAGGGCATTTATAACACGAGATGATTCCTATCTAACAATATTAACGGAACATAAGTATGTAAGCGTCCTGACAGCCGGATTAGTGGATGGATGGATGATGGACTCATTAAAGAAACAGTCCTCCTCATACCTCTGTGTTGTGTCCTTCCCGGAGGTTGTACGTCAGATCATGCTGGATCTCAGTGATGAACTTTTGGGCGTAGTCGGGATACAGACAGAGCACCTCTCTGAGGCCTTTGAGGCTGATGTACTGCAGGTCACAGTAGGTTAAGGCCTTCACACAGGCGTTGGTCTTAATCACTTCCTCCTGCGTCAAACAGTGAGAGCCAATCAGGTCACCCCGGCCTGAAAAAAAGAGGAAATTATTTTTCAGGTTTTTAATTGAATTCACATTTACATGGACAGATGGAAGTAAAACTGAATGTAAACTTTATGTTGATTAGAGTGTTGGTTTGATTCATTAAAAATACTTTTACTGTAACATTTTACTTCTGCTGTATCTCTCTATTTTACTCTTTCTCCAGAGCTGTAAATACAAAGCGGCAGTGCCAAAACATTTTGTGTGTGTGTGTGTGTTTGTGTCACCCTAATTCCGGGCAGGAGGAGACAGTGTGTGTTTTGTGTTTGTACTGTTCAGACAGCAGGTGCAGGCGCGAGTCCTTCTTTAGTCCTATGAAGGCAGCAATAACTTCGTTATTTACACCAGTTAGCTCATTAATAGATAACAAAATAAGAATAATGATTTTGATATATAGTCATCCAGAGGCCAGAGACAAAACGAAGCTAATTTTGCCTCATATACTCTGGAACCGTATTTAACCGGTTACCACAAAAAAAAGCTTTAGGGGTAACAGTATGTCAGAGCTGTTTTTACAGTTTGTTCCAGTTGACGAATTGCAGAATAAATACACAAATGGATTCATTAAATCATGCATTCATGCTGTTTATGGATTTCCTTTAGGCTTGATAACTGCTCCCCAAACTATTCCATCAATCACTTATATCCCAGGCAATGGTGTGTTTTGTTTGTTTACCAACAAAAACTGTTTTAATATGGGGGTGGCTACAGTTTTATCACCACTAGGCTGCTACTGTTTGCACCATTATGTTGTTCTGCATAAAAGCAAGCTTGGCTATTAAATGCTGCATATCTAATAGCTTGCTTGGTGTTAAAAGCTCTTTCTCATCCTCATAAAGCTCAAAGCAGCTTCCAAAATTAGCTCCAGCTTCACGCCCCAGACAGAGAAGCCCTTCAAGTTTCACTCAGAAACGAGAAGTAGGGTTGCACGTCAATGTGCATCCCTAATTCTTTAACCTGGTTCTCGTTAAACAGGAATAAAAGAGGGTGGAAGTGATCGGCCGCCACACATTATCTCTCTAATGTATGGGTGCTGTCCATGGTGCTGAACTGCAGTGGTGCTCGTTGTTTACGGGATGTGTTTTGATATGTATTAATATAATGTTTGCACTAATGATATGTGCATTACTATTCAGGTGGTACTTTTGAGATTCATATTGTTTATAAATCACACATGCTAACAATCTGGTAATAACTGTCATGGAAACATTCTAGCTCTCACTCTCTATGAAGCTTGAACCATCCGTTTTTTAAACAGGTATTGGTGTTTTAATTTTAACAGTGTTGCAGCTACAGAAACATGGATTAAAATATTTCAAATAAAGAAAAATTAAAAATGTAACTATGGTTCTTTTTACCCAGAATGGCGAGCACCGTGTTGTCTTTTAGCACTTCCATAGAGCCCGAGCATACAAAGTAAATAGCCTGGAGGGCGTCTCCCTGGCGTATGAGGAACTCCCCAGGAGCGCAGAAGGAGGTCTTGATGATTAGGGAGAGGGAGCGGAGACACCCCCTGCTGGCTGACTCAAAAAGCGGCAGCTGCAGCAGCTCATTGTTCAGGTGCATGGCGATGTCAGCCCGCAGCTCATCTGGAAAGTCCTTCAGCAGCTATAGAGGGAATAAAACAGGAAAAATAATGCAGTGAACCAAAGAAACACAAAAAAGGAACACAGTCACTATGTCTGTTAAGTACTGGACACCATCTGGTTTAGTTATTGTTGCATTCAGAGGCGTCTTCCCTTTCTGTATCATCACTTGAATGTGAGTGTGTGGGAAGTTGAAGGTAACAGGCAAAATAAAACCTTTCACCTTCCCACATAGTCGCAACTGATCACAGCTCCTTTCAGGGATTAAAGTATCACCCAAAACAGCAAATCGCTCATTAATATTATCTGTTGAGCAGCTACTGCAAAAGAGACAGTATGCAGTGGTCCATTAATCCATAAAAGTAAGATAACTGCTGACAGAATCCGAACTAAAACTCAAATCCTCTAAATGTTTCTTTACTTTGCCTGGAGGGCAAGTCAGCAGATTGGCAATTTCAGTTTTAGAAACCATTCCAATTGATCCCACTCTGACAAGGTCAGTCCAAGCTGCAGAGGTCAACAATCCATTTCAGAAAGTTAAAGAAAGGGCCCCTCCTACCTCACTGACGTCGATACCATTGTTGACAGACCAGGTAGTCTGGAAACACTCCATCATGCGTTGCTCGAGAGCCTTGGGCAGCCGGTGCACACGGATAAAGTCCTTCAGGTCTTTGGTGCGGGTGTGGTAGAGGGAGCGGCGTGAGTACATCCTTTGGATGATGGCGGTCACATTACCAAACACCACAGCATGCATCAGTGCTGCCGAGGAGACGAGAGACAAAAAGGAAAGAACGTGCAGCAATTTGGTTTCAGGTGAAATATATCTTGTTCTAAATAAAATGAGAGGTTAATGGTTAAAAACTGGCCAAAACTATGAAACATGAATATTTGCAAATGTAAAGTCAATTTATTGGTGATTAACAGTCAAACTGCCAAGTATCGCTGCGAGCTATCATTTCATACTTTAATGCCTTTCTAATTAATCAGTATCAGCTAATTGTGTAACAGCATCACAATGATGCAGTGAAGACAGTGGTGACTGGTTTGTTGTGTTTTGCCCACCTCCGATCAACATGGTGCAGATGGAGAAGATCTTCTCAGAGTCTGTGTTGGCTGACACATTGCCGAAGCCGACACTGGTCAGACTGCTCAGAGCAAAATAAAGTGATGTGACATAGGAGCTGCGCACAGATGGACCACCGCTAAGTGTCATCCCCGAGCCATTCGGTGTCCTCGCCTTGGTTCTGCTCCCGTTCCACTGGCCCAAACCCAACAGACCCGTCCCAGTCAGCGACTCCAGCCCTGAGCCATTCACTTGACTGTAATTCATCAGTCCGGCTGATAAGGTGCCCTGAGGTGAATCCGAGACTCCTAACAGGGAGGTCAGCGGTGCCAGAAAGTATGGCGTCCCCAAGCGTTTGGCAAGTTCATGGAGCCAGCCTGGTGAAGGAAGAGGGACAGTCAGTTTAATGAGAATGCATCCATGCCTGATCGATGACCTTTATGAGCAGGCTTCATTAGCAGCAGTAACAAGGCTGGAAGGGCAAAGTAATTACTTCTGTGTTGGTGTTTGTGTATTTGGTAGCAGAGGCCAGACACGATGCATTTCAGGATAATGTCGGCTTACATTTACATACAACTAGAGCAAATTATGTTTTTTTCCTAATGTTTAACTTTTTTGTAACTTTTCTTATTTTGTATTTTTCGTTTTTTTTAACACCATTCAGACCAGCACCACCTGCAGTGGAGATACGTATTAAACTAATAATGTGTAGTGTTAAATGGTCTCTGCCAGCTACAACTGCTCACAAAAAAGGAGTTTGACAAAACTGAAAAAAAATTCTCCTAATTTTTAAAGATATATTTAATATCAAATGGTGCACTGCATTTTATCTTACTGTATTTTTGCACTGTTCATCTCATGTGAGCTAATTTGGGTTAAAGTGTTATTGCTTATCAACCCTGTGATTAATGGATGGCCCGCTCTTCCACCTGAGCCTCATGCACACCAGGTGTACAGTGTTATCCATGTATATCTGAGTGCATGCCTCTTCTGCATCAACATTTAAATTACTTGAAAAGAACAAACCACCATCACCACATGCGCCGCACAGTATTGTTGTTATTTGGCACCAGTGAGCACAGTAGGAGGGGAGACAGCTCACCAGAATTAGAAGTGTTTTCTCAGAAAAAGGTCTCAAATACACATTACATGCTGAGAGTACACAAGCATGTCTTCAGGCTCTGGAGCGCTGGAAGTGACACAAATGATCTTATGTGCCTATGTTTTGGGGCTAATTGTCTTGTGTTTTTGTGATGCATTTCATACTGCTGTAAAGTCACCGTATTGAAGAACAGTCTAAAAGAGCTGCTAAAGTGACATTTAGTTTCATTTGGAATGATTATGTGAGGGGAAAAGGAAAAGCATCAATTTGTCATCCAATAAGTCAACAATGCCAATAATACCATGCAAACACTCTGCACAACACACACCTATATCCCAGGAGGAGGGGCTGTTGCTTTCAATCTCGCTGCGTCCAATAAAATACCAGACACAGGCCATCCAGTGGGCCAGCAGGGCGAACGTGGACATGAGCAGGGTGAGGACGACGGCGCTGTACTGGGAGTAGCGATCCAGTTTCTGCAGGAGGCGCAAGAGTCGCAGGAGCCGCACCGTCTTCAGCAGGTGAACGCCAAAGTTCTGGAGGAAAAGTATGATCTCAAAAAAGTTTTCTCACAAAGTTAAGCACTGATGAGATCATTTCTAAAAGTGTCCCTAACATTTTATCTACCTGGTGCCTAGGGGAGTTTAGCAATTAGCAATTACTCACACACCCATAGAACTTCAATCACTGCTCCTGATAGGGAGCTCAGATACTGAAGCACCTACGCACGATCAATTGAGAAAACATTAAAAGCCTTAAAGGTCAAATGTGATAAATAACAATCTGATGACATCACATTTCACTCAAGATTAACTGAGAGTGACTTTCAGTTTTATAAACAACTGCTGTCATTGTCATTATAACTAGAATAATAGGATACAAGGGATTTCATCACACATCTTCCTGTCATTGATTTTCCCTATCTCTGCATTAACTGTGGTTGCAATTCTTTGGCCATCTTAGTGCCCGTTAATCCCACTAATTGAAGAAGTAGTAGTACACAGCTGATGGATAATTACACAACATACTGCTTTAATTCTCTGGACATGTAGATATGCACCCACAAAGGGATTTTAATTAATTTTCCTCCAGTGAAAAAGTTCCTGTTATCAAAATAATCATAGTTTCACTTAACAAAAACATAGTTTTGTTTCCCCATTTGTATAAAATTTTAATCATCTTGTGGCCTTGGAGATTCCACTAGTCTAAATCACTGCGATACATCAGTTTCAGTTACCAGTGAGTACTTGGCCTCACATGTGATTTGTCCTCACAGTATTCATTTATCAGCTTAATAACCAGTTACCTAATAATGACTTTGCTATTGAAACTCAGACTCTCTTAAAACCACTAGAAACTAATGAGCACAGGGCGGCACAGCATGAAATATGGCGCAGCATTAGTTTTATGTAATTTTTTTTTTCAGATAAAAAATTATACATTTATCCCATGTCTGTGGGTGATGTGATGGAAAGAAGATCTGGAAAAAGATTAGAAACTACAAAACGTAAACAAGACTCACCACACTGATATTGAAGGCGTAGAGCAGGTCAAAGGGCAGGGCAGCGATCAGATCCACAAACAGCCAGGATGTGACATAATGAATGCAGATGGAGCGGGCATCGTACACAACCTGACCAGATGTGCTCACAAAGGTGGTCCGGAAATTCAAAACAATATCTGACACACAAACACACAAATTATCTCACCAGCTACACACCAAAATGGAAAGATTTTTTTCACTTTAACAGTATGGCTGTCTTTTACATTAAAATTATATTAGAAAAACATTAAAAGGCATGAAAAAATGCATTACCAATGATAAAGAGGATCTCCACCAAGATATCGCTGACACTTGGAGGGTTTCGTGCTGTTGAGCCGCCATCCTCTCGGATCTCCGCAGCAGTGAAGCAGACATTGTAGGGAACTGTAACTGCTACATAGAAAGTGGCCAATAAGATCAGCCAATCCCAGCCGGCCTTGAATGCACCGTAGTGGAGGAGGATGAGACGGGACTTCTGGAGATCTGCCACTTTATACTCTGGGACTGGGTTAGCATTGGCTCCAAGTAAACTCTGGGCATGTAAACACATACACAGGGACATTAATATTGCAAATACATTAACCATATTAGCATTTCCGTAATTACCACAGGGAGCCCTTAATTTGGCAGGATCACCACTTGCCAGCATAAATATTTCAGTGCTAATGGTCGAGTACATTTCATGGTTTCTAATGAACCTTGTCGTGCTGCGTGTTGTGAATGCTACATAAAGTTTATTTGCAGCTTCAATCGGACATATGTTGCCTTCAAAATATAAAATATCAAAACACTTATAAATATATGTACATGTATAATGATGAAATCTCAGTCCATACAGTAATGCATTTCCTGTATACGTGAGGCTGTGGGGTCGTTTAAATTATTGTTCCCTGCAGATTTCATGATTTCTTATTCAAGATTGATATTTCTTCTTCTGCTAAAAACAAGCCTCATGCTAAAAACCAAAAACTAGCAAAATAACAGTAGATCCAAACTTATACCACACATCATGTCTAACATTGTTGATCTTGAGCTTGCTCTTGGTCTTGTCCTGTTTCTGTAGGTGTCCAGACAGCTGGTAGAGCACAGCCCGACTGCGGCGACGCTCCAGGTTAAAACCTGGAGGGCGGCTGATCTTGTGGATCTCGAACCCCGTTTCCTCATCTGATAAACAGGGAAGCAAACTGAGAAACACATGATGCCATGTGGGAGAAACTGCAACCTGCATAAAAACCTATGATATTGTGCAAATTTGCATAATGAACATACTTAAAGTATTTAAGTATTACTGACTGAAAGTGATATGAGCTCTGAATATATAAATACATAAATAATCAATAAAAGTCACAGAACAAAAAGTATGGCATCATTTACAGTCTAATGCGCAAATGCTTTAGTACTTCTCTGGACCACTTGGATCATGACATTTGACCTATTTGTTCTTTATGTTCTTGCTTCCTCTCACCGGTGTCAGATTGGTTGCCATGGTCCAGGTCTTTGTTGTCTGTGATGTCTTTATGCGAGACCAGGAACAGAACCACCTCGCTCTTCTCGTTCTTTATGGGCACAATGTCCAGCAGACACCAGAACCTGGAGCCTGTTTGGAGAAAAATATTCCATAATATTCCAGCTGAGTTACATGATTTCAATTTGTCAATATCCTCCATCACATCAGTCTCACCGCTCTTCTTGTACAGGACAATCTCCGTCTTAAACTCGCTGCGTTCATTCAGAGCTTTCTGCATCTGCGAGGTGAGGCTGTCACTGGTCTCGCTGCCATACAGGAAGTGACACATGCAGCTTTTCTGCATGAGCTCACCACGGGCGAAGCCAGTCAGCTCACAGAAGCCATCAGAGCAGTAGACTATAGGATATAGGGACTGGACCTGGGCATTGCCCAGCACAAAGTTACTGTCTGAGGGTAGGAGACACAGAACAGAGATAAAGTACGGTTAAAAAGCATTATCTGTCACTAGTATGTACAATTACCTGCTCAGATACCTGCACAAATAAAAACACACCATGTCAAATCTATATGTCCACAGCCCCGGGCTATTTGCATTGGTTACCTCTTGTTTCTGTGCAGAATAGACTCTAATAAAACCTCTTTCATGCTGCATATGAATGTGGATATCAGAGATTTTTATACCCCCAAATACTATCATGTATAAATGTGACATATCTGGTAGGTGCCACAATATAATGCTCTGCCTCCTTTTCCTCAGTCACATTGAAGGTATCAAGTCATGAAGATGGATGGCACGTGATGTATTCATGACCCTGCATTAACCGCCTGTGACTCACCCATGACGACCACAGCGAGCAGTGAGACGAGCGGCGGAGTCGCACAGACTGTAATATCACATTGTGATTCACTCATCTGGTACGTTTTGCATTTCTGTGGACAGTGATGCTTAAGGTACTGCTCCAGCCATTAAGGCAATCTAATTAAAATGGCCACGTGTGGATATGTTTTTTTTATGACTGGAGCAGCTTTCACTTAAGTTTGAATGAGAAATTAGGTAATCAAAACTAATACAGCGTTTAGCATAGTCAGCATCCAGCAGCTTTTTTTCCTTCTTTTTTTAATATATGAGGTCAAGAAAAATAATGGGTGATGTCCTTAAATTATATATTGATATATATATATATATATATATATATATATATATGTATATGAAAGCAAACATATGTTAATATATCTGCATGCATTTCTGTGGACAGTGATGCTTAAGGTACTGCTCCAGCCATTAAGGCAATCTAATTAAAATGGCCACATGTGGATATGTTTTTTTTATGACTGGAGCAGCTTTCACTTAAGTTTGAATGAGAAATTAGGTAATCAAAACTAATACAGCGTTTAGCATAGTCAGCATCCAGCAGCTTTTTTTCCCTTCTTTTTTTAATATATGAGGTCAAGAAAAATAATGGGTGATGTCCTTAAATTATATATTGATATATATATATATGCATATGAAAGCAAACATATGTAAATATATCTGCATGCTGATGGAGGCAGGAGCTTTGACAAATGGTTTGACAGCCTCGGTTACGGGGACTGTCCTGAATAATAATTGCATATAAAACTGAGTTAGGCATGAGAGGTGAGTCACACAGGCAAAACACATTCACTCCACAGAGATCATTATGTGCATGTGTAAATGAATCTGAAGGCTGGAGCACTCAATCTGAGGAATGAGAGGAACACAGACTGTAAAAGCAGGGAGGGAATGATTGAAAGAGCATGGACGGAGTGAGAGTCGGATGAATTAGTTGAGACACAGCAAAAGTGAGTCAATCTAATTCAATAGCTCATTCATGAATAAAGCATCGGCATTGTAAGCGCTCCATGAAAAACTCTTCAGATAAGAAGTGATCTGCCTGACTGTGCACGAGGTTGCTCGGGTTCACACATTCACTTTCTTGTCCTCCATCATTTTTGTTCTACTCTGGCCGTATGGTGGATCCTTGGACCCTTTTGTCTATGGTATTTATTTTCTGTCTCCACACTAGAAGAGGCCCATCACATCCGTACCACAATCCAAGTGTAAAAACCACTCAGACTCAGCCTCTGAGCGACTTAGGGAACCCGACATTCAGTTTCAGGAGGCTATGACCATAACTAGATGACACATTCCAGTACTTCCCAAAAAATATTCCCTGATAGTCACATAAATAAATTAGACACTATGCACACTGACAGCAAGGTGACTTCTGAATGCAGGATTATTTGTACTAACATCTTTCAGATGTGTTTCCTTAACTTTTTACAAAAAGCTCACATTTTCACTCCTTCAAACTTTAAACTTAAAGCTTTGTGCCAGAAATCCCCTGATGAAAACACAAACCTGGTCACTCATCTGTCTCAGTCACTCCACTTTTTTCTTGTTTCTTATCCACCTGTGTTCTTCTGACAAGCATTTGCATATTAGAACCAAATCAAAGACTTGATCAAACGGCAGAAAAGGGCAAAAACTTATATTCAACGCTCCGAACAAACACACGTGTATCAGTGTTGCACTTGAACAGCTCGCACAGAGCAGAGTTTCCCACAGGAGGAGTAGGGCTGACTTATCTGTGGGTTACAAAGGCTGTAACTGAGGCTTTCAACCGCAATGTGAGAGAAAGAAAAAAAAATGGAGAAATTCCCCAGAGTCTCCCTGGTTATCGTGCTGCATTAATGTTGTATGGAAAAGATGGAAGATCCCAGCTTCTGACCTGAAAATACTGTTCTGCTCAGCTGGCTATGATAACTCACTATCAGCCACAGTGAACATGCCTTGCACTCCCAGTATTGCAAACATGATGAAATACTCTAAAGTGGCATCAAAAATCTTTCGTTGCCCATTTTGCTAGTTTTGTTTTGACACACCTGTCTGACATTAAGACAAGGTTCAGAGGGTATTACACTCTAATACTGAAGGGTGGGTGTGAATTGGCTGTGTCCAATATCCTCTGTGGACTATGGTCATTGGGTTATTCCAAGGGGGGTGTCCTGGGAATAGCAGCCTATATATGGGAGCCAATGTTCGCAGCCCCCTGATCCATATATAATCAGAGCCAGAGCTGAGTTAGCAGAAAACAGAGATTACATGCAGTCTCCAAGGTGCTGGTCTCTGGCAGAAAACATCACACATCTACAGATTCCTCTGAATAATATCCGGTGACTGATTATGACACCCTCTCAACCTGCAACAGTTCCAACATGGGAAAAGTGGGAAGACGAGGGGGTTAACTGAGATTATTTTGGCTCGAGGTCCACCTCACAGATTAATCCGCATCTGTGACTGTGTGTGAGGCATCTTTAATTGAATCCGCAGAACAGGCTGCAACATCAGATCCACATTTAACTGAAGCGCAACCTTTTCCGTCGATTGACAGTTCTCAGCTGCAAGCTGCTAACCAAGGCACCCAAATGGTAATTATTACGCTGATTGCATTAATTAACACAGGACATGACACAGGAAGATACAGCTCAGCAGGCTGCCACCATAGATCCAGCCGGGAAAATACACATGTGCCTGGCAAATGACAATGATCATGAAAAAAGAAATCTATCCAATCCAAAATTAGATCTCCATCTTAAAACGTAAGTAGGTCAAACAACTTCACATGTAAAAATGTAACAATGTAATGTAGTGTACAATGCAAATGTGTTTACGTGCATTAAATGACAACAGTCTCTGCCTGTGCTTCCATTCATCCTACTTCATTCATTAGTTAAGGAATCAGCAAAGACACAATCATGCGCTTTGCAGGTCATGATGTATTTTCTATATTAATTTATATCAACTATATGAACTGCCATTGTGCAACATAGCAATAAAGGACTGGAGATAACTTGCAGATAAAATAGAATCGACTCACGGGTCCCATCGAAACGAGTGGCGATGGTGTCCAGGAAGGTGTTCTGCGGCGCAATCAGACCCCGCATCACCGGCATCCGAGAGCGCGTCGACCCGCGTCTCTCCCGGCGCTCCGCGCCATGGCTCTCCGCGGCGGTGGACACGAAGCCCGGCAAGAACCGGGACGTGGTCCCCGGCGCTCCCCCTAACCCCTGGAGGAGGGCGCCGAGCCGAGACACCCGAGACTCCACGGTCCAAAGCTGAGCACGGATCACCGAGCAGGTGATCCCGGGCGGAGAGGAGGAGAGAGCTGGAGGCTGGAGGCTGGAGGAGGAGTGGAGTGATGGAGAAGACCACTGGACGACGGTCACATTTACGCGCGAGTCTCTCTCTCCTCTCCTCCCATCTCTCTCTCTCTTCCACTTTTTTTCCTCTTCAAACATTGTTACGCTTCAGCATCGTTTGCCATTCGCTCCTTTTTTTCTCTTTTTCCTCCAACCATTTCTCATTCCACCTCTGAAACCCTGTCTCTCTCTCTAACGCTGGGAAATCAAAGCGTTAGACACTGTCTTCGTCCTCATTAAATGTGATTATCTAATTTAATTTATTTTTTTTAAAACAACAGCTCTTGTTGCAGGTCAATAACAATCGATAGATTGCAATTAAAAATGCTACATACATTTTTAATTATATACTTCCACAGTATGTTTTATGTTTACAATACAGTTGAATTCAGTATAGCTACCTGACGGGAGTTAGCCGGGGCTACACAGTCCGGCCACGAGCAGCTGGTTTCCGGGGTCAAGCAGACTTCCGGATGACTTATCCGTCATGTTCTCCTGTTTGGGCGCTTTCCCTCTGTGAATAACGTCCAAAACACTCTTTTTATTTTAGCTAACTGTTAGCATGTAGCGTTAAACTCTCCTCCTCCACTGCCGCTTTTTTTTCTGTTATAAAATTTTATTAAAAAAAGAGAAAACAATCGTGTACACTTTGAAACGTATACAACACAACAAACAAAAAGTGAGCCAGCGGTTATGTACGTTAAAGAAAAGGGGTTAAATGTAGAATATTAAAAACCGGCCTTCCGTCGCGTCTCGAGCTCTGGCGCGAGGTTTTTGACGTTCTTAAATGTGCGCATGCGCGGTGACCTGTGCGTTCAATCTCGGTCGCATGTCAATATACGTAATTTGTTTTTGTAAATTACACATCTACCGACATGACCACCGTGTTTTGCGCACACCCGTGTTACAGTAATTTATAGTAATATAAGACAAGTTTAATTTACCTTCAAATGTTTAAAAGTGTAGCAAAGGTTTAAATTCAGATTTGTCTCAGGTTAAATTGAATGCATGGCTAAAGCCTTATAGGTTAATTAGATTTTTTTCCCCCCTAATTTTTGTATATTTAATGTATGTTTAATGTATGTTTAATGTATGTCTGCATGCTGCTACTGGACACAACAACAACAACAACAACAGATAATGACAGTGTGGACATGTATGTTATGAATGGATAAAATGGCCATTTGTAGTCAAACGTCCAGCAGTTTTAGTTTTTGACTAAACTTTTTAAACAAGTGCTAATGATCGCATGCTACCAGCAGGTGTCAGTGCAGGATTATTCACAGCGTCACTTCGTCTCCACAGTGATGTAATGCATAATGTTGACCACTACACTACAGACACTGAAATCAGCTGGACAAAAGGAAACGTGTCCATTTCTATAAGAGAGCAGCATAAAAAACATACCAAATAACAATAGAAGAAATAAATGTACATTAATGCAACAGTAGCTAATGGACGATGCATCCTTGGATTGAGAAATTATACTTATACACATCCAGGCTAAGAGAACCTGTTTATGGAATACAGTTTATCTACATTATTACACCTTAGAATAAACTGCAGGCTACCACAACAAGAGAAGATGCAGTGGGGGTTAAGAAACCAAATGGAAATAGGGTTTTTGAAAAATAAAATTTCCAGCCCAATTAATTTTAAAAGTATTATTCGTTGTGGAAAAATCAAGAGAATGTGACGGTTAAAAACATCGTTGCTCAGTTAATTTGTGGCCCATATGGTGCTGTAGTGATTGTTAATGAGGGACAGGTGTGTAGTGCAGACAGGTGAATCTAATCACCTCACTCTTGAAATCAGCATTAACTACATTTTTGTAGTGTTAATTATAGGGCCGTTCTTTAACGCTTCTCATCTGTGGCTCTGTAGCTTTGGAGACCAGTGCATTTCACTTAATCTTTACTGACATTGCTCCAGTTCACCCAGAATTAGACCCTCGGCAGTAGGGTAGCCATTTCTCAATATTTTTATACCATAATTTACTTAATTTTTAGTCCATGTGCCACTCATTCTGACTTAACACTCCAGCACAAAGACAAAACTAAAAGCTATTTTTAAAATAACCTGCGCATGTGCAAACACATAGGTTTTGCTGTTACTCAACCACATCTGGCAGCTGTTTGAACTGAGCTCTATTTTTGCAGGAGCTAATGCAGAAACTCAAATGGTGACTTTTAGAGCTTGAGACAAATACAACCCTGTCAGCTTCCAAATCTACAGGTAAAACAAAATGATTACAGATGCATGCGGTGTACATGCTCACACACTCACACCTCAAATAAAAACAAGCCAGTTTACTTTAAACACGTAAAAGGAAATATATATTTTTTAAAAATGAAATAACAAAAAAACATTTCATACAGAAGAGCTGCTTCCGTCGTTCGCAGAGGTAATTTACACAGGACTTTAAATGAAAACTTTACCTGAAGTGGCACAACAGTATCAGCACCATACACCATAAAGATTTACTTTTTGGGTGTTTTTTTTTCTTTAACTCTTTTAAGCTCTCTACTTTCAAGTGATATGACTTACATATTGAGTCAGTGCAGGAGCATTGTGCCACATCTGGTAAAGCATGAAAAGTTTATGTCACATACTGAGCTTCTTTTTAGGGTAAATATACACTGGCTCTTGGTATTTCACTCATGATGTACACACCACTGAAACATTTACACACAAGATTTTGTTTTTTTCTCCCTCAAAACAAGAACACGTCTTATATTTTTAAAGACAACAGTTAACAGTTCCAAAACAGTGGCTCTAGGACTGAATTCATTCCAAATTTAAGAGGCCCCTTTCCCTCCACACATTCCTACGAACACATAATTTAACAACTGTGGCATTGGGATTATCTGCCTGGCAGAAACCAGAGGTGTGCATAGGTGTTACTGACTTTTTTTTCCTCAAGGCTCTGAGTTTATTTTTCTCCTTTACATTTGTTTTTATTTTTTTTTTAAATATGTCAGTTCAGTTCAAGAGAGGTTTTTAGTGCTGGATGTTTCATCTCTTTTTCACAGCTGACTTTGCACCAGGACCAATTTTCCAGATCCACTAACAGCTGATAAACTTTCTCAGAGGGAGGGGGCTGTTGAGGAGAGCAGACAAGACGAAATTAAATTTGTGAGGTGACAAAATCCAGTTGACGTCTTCTTCCATTGTCCTTTTTGTGCAAACTGAGATGTAAACAACGATGGTCGAAGGTCAGGGAGGGAAGCAGGGAAGAACCGATTACAGCAACACTTGGAAAGACATTGTGGAGGAATGCAGTGTGCTCCTTCAACAGACTGACAGGCACAGAAAGCCAGCGGAATAAATAAATGTCTGAAAGGAAGAAACTGCCAAGTTTCTTGTGCTTTTTCACTCAAACATCAGGGAGTCAGCTTCGAGAGCTAATTGTTGCCACTATAGCAGCTTCTAATGTGCTTTAGAGTTCGGCTTGTTGGTCACAGGGTGGGAGGAAATCAGGGGCCAGAGTACCACAGGAAGTGCCTTAAAAGGTCAACACGCGCACACAGGCAACCACATAGACTGCTTTATGGTCATGCTCGCTATTGCCTCCGATATTTTCACCCATCCGTCAATTACAAAAGAAAAGTACAAAATATCTACCAGACAGCCCCTTCACTCCAGACCCTTCAACTATATGAGGACAGAAACATATTCACTTCGTTTTTATCATTTATATATATATATATATTTATATATATATATGTATATATGTACACAACAATATGCCTTTTAGGCTGTAGAGAAAAAGGGGTTTGGGGCAGGATGAAGTCTCTGTATTGAGGCATCAGTTATTCATTTCTTCATTTCCCTCTTTTTCAACAAGTTTATCTACAGAAATGTATGATTCTGATGAGCCGATAAGACATTACTCAGGGAGATTTGACCAAAGTTTAATATCCGTGTTGGATCAGTGATGACCGTTCATGATGATAAGCTCAATGCCACTGATTGTATGTCAGTAGACCCAGGAGACAGGGACCCACTGAGGGGTTGTGGACACCAGGTCTACAGCCTCCTCCAGCAGGCGGATGGTGTCATCGATTTCATTGTTAATGATGGTCTGGTCAAAGTAGTGAGCGTAGGTCCGCTGCAGCATCTCGGATTCCTTCTGCAGCCGCTGAAGAGAGTCATCCTGAGGGGTGTGACAGAAAAGAGGAAGTTCAAAGACGGGCTTCATGCGCGTTTGTTCTGGATATTAATACTTTAAATGGTGCAGACCTAGTGTTTTTTTCAAATAAAGCACCTGCAGTTTATGGTAAAAAACACATAATAAAATGTAAAAGCTAAACTAGGAGAAAGAAGACAAAAATGCATGAAGCTGCATCACAACATTTTACAATACACTTCAACAAATGTAGATGCAAAAATTAGGAAGCACCAGGTAAGAATATTAGAGGGATTAGGGGAATCAGAGGAATAAGAGCAGACAAACTAGAGCTACACAAACACTGGGGCCACCCTACTACAATCTCCTACACAACACAACCGACATTCACGCTATGTTATCAGTACTTACTGGTAGTTTCCTGCACCATTTGGGAACCTCAAGTGCAAATGTTAACAGGCATGCCAAAGAAAATACAAACACTTAAAGCAAACAGGGCACATGCAGTGAGAGACGGACGAATGAAGCTCACTACTGTAGTTGTATAAGAGAAGCCTGTTCTGATGTGAGCAAGAAAAATGGAAGGCGGCAACAAGCCCCATCATGTCAAAAATGTAGGTGCAATGCATCTGAATTCAAATTACAGCATGGTTGTGCCTTGACTTTGTACTAATGAAGTTAAGTTGAGCGTTAATCATGAGCAGGAGATGAAGCTAGACAGTTTTAATGAGTGTACCTCAGTCAGACCGGGCGTGATGGTGGGAGCTGCGATGAAGACAACATAGGGAGCAAACTCAGCTGTCCTGAGGATCTTTAGTGCCTAATTACAGAAACATATATTTATCATTTTAATTCATGAAGACATTTTAATGATAGATGTTAAAACACATTTCCTAATTAATGGCTGTTTATCTTCATAGCTCTATTCATGACAGGTTATGATACTTTCTCGGCGTGTTGAATTATGCAGTTAACAGTGACAATCGTACCAGTGCTAGTTCGAATGCAGCATTACCTGTGGTTCAACATCCAGGATGGAGATCATGCCCTGTGCATGGATCTGCCTGATAGTCTCCAGCCTTGTGCCATACATGGCGTCTTCATGGCTGCCATACTCCAGGTAGTCATTGTTGCTGATGTCCTGCATCATCTGGTCATGGGACACAAAGTAGTAGTTCTTTCCATTCTCCTCGTCCTTCTTAGGAGGTCGAGTTGTGTCTAGGCGGTGAGAAGAGGACAGACAGATAGAAAATGTAAAACACTCACATCTTTGTTTTGGCAAATGGGTGAAGAAAATGTTTGTGAAACACTGTAGCTGCAGCTACACTTGGATGTCTTGTCATCCCCCTGTGTGATGTTTACAGTGTGTAGTTGTTTTGTTCGAGTGTGTTTCTCCTTACGAGGGATGGGGTAGGCAAACCGGTCTGGATGTTTGGTAATGAGCGTATTCTTGATGTGCCTCCTGCCAACTCCATGTGCACCTGAATGAAAAGAGCAGAGATGATGAACCTTTTGATCTCATCTTCTCAACAATCTTCTCAACTCCTGGTTCAATGACCCTGGTGATGAAATCTAAGCCTGCACAATTTTTTAAAATTTGTTTTCAGCTGTACAATCCATACCAACCTCTGCACTAAATACAGGAGTGTTGTGTGTCAACACCTGCAACACTCCATCAGTAAAAATACTCAGAACTGAATCTGCACAACGGAAATGGTCTGAATATATGTATGTCGACAGTATTCAGTAACACTTTCATGAGTGAAATACCACTTTAACTGCGTTACTTACCAAGCAAAACCAGTGTTTTCCGCTTGAATGATGGCAATTTGACCACTTCCTCGTATGTCACCAGATCTAGTTGGTCAAACACTGCAAAAGAGAAAAGAGACATTAAGTTTGTACAGCATCTAAAGGTCATTTTACAGATTTAAAGATGTAAATTTTAGGGAAAAGTTTTAAGTAAGTTAATAATATAAAAGAGTACAAAATAAATTCCGTTATGTTACAAGTTCTGTTACATTTCAACTGAATATATACGTGATGGTCTATTGACCATCATTGTATATAACTACAACATTAGAAACAACTCCTATTGTACTGACAATGTGTGAAATTCAACAAAAACCTCAGTTATAAACAAGAAGGTTTGTTTTTGCAGGGTGTACCTAATAAACTGAGCTTACATACAGTGTGCTAACCAGATGAAGGTCACACATGTTGAGTATGTATTAAAACTGCCTATCTGCATCACCCTGGGCCAGATAAAGGACAAACACCTCTAAGGTGAGCAGCGCCTTGTCAAATTAAATCACACTGCCAATAATAAAAACCTATTAAGCAGCCACCCTTCAATAGTCAGGGAGATGTTAGGAGGAGGATGAAGTACAAAAGCAGAGAGAGGAGGAAGAAGAACACAGAAGCTGGACGCCAGCTGTCTGGAGTTACTTACATGCAGCCATATCATTGGGTAAGAGACAGCATGAAATATGGACAGAGGGCGGGAGTGGAAGGGTTAATAAAAAAGACATCATAAAAGACAACAAATTAAAATAAAACAAGTTTTAAACATCAAAAGCTGTTCATTACAACACTGTTAGTGACTGAAAACCAGGCAGCAGGAGGAGAGGTCTGTCAGAGGGAGCGACGCCACAAGCGTGCAGCAGTTTCACACACTGGATGTTACAAAGGTGCAAGAGTCATTTATCCCCCCTGACCATCAAACATAATGAACTCGGTTCCATCATTTTTACTGTAGTAGTTGTTCAGATGCACTGTTCTGTCTTAATAAACTGATACATTCAATGCACTGTTGTTTATTACAGTGTTTGCTGGCTTACCTGCATTGTGCTTGGCCAGGTACTTGTCTTTATACTGTTTCTTTTTCTTGCCGAACCAGGTACAACTGGCTTGCTGCTCCTGTTTGGTCTTCTCCATCGCTATGCACGCCACACGCCTGGGACAAACAAAACAAAAACAGTTACTGTTTCGTTAGATGTCCTGTACATGATTCAACATGAACATGACCTGCCAAAACAAGGAGGTAGGCCTTGGTTTGTGATACACAAAATCACAATAAACATGTTGTTCTCCTCACCACTCCTGCAGCTCAGGTGACGGGATGAGGCCCGCCGTGCCATTCTTGGTGTTCTCCAGTTTTCCTTGCCACCAGTTGTGGTCGTCCTTGGAGATGATCTGAATGATGTCACCAACCCGGAAGCGAATGCCTGCCTCCTTGCATGGGATGAGGTCATCTTTCGCCGGGTCATATTCGAACTGAGCACGTACATAAATCTGTAGGGGCAGGACAGCGAGACAAAACGTTTATTAATGCGCTGACTCAAATACAAATTACCGCACAATCACAGGAGAACATGTGGGAAACAACATGACTGGAGAAGCTGCCATATGAAACCAATATATAGTTAGAGACAAAAGAGCAAAGACAGAGAAGGGAAAATTAAGAGCAAATAAGCTGAAGCAGGAAAAGACAGACATTTGAATACATGAACAGCAGACAATGCACTTGATCCCCTCTGCCTGCGGGAGTGTTCCGTTTTTAGACAGCTGCTTATGTGCACACATTTACATTTTTGCCTGTTATGTCCACTGGCAAGCCAGACACGGGGAAGCCTTGATGGCCAGCATGAAATCTAGACACCAACATGATCAACCTAATTGTCGATGGGAGGGTGGGAGGAGCGGGAATCTACCTCTACGGAGGGTCCGTCTTAGAGACAGCTTACCTTTATGGACAATTTGTCCTTGATAGCAGATCTGGAGATCTATAGGGTTGAGAGCATCACACACACACACACTTACACATATATCATGCAGTAGAAAATGTTGGGTGCATAAACAAAGGAAGGTGATGAAGGACCCACAACAATGCGAATATATCACAAAGGTTGTACTGCATTTTATACACTGTATGTGTTTGGATGGTTACACATGTGTCGTTGTGTACACTTTTTTCTTTTACAGCCTGAACAACAAATGGGCAACTGTCCAAACACCGACAGTCTGGACTGTATGTGAGCGCGCGTGTGTGTGTGCGTGATCTTGACGTTGTGCTAAACACCATGCAGCAGTCAAGAACGGCTGGAATGAACAAATGTGACAGTAGATAAATGTTAGATGATGAGGTGTGATGTGGATGGACACGCTGACTCGGGAGGAAAACCAGGGTTCCCGAGGTTTTACATTTCAAATTTAGTTACTTATTACAGTCTTGTATATCGTGAGGAATTATACCTGTCAACTAATATAATAATCTCCAGACCAGAAAATGTAGTGTTTGTTTTACTGCTGTGCAGAAATCCTTTCCAATGTTCAGGCCAAGGCAGATGAGAGTGAAGGCCTGACATTTAGCAGTGCTTTCAGCATGCACAAAAAGACTTGTTGGGATGAGTGTTAGTTTGGCAGTTAACTCGACTGGATGGTACAGCAGAGGAAGGAGCAGACAATTAAACTGGAGGAGTGTTGTTGTGGTGTGAGGGAGGAGAAAATCTCACCAGACGGCCTTTGGGTTGAATTGTTGATGGCAGGTCCTAGTCAGGGTGACATTATATTTTTGTGACATTAAAACAGAGTTAACGTGTCTGTGACCTACATTGATATGTTGAAACTTTATGACAATAATAATAAAACAATGTTTAAATCAAGGTGTTCTTGCTGGGGAATCTGTGTAGGAGTGTGAGTAACATACCAGGATGGAGCTGGTGACACTAGCATGGCCATTGGCAGGTGACTGTCGGGACAAATCTGGTGACTCTTTCTGCAAAAGGACATCATTTTAATTATGTATGTACTGCAAAATATAACAAGAAACTTGTGTATTGTACGATCCCATACATCACAAGACATGGACTGGGACCGGTAGCTGGGCACGATCTTGAAGGTAATGCTACCCCTCATCTCTCTCTGTGAGGAAGGAGAAAAAAATACCTGGTAAACGAAGGAAACGTCCAAACACAGAGAACACAAAGCCTCTTTTGTGTAACTTACAAGCATCTTTTGGAGCTGCTCTACAGTCTGATTCGCAACGCTGATGCCATTAATCTCTCGGATCTCATCTCCTACATGCAAAGTCCCTGAAGCAGAGAAAAAATAAATTACTAAAACCAACAAATGAGGCTCTTGGGTATTGATACATCAGTGTTTAACAAAGAAGAGGCCACTAAACCCCAGGGTTTACTGAGATGGCTCCAGGGGAGCCTAGCTAATGTAAAAAAGAGTTACATTTAATTGTTATTCTAATTAGCAAATATAAAAGTGGAACAAAACAACTGTTATCGCCTCTTTTTTGTAAACTCTGTTCATGCTTTTATTTTTAGAAACAGATTGAAACTGGCTGAGGGTTTGTGTTATGTACACAGTATTTATGTGTGGATGGATAAATGGATGCATACCTTGTCGATGAATCATTCCACCATGCATGATGCGGGCCACGATGCAGTGGTTGAGTTCGTTCATTTTCAGAGTAATGCCCTAGAGCAAAGAGACAGGGGATCACCTACAGCACATTTTAACACACTGAGTTACAATCAGCATTACATGCAGTGTAATATCTTATTGTGGTCTCGCTGGGGGGGAGACAGACGAACCTATGGTCTTGCTAACACACAACACTTTCAGCGGCTTTCAGAGCAAATCACACAGTGATGCTAATTTAGACAATGCTGCGCACAAAATCACCAGGTTAAATAAACCAACATTTATTCACTTCATGCATATGATATGAAGAAGTCATCCACGCACCATGGGCTCGTCAGTGTTCTTCTGAAACTGGACCAGGCGAACCCTGGTGACATTCTCCAGGTCCATGTCCCCGTTGGTGCTGTCTGGGGAGTCTCCGTTCAGGTACGGTGAAGTGGGTGGTGGGGTCACCCTCAGTGCCTCATCGCTGTAGACCTCGTGGGCCACCACATCATGAGTCTGCAGCAGAGCCTACATATACAAAAGACAAATACACCTGAGAGTCTATTGACACAGTTAATTTAATGGCATACTGTAGATGTTTCCAGCCACACACATCACCACACGTGTGTGGACATAGCTCGTGCTTCCACTAATCCTCCTCTGTGGGCACTGATCATGTCACTGACACACCCACCAAACACATCAATAAGCTGCATTTGCTAAATGATTACAGAGCGATAACATATGCATGTGTGACATGGAACAGCTGGAGCCAAGGGTTTCTGACTGATGGTGAACATTAGTGTTGCTGAGAAGAACAACTGTTGTACAAAAAGAGGTTAATACAGAGGACTGAACACCTTCACAGACTTGTTTACAAAGGCATCAACAAGTATCGGCACTTCAATCCCACAATGTCCTTGAATCACTTTATGGCATCATATGCACCACAGTTCAAAGTAAATCGAATGAATAAGTGGGAAACGTTTCTTCCCATGTGCTGAAGTCATTTCCACCCGTCCTGCTAAATGCCTGAGGCACGATGAAAACCCAGCTGGACGTGTCAGAGAGCAGGACGAGCTAATTGGATTGAACCAAACTTAAAGTGTGACAACACCACTAAGTGTCACAGACTAAATGAGTGGAGGGTAACACCTCACCATCTAACATTTATCTACTGTGCTGTTTTCTAAGTGACTTTTCTAAGGGCCAAATCTACTTAGCAACAAACAAGCAATAAAAAAGTCCCTGTCATGCTTAACGAATAGTTATTATTCATTGTTATTGTACTGTAGCAGCAAAGCAAGTGACACTCCTTGAGCTAAAGCAATTACAGACTCCAAATGTGTTTTACCTGTACATGAAATTCACCACCTCAAGAGTTTTTATTACTATTATTTATGATACTATATTTCTACACTGAAGTTCATCAGCACATTCTTCCTACCTGTTACAGTCTCTGCTCTGTTCCTTCTGCATGTGTCTATCTCGAGCTGAGCACCAGCAAAGCTCACGTCCTAAGCAGCTTTGTGCCTGAGGGAGTTATGTGGATTGTCCATAACCTACCTCTGGCAGTGTAAGCTGTATTGTGCCATACCAATAAGCGTGCTGTATGGTCACAGACAAAACAACCAAAGCCAGTGACAAAAGAATGTGTTGGTCTGTGTCTGTCTGTGTACTAATGTACCATGAAGTGTGGCTGCGTGAGGATCCTTCTGAGCTCCTTCGCCTCCATGTTCTCTGGGTAACATGAGATGGTTTCCAGGACCTGTTGAAGAGAGATCAATGAACTCACGGGACAGTGTGGCATTCTGCTTTTAGATTACCGGTACTGATTTTAGTTCAGTGGCATATGGACTATATGTGGGAGAGTTTGCATATGCAGTTTGAGCAGCAGTTTCCTCACCTCTTTAGCCCTCTGCACTCCATCACTCGGGGGATTTCTGATCTGAGGAGACGACCTGGTGTTGATTTTATCATAAAGCTGAAACAACAAATAATAACAAATATAACTGATACTCTGAAAATGCTGTGTAATAAAAACCAGATAAGCTTGTCTCAATCTCTGAATCCTGATTCTTCATGACATCTACTGGACACCTTTGTCATTACAGAGCAGAAGGTGCTGATTAATTTTGGGGTTCACTCACATCTAGCAGAGTGTGGAGGTGCTGGTCCTGGAAGACGCTGTGCAGGAAGTCCATGTCTTTCTCGCTGCAGTCCGTCAACGCATGAATCTCCTCTAGACTGTCCAAAACCTGTGAAACTGCCCCTGCACAAACAAACACACACACACGGGTTACACTCCCAAATATATTCAGGGTGAATTACAAATACACAAAAACACAACACGAACACAACAAGCAGTCCCTGCAAACACTCAACACAACATAAAATGCAAACACAGAGCACTTCACACATTACTTCTTACATTCACAGCCACATACAGGAAAACCACAGTAAAAGAACACATCAAACTAATCACGAACAGTCAAGGTCACAACAGAGAACACATAAAACACACAAACACTCAGAACTATTTAACCCCCAGTACCTGCTGCATCGCCCACACATGCAGCAAAACCAGAGAAACAGCGGTATATGGCATCAATACAACATCAGCAAAAAGTTAATTCATAAAGTTATAGTGTGGATAATGGATGAGGATCAGTGCATCCAAGAAAAACATAAAATATAATGTAAATGTGCAAAAACATACAGTGGAAAAAGTTAAGGAAAAAAATCCAATCTGATATATTAACCTCCTGTGTTAAAAAGTGTTCAGGCACAAAGGATAGCCTGTACAGTACAGTATGTAAAAACAGATCGAACATCAGAGGTGACATATTAACATGATGATGATGCTGTGATGCAAAATCATTTTCCACATTTATACCCCAAAACTAACCAAGTTACTCCACCACTGTATGTTTTAGTGATAAACTCATACAGAGGAAAGCAGAAAGGCTTTTTATAGACTTATTAAGCAACAAGCAGAGCTGATAGGGTTAAATACAGTTGAGAAAACAATTCTCATCATAAACAGGTGTAACACTGAGCAAGAAAATATATTATTTAAGATGTTATTAATGATAGGTAGTCCCACTGTTAGTCGGGACAAGATTTGTTTTGCTCATGTCATGAGCAACAAATCTGATAAGATTTTTTTTTAGCAATGTGGATTTATGATCTTCAGTATAGCTCAACAAACAAATGGGGGAGAGGGAGAAGATAGAGGAAGCCATTTTTAAAGGCTTAGCACCCACGTCATCAAATGCAAAGAAAAATAAAAAAGCAAGTGACGACGTCATGATGGTATCACACATCGGGAGTCTATGGGTGTGGAGGGGGGATACGTACTCTCAGCAGCTAGCAGTCCTAGAGACAGCACGGCGGAAGAAAAACAACACCAAAGAAAGAGAGGTTGAAATTAGAGCAGGTTTACAGCTGCAACAGGTGGTGTAGAGTTGAACACTTCACAAGACTCAGAGAGCTGGCAGGGCAGGAGGAAGGGAGTACAGGGAGGCAGAGGAAAAAAAGAGGAAAGCAGCAACACAGAGAAAAACATCAGCAAAAGCATGCAAGTCTACGTATAATCTGCAAGGCTGCTGCAAGCATCACCTACTCTACACAGACACGTCAGTGACTGACAGCATGTCTGTGCTCAACTGCAAAAATGAACGAGTCATCAGGAAGCGTGACTGCATCAGACTTCCAGCCTCAGCAGAAATCTCATTCACAGAGATATAATTGGCTGCATATAAACCTGAGCAGTGTGTGTGTAAAGCCGAGCTCATGATGTGATGATGCAGCACGGAGCCTAATTTCTACTTTGTAAAATGAGAAGATAAAAGGTTTCTATGTGGTAATAACTACTGTCTGGTACAACTAGCACCGTGCCTATCGTAGGAAGTGAAAGTCCATGACGGAGACAGGGAAGTGAGGCTGATAGGAAATGTGTCTTTCTTTTTAAAAAAAAGAGGAAGTCCGACACAGACAGCTTGAAGTAACAATAAAAGTAGAATAAACATAGAAAGGAAACTAGAGAACAGAAAGTGGACTAGAAAGTGAATGTCCTGATGTGGACATGTTTCTTCTCTGACCTTGAATGACACATAATGAAAATGATTGATTCCTTCTTGCTAGAGGAGGATTGAGTTGTGTTTCTGTGATCTACCTGAGGAGGTGGGGTCATCTGAAAAGTCATGCAGCTCCTCTGGGGGGTCGCCATAGTAGGAATTAAACTTGTGGCTGGAAACAGCAGCTAGGACTGCACCCTGTGGTATGGAGGAGGAATAAAGCCACTAGTACACCAAGTCTCTGCTTTTTCTGTATCTGAATGTGAGGCCCTATGCAGATAATAATGCTGAGAATCTCTGACAACATTTCATTAGACAAGAAATTAATCTGTGTGAATCAGTGAGTAGAAGCGGATGCACTGTGGGGGAGGTGACACTTCCTGTAACCTAATCTGTAACATTAACACTGTCCTGACCTTCAGCTTCCTCCTGGCATTGAACTTTCTCAGCTGCTCCACAGTCTCAGGCAGGTGGATCTTGTAGGCATACCTGTCCCTCTCCTACACACGGCAAACAAACACAAACCAGAAGAAAACCATAAAACACAGCGCTGGGGCCACAAGCGTGTGACAACAAACCAATGTGAGAACCAGTGTTTTGCGATTTGAGCAACAAAGGCTGATTTCATCACAACATCAAATATCCGATGCAGATGAAATGCCATGGTTTTAAATATTACTTATAGATGATTACGCAACAAAGTAAAAGTACTTCTCCAGAACTGAATATATGACTGGTTGCTGTGTGACTGTATGATCTTGCCTTCAGCCAAGGATGATTGAGAGCCTCATAGACGGTGATTCTCTCAGCAGGGTCCAGCATCAGCATGCGCCTCACCAGGTCTTTGGCGCTCTCTGAGATGTGGGCCCACTGACGTGGGTTCATCTGGACGAGACACACACAGAGTTAAAAATCACAGTACCGCTGCAGGTGTGGTTTACGTAATCTGCAGATCAAATTCCTGTTTGCAATGTCACAGTCTATGGTGTCGTTGCTAAACTAAGCTTTGTGTTTTGTGGAAGACCTTTTAATTTAGCGGCAGCCTGATTGACAAAACCACTGTGTTATCCATCACACTGCCTGCAGTGTCTGCAGTGTCTGCATCTGCCATAGATTAATGCACCGAGCAAACAATGCATCCACTCTGTTGAAAAGACCACATTTATCAGAGCTGTATCTTGGCATCTCCTGCTGATACTTCCACCTCTTACTTTACTGGGAAATAGGAAGGAAAAGGAGAAATACGGTATTTGCAGAAAACCCTACCATAGACTATAATGATGAGAAATGAGATGGTAAGATATGAACATAAACTAATTTTACATTCAAATGAGGGTAATAAAATAAGATAAACACTCCATTGTTGCAGTCATGTAGAATACAAGGTTCAAGCATCTGAAAAATGCAGCAGCATTGTGACAAAGAGGAACTTTGTCAGCACTGATGCAAATATGTAGCAGACACCCTCAGCAGAAAAAGAAGGTGTTTAATCTGTCATTGTTTTTACCTTGTATTTCCCCTTTATTATGGCCTCAAACAAGCGCTCCTTGGTGCCATAGAAAGGCAGACAGCCAGACAGGAGGATGAAGAGGATGACTCCACATCCCCACACATCCACCGGTTTGCCGTATGGCTCCCGCTTCACCACCTCTGGGGCCATGAAGTGGGGAGTACCCACTCGACCTAGAATGAGGCAGCAGAGAGTTTCATTTTAAGGTCATAGGCTCTTCATAGATTTACACGATGCGTGACTGAAAAATAGGAAAGATGAAAGTGCTGGTGAAACTCTGGAGAGCCACGTGGAGGTCTGAAACTCAACAAATGACAAATGCCTTAAAACATTCGTTATAACCAAGATTAACTGTTGACTACTTGACCGATTTGTCTCTAGAACTGCAATTTTTATAAAAATATCTAATTAGTTCACATGATTCACTAACTTTTGAATTATGAATCGAGCATATCCCAGCATCATAATAATAACTGCTACCACAGTTTTAACTTTATGAAGTTTACTCCTCAATCCGAGACCGAATAATAAAGTTTACAATCAAGTTTCAATTTGTGTGTACAAATGTGTTGTGCGTGTTCCCAGTTTGTTGAGGTGTAGAGGAGGAAGTGTCGCACTGTACCTCCAGCAACTAAGCCAGACTCTCCCAGCTGTATTGCCACTCCAAAGCCTCCCAGCTTGACTGGAGCAGAGTTCTCCTTCGAGGCCAACAGCACACAGTGAGGCTGCAGAGGAATTAGAGAGAGGTCTGCAGTGAATTACATTGGAAATGGTAAAAACTGTAGAAGGCACTGCTCAGAATTCACCAGCTCAAAATGTGGTGATCATTTTTACTGGCAGTCTTTGCAGTAGAGTGAAAATGTGCAGAGCATTGTTTGGCTGTTAATGTGCATCAGTACAAATCCTGTAAGTAAACCACAGTGACAAGACAAACTTCACAAGTTTAACCACATCTCTACAGTGATGCAGATACAAACAGGAACCAGGTTTTGCCACTGGATGTAGTGAGAACATATATAAAACACACACACACACACACATTTTTCAAACACAAGTAGGTGTCAAACAGTTACAACATATAAAACTTTTCCTCTAAATTATTACAAACATTGCACTAACAATGATGTGGAAATGGCAAGATGATTCATTTCAAAAACAGATGGTGTGGGGATTAATGTATGTTCTGAACACATATACATACACCATACTTCTCCTGTGTTTTAGTATAGAACTGCACTTGGATGAAAGTATCTGTACAACACCCTGTTTAAGGTTTAAGGTAATACTTCAGAGGGAGGCAGGTAATGAACTACAGTCAGGAAAGCAATTTCATAGAACAGCAAGTTGGTGATCATTTTTACTGGCAGTCTTTGCAGTAGAGTGAAAATGTGCAGAGCATTGTTTGGCTGTTAATGTGCATCAGTACAAATCCTGTAAGTAAACCACAGTGACAAGACAAACTTCACAAGTTTAACCACATCTCTACAGTGATGCAGATACAAACAGGAACCAGGTTTTGCCACTGGATGTAGTGAGAACATATATAAAACACACACACACACACACATTTTTCAAACACAAGTAGGTGTCAAACAGTTACAACATATAAAACTTTTCCTCTAAATTATTACAAACATTGCACTAACAATGATGTGAAAATGGCAAGATGATTCATTTCAAAAACAGACCGTGTGGGGATTAATGTATGTTCTGAACACACATACATACACCATACTTCTCCTGTGTTTTAGTATAGAACTGCACTTGGATGAAAGTATCTGTACAACACCCTGCTTAAGGTTTAAGGTAATACTGCAGAGGGAGGCAGGTAATGAACTACAGTCAGGAAAGCAATTTCATAGAACAGCAAGTGCCTCACAAATATTCTGCCTGAAAGTAGTATTGCTGCTGATTTAAACAATTTTATTCTGAAAGGAAATGCTACACAACTGTACAACAACAATGACAATCCTATTTACATGACAATACATAAAAGTAAGATAAAGTTGAGGAACATATAGAATGTTATGAGTGGTGGTGAGGTAATTTCCTGTCTTCACTTGACTGAGGCGGAGCAAGATCAGAGATACGGAGCGAGAGAGGAGAACGCTGACTGACAGCAGTCGTATATGTGAGAGAAAGAGGAAGTGGATGGGCGACTGCACATTCACACACACGGCAGCTGCGCTGAAGTGTCCACACAGAGGAATATTCATGGTAAGTGTTCTGCTTTAATTCAAACATCTGTCTGTGGCAATCAGACACCTCTGAGGTACATCATAGATTTTACAGAATATTTTAAAAATACAACCCACATACTCAGCTGTCTGCACTGCTCCGTAAGTGCGAGCAGTTGGATTTCGTTGTATTAGTTCTGTCACTATGAACTGACACTGTTTGTTTCCTTCTCTCCCAGTGCCTGACTGACGATCCTGACGTTACCACTGCTCAGACACAATGATCACAGGCTCCTCTGCTCCTTCTTTCCCCTTCACTGCATCCTCCTTCTTGGCTACCTCTCTCCCATCTTCCGCCATCTCTACCTCTCCAGTGATCACCCAAAACATCACTGGTTGTCCATTAAATGACACAACTCTCAGTGTGTCGTTGATCATCTTCTACTCCCTCGTCTTCCTCTTCGGGCTTGTGGGTAACCTCTTTGCCCTATGGGTTTTCCTTTTCTTACACTCAAGCCGCAATTCTGTGCGGGTATTCCTCATCAACTGTGCTGTGGCTGATCTGGTCCTGCTGGCGTGTTTGCCCTTCAGGGTCCTCTACCACGTCAACGGAAACAAATGGGGGCTGGGATCTGTGGCCTGCAAGGTGGTGGGGAATCTTTTCTATATGAACATGTACATCAGTATTATGTTACTTGGCCTCATAAGCTTGGACAGATACTTGAGGTTAAAGGGCAAAGGTAGAGCATGGAGAGGTTTGACGCTGACGGTGTGGGGACACAGCCTGCCATGGAGCTGGATGGCCTGCGGGACCCTGTGGGGTCTGTCCCTGATGGGGCTGGTGTCCATGATCGCCACAGCAGAGGATGAAGAAAACCGTAACCAATGCTTCCATTACAAGCAGCGACACACTGTCAGAGGAAAAGCCTACTTCAATGCGATACTTGTGGCGTTGTTCTGGCTCATCTTCATCATGCTTGTGGTCTCTTATGCAAAGATTGCCATACGGTTGCTGAGGTTGTCGCGGGACAAACCAGACCTTCCCAACGCACAGAAATACCAACGCACTGCCAAGAAGTCTTTCTTCATCCTCTTTCTGTTCACTGTTTGTTTTGGACCTTACCACGCGTTTCGCCCCGTCTACATTTTCTCCCAACTCAGTGAAACAGAAACCTGTTACCGACAGCTGATGGACCATACCAATGAAGTGATGCTGTTATTCTCCGCCTTTAATAGCTGTTTGGATCCCGTCATGTACTTCCTGTTATCTGGATCAGTGCGGAAAACTGCGCTCCAAGCCCTGGAACAGTGTTTGAGAAACAGGCTGCTCTCCCGACATGATGCAACATCTAACAGCTCGACAATAGACCTCAGGCGGACGTCTGTGCCTGTGGTTTTACAGAACCCTCAACTAAACACCCTCAACATCACCCCGAGAAATAGCATATACATTATTGACTCCAGCCCCTGCCAGACAGGACTGACTCTGCTTCCACCTACAAACCAGCAATGATCACAGGTTTGAATGCCAGTGTCAGAATGATCACTGGAAAAACAAACACCTTACATGTCTACCATAAGGTTGACTGATTCACCATTCCTGTGCAAAATACGAAATGTATTTCTATAGCTACTGGCTTCCTATCTCAAATAAATAAAATTATGTTTTGTAAAAAGAATTTATTCTAACTGACTATGTTGCAACTGATGAATAATTGGACAAAAAATTTGGACGCTTTGGTTAAAAAATCTGATTATGTTTCCTTCCTAACATAGTCGCTCAGACTATTTACATACCATCGAGACAGAGCAAAGAAATTAGTCACATTTTAAGTCAACCATAACCCACAAAACTTACTGTACTCTCTGACTTGTCCTGTTTGTGTTAGAACACCCCCATCTGGCACTTGAAGATGGGTGTTAAAAATAAACGCCAGCAGAAGCACAAAGATATTAGTTTTATTCTGCAATCGAGGCTGCAGTGATCCCTTTGTGACCTGTGTTGTTGTATTGCTGGTGTGTGGATCAAGGGGCTCCATCTGGTCTGTTAGTGTTTGCAGCCTGTGTAAGATGGTTAATCCTGCTGGAATCAGTGGCTGATGCTAATCTGACTATAAGAACGCCTAACAAATCCAGACCGGTCACTTGTCATGCGACATAGGGTTTATTAAGGTGCTGATTTTGACCTTTATCTCCACACAGGCAGTCAGATCTGAACTGTGGTATAAAGCGTAGCATCATTATGACTCAAACTGGTAAAGTCTGGGAAACAGCTCACCTTAACATCGCGGTGAATCACATTGTTGTCGTGGCAGTATCGAAGTGCCTCCAAAATCTGCCTCATATAGTGGCTGCAACGACAGAAAGCAGAAACGAACAAGAACACTGTCACAAACCGCTTCATTTGAGCTATAAGAACATTTGTGATGGTGCTTCTTACAGACTGTGTGTCCTACCTGGCCACCGCTTCGCTGTACACAAACCCAGCATCAGCTCTCTTCACTATTTCAAAACACAGGTCTGCTCCATCCATACTGGGAGAGTGAGAGAGAAAGAGTAAGAAGTGATCAGCGTAGGGGAATTTAGATTTCTACAAATTAAAGGAAAAAAAGTCAACTCTGAGGGCGTAAATCCATTAGGGAGAAATTTTATGACTTGCTGTCACTGCCGTGAACAAAGAAGCACTATATTTTTATTACAGCAGATTAAGATTTACAGTATAAAATACACACATAAGACACACACAGGCCATTAATATTTAAAGAGAATGTCATGGGAGAAGTAGAAAGGTGGTCCTCAAGTGTACGGTATTTCTTATGGAGTTTATATTTGACACTGATACATTAGATTACAAGATGTTCCCCCATCTTTGCTGTGCAATTACACAACCCTGATGCCATATCAGGGATAATTCAGCACATGCTGATCAATCAATTTCTTTTATTCCAGACCATGAATTTTGATTAAAAAATGGAATAAGGTTGAACTGCAACACAAAAATAAGGGTGGTTGAAAGTGTTGGTGAAAACATGTGAAATTATCAGCAGGGCATTTGTACTTTGGTGTCTAATCTGATCTGATTGGCAGCTTGTCTGCAGCTGTTTCCTGTCCTTTACATCCTTATATTAGAGACAGCACATATCTGACATACACATACACTACATAATGCATTAATGCAGACACTGTGCAGCATAGACTTACAACTCAAAGACCATGTAGAGCATGCCATCAGAGCTGTAGGTCTCCAGCAGCTCCACAATGTGAGGGTGTTTGAGCATGTGGCAGATGCTGGCCTCTCGTTTCAGATCTAGCAAACAGAAAATAGACAATGTGAGGTATGAAAAAAGCTGTTTCATCAGGTACGGGTTGTGAGCATACACAATAAACCTTAAGTTCAATCGTTTCATTTTTCTGCTGAAAGGTTTGTTTACAACTAGTGGGTGGTTTATTAAAACCCTGCACGTCCCTGGCTGCTGTGTGTTAAGGAGAAGAAAAGCGACGAAGACTACCCCTGTGCGCAACAACCCTCAGCATCTGTGTCATATCTCAACCCCACCAGCAGAGGGTGACACAGAGCATTTCATTTACAGACTGAGGGATACTTTATGGACAGTTGGACAAACAGGGTGAGTGGTCACATGCTGGGCAGACATGCTACCAAGCTGGTATATAACAGAAACACATTTCAATGTACAGTTAAAATTCCATTTTAATAGTACATTTAAATACACATATGGCCTGGACACATTAACACCGCCATCCCCTCTCATTAACACGACAACCAGACTGTGGTGTTAACACAACTACTACGTGAGTCTGTGGTGTTTTAAATGGCCTATTAAAGAGAACAACAGTGAAGGGAAAACACCCTCTGCTTCTTTAAAGGGAACAACAGATGAGACGGGTGGTAAGACAGCAGGCTGACAGACATAATGTGCTGCTGCTGAGCTCCTCACTCTATTAAATCCTCATTTACACTGTGCACTCCCCATCTGCACGTTAACCAATCTGTGTGTGTGTCTGTGTGCGACACTCATTGTGTCGTGACAGACCAGGATCATTATTCAGCACTGAGCGATGATGGCATGTTCCCACTACAGGGCCCCCTTTCTGCTGCTACTTTGCCGTCATTATTTGTCCCCTCTTTACGCTGGTCCTCGGCCCGTCTCATTGAGTGTCTATTCTTGAACTTAACAGTGATGCTTAGTGTCCACACTCAGACAGAGGGAAGGAGCTAGAGAGGCCTGGAACGTTCAAAAAGAACCCAGTGCTGTTCACTGGGGCCAATTCCAAATCAATTCTTCCATGGAAGCTCTGGGATAGATTACCCTCTGTGGGGCAATGTTAAATAATTTAACCGTACTTAGACAGTTTACTGAAATTACACTGAAACACTTGGTTGAGTGGGGTACTGGTAAATTGTTTTTAATATTTCCTTAACATACAATTTTCTAAAGCCTTTCACTGTTACACCTTTCATTGTGTTACACATAAATATCCACGTGATATTTAGTATAATCAGTTTTGGATATTCTTGTCATTACATAGCCTACATAAGCCCAATGGTATTCCAAACGCCCAGTAACCACAATAAATCAAGCTGGAAGTGACTCTGAAAACTCACAGAACGAGTTCCAACCTTTCCAATAAAGAAACGTCTTTCAGCATGTGTGGTTTATTATTTCAGGTGATTAAATTCAGACTCTGTATTATGATGGACAACCTACTAACCAAAGGTATTTCGAGCGCAGACTCTGGGTTCGGAAACACTTGTGAAAATCTCTACTTTGTTAGTTTCTCCTCCCTTGGGTCATTTCCTTGTCTTGCTGTTATTGGCTGCCACTAATCTCTGACTGAGACCTCACAGATGGCACATGGTGAACGCCAACATTACCACCGACAGACACACACACACACCTAGGCTCTACGCCTTTCTTGCTTTTTCTCTTGGATGAACACATACATACACACATGCACACACCTCAGCATGACAAAGCACAAACCACATGGTGAGACATGGCAGGCACTCACCATCACAGCACCAAACATACACACACATTCAGGTCCAGCACACTATTCATGTACATGCAGAATGTGCAAAATGCTTGCGTGGGGCATCAGGTTTAATATCTGGGTCAATTTTCAGATTATTCCTAGTAGATGTTGTTAACATTACAGAGCAGCAACCAGTTCAGAAGTTAGTTCAAGCCTGAAAGATGAAAATAAGTCTGTTTATAGGTGTAATTCTCTGTGATGGCAGTGACTATCCTCTCTTGTCCTGATTTTGTAAACCCCATCCATCTGCTCCTGGAGTGCAGAACTAAGATTTAAACGTAGCCAGGGTTCAAACCCGGTCTGCTGTGATACTCACCCTCTGTGCTGAGGCCAGGGCTGGAGGTGAAGCTGGCCACATCCACAATCTTCACAGCAAACTGCTGGCCCGTGTCCCTGTTGATGCAGCGCCTCACCACGCTAAAGGGTCCCCTGCAACACACAGACATGCGCTTCAGTTAGTCACAGACGTCACAACACACAGGCACAAATCTCTGTGCATGTACAACTTGGCAAGTTCAAATGCAGGGATAGCTATCATCAGAGTGCAGTGGGCAGACACAGTGCTGTTTCAGTAGATTTACAGAGTGGTTAGCTACACATCAGAACCTCCGTGCTCATGCCAGTCAGAATTACAGAGCAGTGGTGTGCTGCACAGCTGTAAAAGCTAAAATAAAAGCATTATTATAGAGACCTGAGCGAGGGAGACCTACCCGCCAACGTTTATTTCTGGGGTAAAGAGGTGGCTTTGGGTCTGACAGATAAAAGCTATCATGTGTGATATCCTGTTCTGTGTCCAAAGAAAGATTTTACTAAGATCTAACTGTAGTGAAGAAACTCTGTAGTACTGTACATAAACAACTATCAGAAATTAAAATGTTGAATTATACAGTTATCAAAAACCTGTATTTGACTGATCAGCAGTCAAGACCTGTTAGGAATATTAAGTCCAGACATTTTCCCACAGTTGCATGCAAGATGCAGGAGAGTCACATAGAGGGTTTGTAATTTGGTCTTAAACAACCATCACTGCCAACGCCTACTCTCTTACTGTGAATTATCTGGGAGTTTTTTCCCCTGGAAGAATATTCTCAAATCCACATTTTGCAGAAACCTGGAAACAGGTTACAATACTGGTTCTCTTTCACAAGCACACTGACCACATAGAAAAGATGATGCCTTTTATTTCCATCAACTCACATGTGTATGGTAATGCTTTCTCATCATGCTAAAGCATCAAGCATACGATTAAACCAGTGAAAAAGCAGTGGGGAAAAAAACACTGAAAGCTGAGACATTTGCAACACACACACACACACACACACACACACACACACACAACGCTGCCATGTTACAGCTGTCTCCACTTATCCTAAGTCTACAGTACTCAAAGGTGGAACCAATAATACTGACGAGATTCACGTTCACAGGCACCCCCCCACACACAAACACACACACTTTAATAGCCATTAACAGGCATCAGTTCGACTGAATTAGAAAATGAACTTGACTGTGTCGGTGTCCAAGTGTAAAGGTTTCCAGTTTAAAAATCTGTTAAATGCCGGAGGTGAAGCAGATTGACTCTTAGATTTGCCTCGCACATCTGCTGTAATGATTAACTCAAACAAACGCAGGCAGTGTGTACACGCTCTGGGCCAAGAGAGCCGTAAAACACAACGCTCTTCCCTTCAGAGTCCACAGGAATCTTGGGGATGAGCTGACAAACCCAGTGACCTTTGCCCTGCTGGTGTAATGTGCTCTAACAGCTGCGTTTCCCATTTGAAAAAGAGGCATCGGAGTTGTGGGGTGCTGCTTTAGTGCATGTTGGAGGTTCCAATACACCCCCCTGCCCATCTAACCTTACAGCCCTCTCACATCTGTGTTTGGTTGGTGAAGGTTCGGGGAATTAAGTCAGAGGCAGTTTGGATGAGGCCATCATGGTACCGATCTCATGTGTGCCAATAAAACTTATCACCATCATTAAGCCATGGAGTGGGGTTGAGTGGAGTTAGCAGATTTTAAGCATCCACCCCGTTTTATAACCTGGGCTGTAAAATCAGAGGAGACGAATAAAGAATCAATTGATGAATAAGGCTTTTTCAACAGCAGTTGAGTGTTACAAGAGAAAAAGGTATTTGATAACTAAGACTATTATCATTATCTGAATATAAAATAATTAAACGACCTTCAGCCTTGTATAGCACAGGCATTAAAATGAGTGAGTTGGTGGAAGAGAGGCAGATTGACAAAAAGCGTGTGTGTGTGTGTGTGTGTGTGTGTGTGTGTGCGTGTCTGACTGAGGAACAAGAGATACCGCACGCTGCACTGACATCACTGCAGCTGTGCTGAGTGGGCTCATACAAAACGCCCACACATGGCTGACATCCGACAGTGGCTCTCATCAAACATTGGCCTGAAGTGGCAATCTTTGCAGCACACTCGTTGGTTCATTTCTCTCCTTCGTGTAATTTAAAGACTGGATGTTTGGTTCGATTTTTAGCATCCACACTGACCAGGAGCCAAGTTTTGTTCCAGGTCTCCGCTCTGTTTTCCCTTCACCTAAACACGGGCAGGACGCATCTGGAGCTGCAGACTCAACATCACCAGAACTGCTCTCCTGAGAGCAACCATCTCTGCTGAAAGCAGCAGTTTGCTCTTTGGCTGCAGCCAGCAGCGGAGTAATTCACTCAGTTAACCTGTCCCAAAAGTTTGGGGGAAGAAAGTGTTTGTGCAGCTGTGAGATAAAGAAAGGGGTTTGATTGAGTTTATCAGGCTGGTGCTGGGTTCCACCACTGAGGCAGGTAAACTACATCTTATCGGGTGTTGACACTGGGCACATTCTAATCAGTGAAAACCATGACAACTGTCTCCGCATCACCATTCAGCTGTCATTAATGACATGATGGAGTCACTCAATGCGGATTCAAACTGAATGATGTGTGATAGCAGTTTTGCTGCACATTTTAAAGAAAATACACTAGGCTGACAACCGTCTATGTGTTTTTTAACAGAGGAACGTGCTCGGACAGCAAACAAGTGTAGTGTAGGAAAGTGATTTTAGTACTGTTTGCCCTATTGGCCAAAGTGAGCTTAAACTCAAACTATAAAGCTGGTAATTTAACGAGTTAGACAAAGTTCATTGCTTAAATGTCTAGGCAACAACAATCCACAGCACTTCCTTCAGCAAATTAAGGGAACAATCTTTTGAATATTTGTGAGGAAATTAACATTCAAGTTGCAAACTATAATTCAGGGCAAAGATGCCCTCAGGAGCTTTTAATGCTCTGGCAGAAAATCATTCTCTATACATAAATCTGGTTTAGAAAGTCTGGCTTTGCAGTCAGAGAGAAAGCTTCACCTTTTCTCTATCTAAACTCAACCCCCGGTCTGATTTTTAAGGCTGGGGAAATGTACATGGAAGGAAAAGTTATAAAGGTTTTATAGGTAAAACAGAGTAAGGAAAAAAAATCTATGTTACAGCAACACAACCTAACGTGTTACCTAATGTTAGCTCATGGAAAATGCAAAAATTGTCCCTTTATATCATTGCAAGATTTTCTAACATTTTCTAACATTTCTAACATATGTCTGTTATTTCTCTACATTGTAAAGTCAGTCTCAATACGATTAGTATTTAGGACTATAAATGAATATGAAACTGAGACGGATGTTTTAGACCATTTCCTGATGTTATACTGAAGAACACATTGGCAAAAAATGCAAAATAAACTAAAAAAATCATCTGACAATGTTTTTACTTTAATTGTTGGCAGACGGGGTTTCCTGATTCCTGGTTTTGGAGAGATGCTGTCACTATTCCTTCACAACACAATCAATGACAGATTTGAATGTTGTCCAAGCAATTTAATTATCTAACCCAGAATAAGCCAGACCGATCACTTCATCGGTTTCGAGTCGTACATCCCAATATCCTCGACTCTAATGAGCACCCCAGGCTTGATATAAAGAGCACTCCTGTAGTGCTTCTCAACAACCCAGGTCCCATTTAAACAGAATCATTGCAAACAGAAATGAATTAATTGCTTCAGTGCTTTGCCAACACTTCAACTAAACCTCAAATCTCCCAAAACGGTCTGCGGTTAGTCACATCACTGTCACATTTTTAATATAGTAAACTACAAATGAACACGTCTGAAGCAGGATCTGTTCAACAGTCTGTGTCCTCTTTCACTTAGTTAACCCACTCAGAAGTTAAACTGACACCTGACCTGTCTGATCTTCCTCTATTGAAATATGGCAAGTATGACATCAAGGGGGTTGAATAAAAAATGTCTTGCATGAACTGTTAAAGTCCAAGTCTAGTATAGTAATGCTGCAGACGTATATGAACTTATTACTGTTGCCATGCAACTAAGAGCTGGTGAATCGAGGGTCCAATATTTGAACTATAAGATCATATATCTGGCTGAATTTTTCAGTTCTGAAAGCACACAAAATTCTCTTGCCAGCAGAAACACAAAAGCACATTTCTTCTTCAACTATAATGAGAAGAAAGGCAGCAGTGAAACAAGGGAAGCCTGTGATGGCACTTCAGTGTGCAATGAACACAGGCCATACACAGACAACTTTGCTATCACAAAAACTAGTTAGGACGGTAGCTAGCCAATCGAGAAGATGCTATAAGGAAAACAGGATTAATGGGCACATGTTGGGTTATATCAAGTCAGCATTATCGAAATGTACAAACTGACCGTCTCTCAGCTCAAATCGTCCTAATCGTGGCTCCTGTTAGAGTCCAAGTTCAAAGGAGATGATTACTGAACTGACTTCCCCAATGCTCCCAATCCCACCCAGCTCTTCTCCGACACAAGCCGATAGAGTGACTATAATAGAGGACTGCTCTGAACAACAATAGAACACTAACGGAGTGGCAGGCTGGGCAATAGGGCTTATACAAGTTGAAAGGAGCTGAGGTCAAAGTTCACTAAGAGACACACAAGTAGACAACAGAAGCAAGAACAAATAACGCAAGACGGATCTCATGGTATACGGCAAAATAGACACAAATTACTACGAACTTTACAGGGATTTACTGTTTTTCAATTAGTGTGCCCTCATTAGACATTGTTTGAATAACATTCATTTCAATCTCAGGCAGATGTCATCAACATAATGAGATATGCTGTCAAGTTGATGTCCACATCCACAGTAATGCAGACAGTAACACATGAGGTTAAAAACAGAGTGGGGGGTGCAGTAGTCAGTGTCTACTGGCATTATTTATATCCTTAGCCTCAGGGCCATCCCATTCCCACTCCACTTGTCTCCATTGATCTGCCTCAGCCTCCCTTCCTCTCCAACCTCAGGCAGAGGAAAACTGCCCCCCTTCCCTTCCTATAACAAATCCCAAGACACCGGGACTCAACACACTTGATCCATCAACTGCAGTTTCACAAGAGACGTGACAGGATAAGAAGGATTTTCTGGGATATTCTTTGACATAAATGTGGCTTCTTGCCTTTTTACTTAAGCTTATATATGCTCAAGTCCAGACTATTGTTAAGTCATGTATTACTATTCTTCTAACCTACCTGGACTGTGGGACCACACCTACAGAACTGCTAAACACACCATCTTCAATATGCAGGGTGTCCACAAAGTCTCTTTACAATTTCAAGAATTTCTTGCAAAAGCAAATGAATAGAGAAATCTGTGGAAATTACTACAAAATGAGAAGTAGATATTGAAGTTTTGTTTTCCTCATTCAATACCCCTCTATATGGGCCCCATTGGCTGCACGAAGCACATCATGTTCGCTGTAGCATAGTGTCATCAATGGTGGCCATGGCATCAGTGATCCTTTGCTTGCACTGCACAAATGCAATGTGATTAAAAACTTTGATAACGATAAGTACATAAACAAATCTGATCAACATATCTCATCAATTGCCATTGTAGTAATTTTTTGAAATTGTAAAGAGACTTTGTGGACATGCTGTATTTACCTCTGTGAATGCATGGCACTACATGCAAGATTTACTGATTCAGCTATATGATGAACAATAGCATGTGGCAGCTGAAATGAAGTGTTTTACCCACATTTGACTGGGGAAGTGAGAAAAGCTCTAATAAATATAATTAAAAGAAGAAAACTCTTTTCATCCTTACGTAACATATAATGCCTTATGAATGCAAAGGAAATATGTTCACTTTCCTGCTGTCAAATTACTGCACCAACTCCTTTTGATGGCTCCTTGTATGCGTTACTGAGACTCCAAGGTAGTGCTCCAGGACCAGCCATCAATTAGTAACCATGACAACAGGAAGTCCCAGGATAAAGAATGGGGCCTGAGGGTCTGGAGAAGCGTGTCTCCTTCCCCTATGACAAACTTAATGGACCCTCAGACCTCCAATGAGTGAGGCTCATGGAGGGGGCATCTGTTAGCCTCTCTCACATTCAGTAGGATCCATATCAAACCACACTGTAATAACATGTACATTATGGTGAATTGTTATTACTCACAACCTCTGCCTCTGACCGCCAGTCTGCTGTAATCTGTATGCAGGTGTGGAAACCCTGCAACAGGAGGATTAGGAAAAGAAAATCCTGCAGATTGTTGTGCTTGTGCAGCCAGATTATTCCTTCTATTCCTCCACATATTGTGTGTGACAAAACCAGGATGCCATCAAATTTCTATGACTAGAAAATAGATTGAAGCACCTCCCAGAACTACACTGCTCCATAAATCATAATAATAATTGGTAATAAAATACTGGACCTACTACTACAATTTCCTGCCTGAAAGTCAATTTGTCTAGCACAGTGTTTGACTGTTATTACACAAAATCATTTTTCTATCAAACCTCAAATTAATTTAAACTGCACGGTGCTGTGGAGAGCAACCTCACCTCACCCGCACAGTGAACTTCCCAATGAAGAACATGAGGACCTGAACACAACAGCAACAATTAGACACATAACGCTGCAGCTGCCATGTGTGTGTGGCAGAGGAGAGGATCATGTAAACCGGCCAAAAACAACACACACACACACACACACACACACACACACACACACACACACACACACACACACACAGGTTAACATGTTAATGAGAGCACTTACTTCCCAATCACCTCGCACAGCTCGTACACATCCTCGAACAGCACGTCGTCGTCCGCCATGGTCATTCAGGTAAACGAGGATGCTCTCCCCGAGAGGCTCTGCGGAATCAATAATAAACTGCTTTCTTGCTGAATGGAGCTACTGTGCAAGAACACACCCCGATGTCAGTGTCAGGAAAACTCCTCAATAGACACCAAAGGGTCCACGTTATCCTGCTAGGAACATAAACGGCCGTCCAAGACTGTCACTTCACGGCCCCACCTTCTCCTGAGCTATTCTCCCGGTGGGTCGGCTAGCCAGCGAGCTAGCTAAACAGTAACCACAAAGCAGAGCCCGGGGCGTGGAGAATTGCACATAAACAGCTCACTTTTCATGCCTCGGCTCTGTATGTGACTGTCGGACACTGCCAGGCACGAGACTCCCTCAGCGGCATCCGCGGAGACGTCCCGCACCGACCACGATGCTCTCTCCACCGCAAGCTAACGGGCTCTGGAAAATGGTTGGCTAGCTGGGTTAATATGAGCTAACAGTCGATGGAATTACCGGTTGGCTCGCGTCGGTATTACGCCCTACTGTATCACGGATAGCTTATCCCACCGAAAACGTAATGTGACCGGGCTGCGATATGCTTCAGCTCCCCGGGCTCAAATGGAAGACCCTCCCGTTCATGTCGACGACCGCCCCGCTGCCCGCACCGTCTGTGCTGGTTAATACTGAAATTATATCGTATTCCAGTTCAGCCCAGCGCTGCTCCGCTGTCTCAGATGCTGGCTGGCTTTGACTGGCTGCTGCTCCGACTTCCAGAAAAGCCAGGCCCCTCCCTCTATCGTCCAGGAAACTGGTCCAGACAGAGCCAAAATGGCCCCCAGAGTAGCGCCCCACGTTCGGATTCCAGTGTCGCTCGGGCCCACAATGGCGGGTGACTGGGTCCCGATTTAAGAGCAGTTTCCTAATCTCCTCCAACGGTTGCATCCAGTGTATCCCGCGCAGGCGTCGACCGTCTAGAGCCCATCACCTTACGTCAGCCTTTCCCCTGCTTATCCCCATCATTTAACTTGCGGTTTTATTCCTTCTTCGGTTCATATCCCTTGTCATTCATGACTTATCAGCCATATTCTGCCCGTCAGCCGCATCACCAGATAGTGGGACGTGATAAATTCCAATTATCATTGATCCCCAAATTCCTATGTATCGTTATGGGGGTTCCAGCAGCAAATTTGGGACCATCTTGGAGTCTGTATAATTCCACTAATATGATGCTGATAATGGAATTGGAATACAGATGTGTGCTTGATGCTGTTCATCTCCAACCACCCGTTTTCTCTTATGGGTAATTTAAAGAAAATGATCTTAGAGGTGTTAGAAGCGATTAGTGTGCAGTAATGTTGGGATTAGGATAAATTACTACTATGTAATCCATCTGCAAGTGGAGGGTTTCCTGTGGTGCAGATGGCAGGTGCAGGTGGATTTCCTCAGGTAAGATCTGGAATGTGTTGATGGTGCCCCCTAGAGGTGATGAAAGAAACCATACCTCCCACTCTGCATCCATTGTAGGAGTGTAAAACATAGGTCAACAACACACTTTAAAATATTATCTAGTTTGACCTGTCAGTCTAAATCCTAGTCATTATTCCAAGTTAAGGCAAACCCCTAATTTAATGCAATGACATCGCAATTTAATGACGAAACAGCCTTTTTTCAGTGCATGGACAAAAAGTGACTTAAGAAAAAACAAAAATAAAAGTTAAACTGCGTAACATTACGTATCAAAGAGGAAAATGCATTCTCAGGGAGTGAATTGAACTCTGGTGATAAATAATGACATCTGGAGCCACTAGAGAGTGCTGTTCTCTAATGGCACCCTCTGCAGTTTCCACGGCGCTGCATCCCTTCTGCTCACACATGATCTGTTAGCTTCCACCATTGGCCACAGCCCCACTGGCAGCTACCAATAATGCGATTGGCTGTTGATGTGGTCATCATACTGTATATCTGGTAGTGTATGTGCTATTGATGAGCTCTCCGTTCAATACAGAGGTTTTTGCAAAATATACAAATGCACACACTGTAAGGGATAAGAATAAGGTAAGGTCGGCGAGATGTTAGAGAGAGAGAGACAAGAACAGAAAGACAGTGGGAAGACACCATATGAGGGAGACAGAAAAAAGCACAGTTCCCATGGTTACTGGGAGGGGAGTGGCATTTATTGCAGAAATTAATAGTTATGTATTCATTTGTACACAGTTATTAGTAACAGTACAAATTTAGAAACTTGTTTTGCTTCTTTGAATAATACATCAACTTATGGTTTGTCACTTCTCGTTTGTCAATTATTTAACCATAACCAATATACACCTACCCTTAATCCTTAAAAAAAAGCCTAATAAAAAAGCAATAAAGAGCACTATTTCCCTTGTTGCTTTGTTATCTTCACATGCCAGAGAGTATACAAGTAAACATACTCGTTTTTTATCACCACGAATTTAATAAATAAGTAAAAAGCCCACTTCCTGTTTGGATTGACGTGATTGGATGATTCTAACCGCACAGCATCCTGGGAAAGCGCGACGTTCAAATTAGTTTCCGGTTTCACTCGGTACGCTAGAAATGGAACAACGCCGTACAAGGTAAAATACTTCTATTATTTTATTACTATTACTATTACTATTACTATTTTTATTCTTAAAAATAATGTTTTGTTTGATATATTTGTCTCCACGACTGCCAGACAGCACAGTTTGCTTGAGAGTGTTTTTCGGTTCTTCTTTAGCGGCCGATGTTGCCTGTATTAAGAGACTGTTGAACCAAATAACATTCGGTAAACGGATAGTTTCATTTCACGTAAGTTTTCTTAAAATATTACGTTTTCTTAAAATATTAGCTGAATCTATTCAGCTAATATTTTTAGTTGGAGCTATTTTATGCATTTTCTCTTACTCTCTTTTGTCGGAAGCCAAACAGACACACTAAACTTGAAAATGATACACATACAGTATCAGGAGAGTGATTTAGCTGTGGTATTTTTATTGGGGAACCTGCGAAAGCAACACTGATGCTGTTTCTATCACTACCACAGTTTAGCACAAGCTGCAAAAGGCCATTCCTAGTGATCACTGGTATTCGTGTTATGATGGTCTGTGTATGATTCCCAGTGTGGTGAAGACCCCCCTCAACGGCGTTGTAGTTCAGAGGAGGAGCAAAAGCAAGAGCTACAGACTGTCGTACCGCAGCTGCTTGGGTGCAGCTACACGTCTCGGCCTAACCCCAGCATTGACAGCACGCAGGCTCAACACCAGCAGAAGAGCTCTAAAGTCACAAAATATCAGTGTGAGTCAATCCTATCAGGTGTTTCCCATGTATTTATCCAGTCCTTTCCCACTTTAATCTACATTGTTGATTTATGAGACACACAATATGATCATTTTCATTATCTTTCTTCTAGGAGAAGGTGAATCCAGAGCAGTTGGCCTTACTGTTGAAAACTGAGTGGAAGCTGTCGTACGTGACTCCTCTGTATAGGTTCAGACACACTCAGCTGAGGAGCTATTCCAGGCAGCTTTCAGCCTTCATCGCTGCAGAGAAGCAGCAAGGCTTGGCGGTTGAGGTGGCAGGATCACAGAGCAGCTTCAAAGTGTCCACCTCTGTTGTCCAGGGGATGACAGAGACTGATTATGATGCTGAGACTGTGCTCATACAGGTTAGTACAGGACTGTTTCTGTATTTTATGCATTTTCAGTGCCCTACGTTCTCTGTGACAAACTGAAATTGCAAATAGCTCGTCGTAACTCTTAACCTTTCCTCCTACAGATCCATTCAAAGCCACTGTTTGCCAGACAGGATGAACCCCAAAAGTTAGTGTGGAGTGGCTGGCTGACCTGCATCAACGGCAACCCGGAATATATCCACTCCCTACCAGAAGACTTAACCTGCCTGCCACTCTTCTGCAGCAGTGGGTCTGAGGTTCTCACTACTTTAGTTAAATCCTGGTTCCAGCAGACATTTGACTGCTGCTTTGGGCCTCTGGAAATCAGCCATACCAGTCTACAATGGCTGCTGGCATTATGGACTAACTGCCACACTGAATACAGCATCCAGCACCTCACAATGATTTGGACTCTTCCAGTTACGCCACTGCTACAGGTCACCTACACAGTTGACCCTCAGGATGCCTGGGAACTGTGGAGCAGTGTGAGGAAGGATTCACAGGAGAAATGTGAGGGAGGGGAGGAGGGGAGCAGTATTGATATTATGGAGGTGATGAGGTTCATGCAGGGGCTGAAGGGCCACTTCTTCAGACACTTCAGGCTGGATCTCTCAGCGGGAAGTCTGAATCAGGTCTCCACAGCTCTGGGTGCAGCCAAGTGTAATGGCAGGGTCAAGGTACTGTCTGACAGAAACTGCAATATTTTCAGATAATTTTTGCCATCTTTTAGTACTAGTTGTTCTAATATTTTTCCCTCTCCTTTCAGATCTCCAACAGTAGGTACTTGATCACCACCCTGACACTACTGACAGAGTGTGCCCTCCTCAAAATGCCCATCTGAACAGTACAGACCTAACTTTATCAGGAAATGCAATACTGCAATGGCAGTATTCATCTGAAAGACAGTTACTTATTAAAGCCCATGTTTTTTAAAAAAAGGCATGCTAACATTTTGCCTGAAGGAAAAACTTTTCAGACCATGAAATTGATTTTTTTTGCTGTATTATCTGTAATGATTCATATTACAGCACCTACACAACATTTAAAAACAGGTAATCTTGTGGTTGTAATTATTATATATATTGCAAATAGTCCCTTCTCACTTCACCATGTTTTCTACTTTGTCTCATATACTGGCAAACATGTTCCACCCTTTTGTAATTACAATATTTTATATATTTTTGTCTAGTTACATATATCGTTTTGTGAGTCATAATTGTAAATAAAAGCAAAAAAAGAAAAGAAGCAGTGTGGTGACTTCAAGTCCTCGCCCCATAAATGGAGTTTGGAAATGTCTTTATGGTCTTTATTTCAAAATTCATACTCATAAAATAAAGTTATCAAAATAACTGAACAATGATGAAATATAAAAATACAAAACATAATGCACATTGGAGACAAAACATATTTTTCAAACAAAACTTGGAGCTGAAACAATACTATATATTGCACTGAATGAAAATGGCAAAAAATTAAATAAGCAATGTGCGATCAACTGAACTGGTCTCCTATGTGTGTATATTTAACATGATGCACAAGCCAGCAGCATCGCTCTTGTGTTATTGCCACACTGACACGACTGCATGCACAATAACAATAGCATGGACGTAGGAGTTGCAATCACTGCTCCATGAGGCTCTATCATGGCAGGACTGGTGTTCCTCGGCATCTCAATTGTGATAATGATAATTAGTGTACAGCAAATATTAGCCTGTCATTAAAGTGCACTGGGTATTTGAGGATTACAATGGTATATAATCCCCATTTAATACTCTCTGTAGTCAATTTAAAATCTGGATTGACAGATGGTACATATAGTAGGAAATTTATACATGTGTTATGTGTTGTATATCAGTAAGAACTACCCATATTGTAAAAATACATCCACTTACAACCTCATCCAGTTTGAAAGAATAACTATTGGCTCAAATGGCAAATGAACATCACAGCTACATATTAAATATTTTAAGCAAGTAGTCTGGGGGATGGTACTACTTTCCCACTTTGAAACCTTCAATATTATTTGTACATATTTACCCCACAGGAAAGTGGTTTGCTATATATTTTCAGTGGCACTCACACACCAGCATCCACTATGCAGAGACATATCTGACTCATATTTGTGGGATAGAGCGTCTTTACAGTATAAACCAAGAACCCATATTATCTACAGACCCCCCCCTTACACACCTCACAATGTAAATTTACCCCCTCCACACACAATTAATACAATTACTACTGCTATCACAACAGAACATGGTTTAACATAACCACAATTTAGTTCATCAAAAGATATGAACACAAGGGGTCCCAGGAGGTAAACAGCAGAGAGGAAAGTGACGTGAGGAAAATTACGTGATTCACAGTAAATGGAGACTGATTGTGCAGCAGCTTTATGAGGCCAAACCGAGAAAGAAGCCACCAACAAACCCACTGGACAGGACAATGTTTCTCTTTATAAAGTCTGTGGCCTGAAAGGCAGAGGGAGAAGATGAAGATTTAGCTGAAAGGACTTTAAAACAGCGACTTGCTGGAAAATAGCAATGGAAGTTAAGAGGATAACAACACCATATTATAACCTTAAAATCTCAAACTTTCTAATTATAAGATTTCTATATCCTGGTTTCCATCTGAAATCTCTCTATCCTGCTGTGTCACAGCTATTCAGTGTTATAGCTGTTGTGTATTATAGCTAACAATACACTAGATGGCATTGCTGCATTACAAACAAACACTAAAATTCTTGGACTTTGGCTTTTCTTATTAACCAAGTGAAACGGATGACTTAATTTTAACATCAGACAATTGAAGATACACAAAAGAAAACCAGGCTTTGGTTTACAGGTACCTTTACCTCCTCAAGGAAAGTGTTTAGTTCAGGAGCTGCTTTGTTCGCCCTCTTCTTCAGATGCTTCTTTGCTTTATTCATGTCTTTCTCCACCTTCTTCCAGTCCACCTGGACATAGCCACTGTGATTGGCGAGCTTTACGAGAAAACTGAGTCAAATTCAGATCTGATACGGCAAAGATAGTTTGGATACATTTCGTAATGCTATATATTTGAATATTATTTGAAGACTAATATTTGAAGTGTATTTCTTAAGACATTCACAAAATATTGAAGTAAGTCTTTAGGTCTTTCACAATATGAACTGTCCCTGTCCCAATTGTCCCTTAAGTTAGTGTTGTTGTTATTAATATATTTAATCACTGATGCCACATAAATACTGAATTATGATACTTTTGTACCTGTAAAAGAAGAAAACCTCCACCAACAGCAGTAGCAGCTATCTTTCCGACTCTCTGGAACAGGTAACCAGCACACCTGTATTTGTTGAAAGAAGGCACAAGTTTTCTTCAGCCGTTAAAAACAATATTACAGTAGACTTACATTAAATGGTACACAGCTCATAATTATATTGTGTTTTTTGAGCCCATGAGAAGACACATCTCCAGGTCTTACCATCCAGTCACCCCTCCCATCATAAGCTGAGTGGCCACTGAGTACTTCTCAGCGATCGGGCCTGAATTGTTCCCAAACACCCTGCTCCACCACTGGTGCCTGCGGGCATATTCTGTCAGGTCCACAACTTCATAAACCTCGTCTTCACTGTCAGGCTCGCCCTGAACTGATATGAAACACAAAAAACATAATTTAAGTCGATCAGGGCTAAGGGTTGTGTGAACACACTTGGCACTACACACCACAAACTCAAATTCATATGATTTAGTTGTTGACAATGATATTGCTTTGGCTGTTCACCCCCACAACCTAAATTGATACAGTCAGGTCTTTGGCAGTTAGCTAAAATAGCTTCTGAGAGCTGAATGTTTATTCAGTCTCAGTAAGTGAAGGAGCTAATGCTAACTGCAAACGACAAAGGCTATCAATTCAATATATCATGACTACTTATATTTCCTCGAATGTGGTTAAAAGCATCGAGGTCAAGTCTTTCTCCTACATTAAATTTAAAGTTCTATCACAATGAGGGGAATGACGCCAGTATTTACAACTAAGTCACTGACCATCTCTGTGCTCCGCTGTCGCCATTTTGAAGAACCCGGTTATGTCACCAGGATGTTGACAATGCTAAGCCACGCCCACATAATGATGCTTTGCCACGTCAGTTAAAATACTTTATCGCTTGATTAGACTCAGCGATTCTGCAACTTCGAGCAATAAAATGTCATATGTTTTTCTCCATACAACGGAGATGTTACGTATGTATGTCGACACTTTATAAAGCAGGAGTTGTGTGAGATGAAACATTCTGAAAGAATGATGCATTACAGCCATCTTTTAAAACAGCATCTAAGTGAAAATGACAATGGACAAACGTGTCAATATTTATTACAGTGTAATAAATAATCTCCCGTGTGCAAACGACTGCATTTATCAATGAAACACAGCCCTTGAATTTAATTTCACAAGTCTGGCACTCAGATTGAGATAAAATAACAATTATGTGGTTGCTAAGAGAATAATGTTGATGTTAAAGAGTGGTGGTGGCGATTTGTAGACAAAATGAGACTATTTCAGAGGAAAGAATGATTTGGTGGGGAGTCATATGGTGGGATATGGATGCTCCTATTGGCTGAAGAGGGGAGAGAGGGCGTGGCCATCGCGGCGCGTGGGTTCGCTTAGGTGACACAATTATAACAACTTTATCTTCGCGGCCGAAACGCGTTTTATTGTGAAATACTCACATCTGGGACAGTGTACTCAGCTATTCTCATTCAAATAGCGGCACACGATCACTTTGTGATGAAAGATGTGACGTTTGAGGAGCCACCCGGAGAGCGCTTCTGTCCCCCCGAAAGGATTTACTACATCGAATCGCATCTTTTCATCCTGGGAAAAAAGTTTTCGGTCGTTTTGTTTCCGTCCGTTTTTCTTCTTTGATTCGGCAGAGCCACGCGTTTGTGTCGGGTTTCCATGCAGTCGTGCGGTGTGTCTCTCGCCGTCGCTGCCTGCGCTGCTGCTCGGAGTCTCGGCTCGGCTTCTTCTAGTGGTGATGAGGGAAAGAAAATGGCGGCGGGAAAAGCGAGTGAAACAGAGGAGGACTTTCCGACACTGACAGCCCAGGAGAGGGACAGTTTGGTCGGGATCGACAGGTCGGAAAAGTAACCCCCGTGCACTCACATGACCACTCAGTTTGAAAATTGACTGTTTTCGCCTGTCGTGTGTCGAAAATGTGCCCGAGTCGCTCTGCTAGTGATACTGAGCCGCCTATGTTGTCTTCTTGTTTGCAGCTCACTGTTTGGATTTCAGAAGCTTCATGAAGATGGCGCCAGAACGAAGGCCCTGTTGATGAAGGTAGCGAATCTTACTGAATGTATATTACAACCGGCTGTAGCCCGGTCCACTGGATATACTCCAGCCACATACCATGCATGGCAGGGAATTTGTGCTTGAAGTAGCAAGCCAGTCTGAATGCGAGTGGCCCGCTCGCTAAAGACACCAAGGCCAGTTAGCCGCAGCCCCTATTTTAGCCAGTCAGCTAGCGTGCTAGTTAGCTGCTCTCATCCCACGAACAGCGACCCTGCACCTGCAGCTACACTGTGTCGCTAGCCCTGATATTCCGGATCGAAACATATCTTTATTACGTTAATAAACGTCAGTGTTTATTAGGGGGTCGCCCCCTGTTAGCCGAATGGCTTATCCATACAGTGAACCCGTGCGATCGTAACACAAACAACACAACGTCGTCACGGTTTTGTGTGGCACATTGATTACTGGAAACACTGTACGCTTAACGAGGAAAGTTTTATGTCGCCATTGGGTTTGTTTTGTGGCATGTGTTACGCACACATTCAGCAACACACACAGAAAAGTATATTTAAACGGCCGCAGCCGCTCCTGTGTTGGTGGGAGTGAGGTTAACGGTGTAGCCGCCGTCCAGTGTGCACCGCTACGGCGCTTTACGTTATCGGATCATGATAACCACTGCCCGGAGCCCGTTGCATTGATCCGCCGTCTTGTTTGCAGCGTTGTGTGTTGTTTTGTGACAGTGCATTGGTCCAGTGCCCATACATGTGGATGTGTTACAGTCGTTTCTCCGTGTGGAGTCGATATGGACGAGTTGACAAACGTTACAAGTAACGTTAATGGCTGGCTGCCTGTCCAAGATGGCGGGACATGGCGGAGTGACACCAGTGTCCATGTAGCCACTAAGATATGAATATCCTCCTCCGGATTCTGTGTGTGTGTTGTTGTTGTGGTGTTGTGTTTGATGATTTCGGCGGATCCCGACTCTCTGTAAAGGCGTGTTCCTCCTGCTGACCGAGGTGGTGTCAGGATCCTTTGTTTACAGTGTGGATTGACCCTGTTTGGTTCTGCGTGTTCTCCCGGACTGAGAAACTGTGTGTTAAACTGACACCGTCCGTCTGAACTCATCGCAGACACCGTCTAACAAAGAGATAAGACCCTCTTTTGTGGATAAACCCAGGTGCGAGAAGATGGTGCTCTTGACAGCTCGGAGTTCGAGTGGCTGCTCACCAGTCTGCTCGCTAGGTGGTGTGGAACACCTAGGAAGTGTAGCTTCTGATCTGGCGTTAGCTGTGCTGTAGCAGCAGAAAAACACTGATGTAGCACACGGATAGTGTGCATTATGATCATTCTGTGTTAGTGGTGCATTGGTCAACGCAGCTTATTTTCTGTGAAAGTGTTTTTATGCACGGTACACTACTTTCAAAGTGGCCAGCCTCCATCTTGAAACAGCCCATTCTGCGACCGTACCCTGTCAGTGGAATCAGTCAGTGGTTACTGTATTAAAAGTCTCTAGGGTTTGATGCTCTTTTCATTTCTGCTCAGAGTTTATTAGTTTTGTGTGGTGAGCGTGTCTGACAGTTTGCAGTGGTTGTGTCCCTTCACATTGGGGTCGGTGTTGCAGACTGAACTAGGTCACTGTATCACCACCAGTAACGAGACTGCAATGATGTAAACTTAGCTTATCGTTTATGGAGTTACTCTTTCTACCAGGACACCCCCCCATATCTATAATACAAGTGTGACAGTATTAATGCTGATTATTATTCTGTTACATAACAATAAAGGTTTATTTTAAATCTTCCTACAGGCCTGATTACTGCCTCTGTCAAGAGTAAAGTTTGCATGTTCTCCCTGTGTTTACATGCGTTTCCTCCAGGTCGGGATGGCCATTGCACGTTTGAGAAGACATGCTTGTTTGACATTAGGACTGCTCTCACATTGCCCTTGACAAATGTACTGTCTGTTCACAGTGTGGTGGCTGACCTCAACGGAAACAGTTGAGGGAGGCTGTTTGCTGAGGGTATGTTTCCCAGGGGGTTTAATTACTTTTCCAAACAGTCATTTAACATATGATTTGGCTCAGGCATAAATACACAGCAGAAGTTATCTACTGTAGACATGGCTCAATAGAAACAGCATTAAAATGTATTGTTGTTGCACAACAAGTTCCTGGTTTGAAATCGGGCAGGGCATGGAAACATACCTGGTCAGTGAAAGCCCACAGGTCAGAGAGCACTATAACATCTCTGATGTCTGGTGGGTAGGAGGCGCCATCTATGATGGCATAACTCCGTATTGCAAAGCATCCACATTTTATCTGCAATGTGGTTCCACTGTTTTGTACTTGTCTAAATGTCCAGGAAAGGTTATTTTATTTCTGCCATGGACTTGTATTTTGACGTATTGTCCGTACCGTGCATAGTGGAATGATGCTCCCTAGGCCATATTCTTGTGTAATTATGGCTTGCTAGTACATTACTTGGTGTTTGACCTAGTTCTCTATTTGATTAGGTGGTGTAATTGCTGATTAGCATTCACACCGTTTGTCATGGTGTGTGTCTTTTTAAAGGGGTGTGAATATTTTCAAAGCAAACTTCTGTCTTCTATTAGATCCTGCCAAAGTTCAGTGGAAGTACTCTTGCACAGTGTTTATCAGGCGTTACTTACACTGAAACGAGTGTAGAAATGGATGTATATGCAGTTCTCACCTGTATGTGAATACATGGTTTATGCAAATACTGGGACTTTACACTGGAATGCTGCCTCCAGACCTGGCACAGTAAAAAAGCACCTTCCCATCATCAGTGGAATATAATAAAATCATGATGCTGCCTAATCAAGTACAATCCTGCTATTTGGTTTTGTGACAGTATCTCAGGAAAAATCTGATGCTTGCATTTAGTTTTTAAAAAATCAGTTTGGAATTGATCATAAAGGAGGACAGCAATAGAATGAACAAATGTGGTGTTCAGACTCGTCTGTCTTCTGAGTGCAGTTTCAGCATCTGTGTATGTGAAGAGGAGGAACATGTCGTTATCACAGATGGTGTGACAGCACCACCCAACAAGGACCAACAGCCAGACTTTGTGTTGGTGTGTGCTGAAGGTTACTTTGCTATAAAAATTAGCTGAGGTTGAGAGGAGAGAGACTGTCCCGATCTATGTAAACTCAAAAGCGTTTTCCTGATTTGCTGATGCTCGTGCAGCTGCCTCTCCTTGGCTTTGAATGACAGAGCGACACTCAAAGATGGAGTCCAGCCGAGTGATCTCTGATGGACTCCCAGCGTTTCAGGGAGGTCACTCTTGTGTTGGTTTGCCTCATTGTGGGAAAGGACATGGACAATGTGTTTGATTTCCTTTTGCAAGTAGTGCTACCTCTCTCTGATGAAGCTGTTCTCGTCCGATCTTTTCACAGCGTAACCAGAGAAGAACATGTAGCCCGTTTCTGGACGTACATCAGTGCAGGCCAAGCAGCCAGTCATCCATGCTTCATCCCCTGTGGCACTGAGATGTTGAAATGATGAGAAATGATGTAATACTGCCAGGTTAATCACTGGCACCAGAAACAGTTCTGTAGTCACGCTAGTTCCATACAGGCTGATGTGCTTTCTGTAAAACAGTTAAAATTTGGGTGGTCTGGATGGATGGATGCTTGCTGTACCACCTATTGATTTTCCAATGGTCAAACATGCAACACTCTCCAGATATTGTTATGAATCCAGTTCACTGGCACCGGCTGCCTCTTTTTATCAGAGCGGGCTGATCTGTCATAGAAGAACTTTAAAAAGCCTCATCTTCAGAAAGTGAGGACTGATATTTATCTGCCTAAAAGAATCTGAGTCGACTTGGCGCGAGTTAGAGAGCTGACGTCAGCCATGCTGTGACTTTCAGAAGTTCTGTGTGACATTCACTCACTTCGTTTCTCCCCACGTTTCTCTTCTGTACACAACACCGTCATGGATCGTTTTCCCCTTTCCTCTCGAGTGCAGTTCTCGTGCATGTCTGTTGTTTGTTTCAGGCTGTTCGCTGCTACGATTCGCTCATCCTTAAGGCGGAGGGGAAAGTGGAGCCTGAGTTATTCTGCCAGCTCGGTCACTTCAACCTTCTCTTGGAGGATTACCCGAAAGGTGAGTAATCTCTTCATCTGCACCCAAGTGGTTTTCACAAAAATCCATTGGTACGTTTTTCATTTTCATCTTTGACCAACCTCACTTACATTTGTTACGTCAATAGCGACATACAGTAGGTAATTGTTGATCCCTGCATATGCAGCATAGATATCTGCTGAGATGCAGCTGGCTCATTGCCAGCTGGACATGAGTCCTGGCTGCTTACAATTAGAGATCGACTGATAACTGGTTTTTCTATAGCCGGTACCGATGCTGATATTTAGAGGTCAGTGTCAGCCGATGGCCGATATCCTGACGTTTTCCGCGCACACTCGCCCTCTCTCTCTATTTCTCTTGGTGAATGGCGGAAGCGAACGCTGAAGCGAGTCTGACAGTGGCAACGCAATAATGAAGACACAACTTCATTATTAATAATCTGCGCTAAAAAAACACGCATATCGGTCAATGCAGATTAAAATAATTTTGTCAAAAATGGCACAGATTCTGTCGATCTCTACTTACAATCTTTCTTCTAACTTGTCTAATTCTCTGCCTCCCTCCCATCTACTTACAGCATTATCGGCATACCAGAGGTACTACAGTTTACAGTCAGACTACTGGAAGGTAAGACACAAACACACAGTGCGATCTGCACGCTCACATGTGACCCAAACATTCTCGCTGGCTTTCCCTCGCATTCATTTGCTCATACACAGGAAGTATGTATAGTCTCAGGTGGTTTGGATACTGGTGTAAGTTGTGGTTTTAGGTTTCATGTTAGAGTCATTTTGAACTATTTATCTGATCAGGTGACACTTTGAAGTGAGCCCGACAGCTCGTTATTGGCCACATGGTTAATATATTTAGCTTCTGTTTACCTGGGTACAAACATGGGCCCTGAGAGACGTGGTGATGTAATTAAAGTTAAATCAGTAGGGCTCACAGTCACATTGACTTTCAGACACATAACTGATTGTTTGGATTTCTTATGATACTTGACTGTGGCTCTGGAATCTGTTTGGAATTCTGAACCTGCACTTTTTTCCACATCACCCAGAATGCTGCCTTTCTGTATGGCCTGGGAATGGTCTACTTCCACTATAATGCCTTTCAGTGGTGAGTACTGTCTTTTACAATTTCATGAATCACACAATAATGTTCCATCATAGAAGAAGCCAAATTACTTGTGATTAAATTGATGGTGATGCAAGAGACCTAGAACACAGCTGTGTGATTGTAAAAGGTGGACAAACCAAATATTAAAGTTAAAAGTGAACAGTTCATCTGTTCATCTTTCATTTTTTCATTTTCATTATGAAATGAAATCATGTTCTGGGGGCAAAGAAGGTCAGTATTTTCAGATCTGTCAGGTGTTCTAATAATTTTGACCACCACTATATGTAAATATGAATGAATAATACTATGCATTGTATTGCAGGTGATAAAATGATGAATAAATATAGCAAATATTATAGTACAGTATTATTCAGCCTCTTATGGTCATTCGTTTTGTGTCTGATAATGTTGCCTTCAGCTGCCTTTGAGCGAAACCATGCTACAGTCGTAGTTTCCATGGTAATGGCAAAAGCAGAGATGAATACACTCTGGTGAATTACAAACGAGAGTCATGCAACCTAAACCTCTGGACAGATAAAAACATTGATAATTCAGATACTGATATTGTTGTCAATGGCTGCTAATAAAATACAACGCAAGTTGCACATGTTGATCTTGAAAACGTTGATCCCGTTGTTAAAATCCTTCCTGCTCTCTGCTTTTTCTAATAGTGTTTGAAGTTGCAGCTCTGCAGCAGATAGAAAATACTCTCTTCCATAAGTTGACATAAGTTCATAACAAATGGGCCTCTCTCCTAGCGACTGTGACAGGAACATCTTTAGTATTCAGTTCAAGACGGCGTGTATGCAGCGTGACTTGAATGAGCACTGACTGTCTGGCCAGCAGAATGTGCTGCAGCTTCCGTTGCCTTCACACGTATTGTTTGGTTCCTTTGCTTCAGAACAAAAGAACAAATGTACTCTTCAGCTGGACTGTATTCACAATTCCTTCATGCTGTCCGCAGGGCGATCAAAGCATTCCAGGAAGTGCTGTACATTGACCCAGGGTTCTCCCGGGCCAAGGAGATCCACCTTCGCCTGGGTCTCATGTTTAAAGTCAACACAGACTATGAGTCAAGTCTAAAGGTAGGACCAACCCAAAGGAGGCTGGCTGCCTGCAGATGTTGATAAAAGAGGCAGCAGTATTGTTTGTTTGCTTATTGCATCCATCTTTTTTCTTGCAGCATTTTCAGCTGGCTTTGATTGACTCCAACCCCTGCACTTTGTCCAAAGCTGAAAGTAAGTGATGTATCATCGGTGTATATACATTATTATATTTGTATGCAGCCTTCTGCAGAGTGTTGAGAAATATAATGACTCAGTCAGACTGTTTCTCTCTGTCGATCCGTAAACAAACTTTAAACCCTGTCGTCACGTCTTTGTTCCTTCGTTCATGGCGACGAGAGCAATGGATCTTATGCTGTGTTGTTGTATGATGAAGTGTGTTTATTTGTTAGACAGCTGTCAGGTTCACCCTCTGGGACACCTTGAATCTATTTGCATGTGGTGTTAAAGAGAAAATGCTGAGATGCTGAAACTCTAGATAGCAGGCAGCGTGGGCACTCTGAAGTAAAAATCAATTCTCTCAGTCACACACACACACACACACACACACACCGACACACAGACAGTATGTGCTGGGTCTTAGTTAATGACCAGCTGCTGAGGTTCAGTCTGGGTAGATCACTGGTATTATTTGATATGCAGCTGTATCCCATCCCTCCCGCCCTGGTACCCGTTACCTTGGTGACAGCAATTTCCATTTTTGCCCAGCCTCTTACTGTTTCCTCTCTCCTCATTGTGTCCCCACAGACACACACACACACACACACACACACACACACGCTCTCTTAGCAAGGGCACCCCCTGTCTTTCTCCCCTTCTCTCTCCCTCCTCTCTCTGTCTCTCCCACTCTCTCTCTCTCTCTCCATCTGCTGAGAGTCACTCAAGCAGCTTAGATCAGACACTGCAGCGCTCCAGACAAAGGAAGGTGCTGCCCGGAGCACAGCCACCTTTATGTACTGAGACACTAACTGTAAACAGGAAACATCAGGTTTCTCACACTTACTTACCAAAAAGACTGTGAGGAGGACTACGTCTGAGAAGGACCTTTCTTAAATACTGAACTACCTCTGCCTAACATGTTTCCACTTCTCTTCTTTTACAGTTCAGTTCCACATTGCTCATTTGTATGAGATTCAGGTAAGTGCTCTCGTATCGAATCCGCTGCTACTGTTATGTTTTCTCCCAAGGACACGAGAGATTTCTTTTATTTTTGTCACTTATCATTGTGAGCAGAAGTGCTGCATGCTGATTGAGTGTCCGGTGTGAAGGCTGTGGCTTTAATTGGAGTGAGCGCTGTTGAATTACAGGGATCGGAATGCTTGGGGTTGCCTTGCTTTTTGTATTTTGAACCTGGTGCTGAGAAATCGAGCAGGAGGGAGCAGGGTGTTTGCATGAGTGGGTGGTACACAGGAGGGGAAAGGAGATTACTCTCAGCCCATCGACAGGGTTGCCACGGAAACAGGAAAGTCTGTCTCCCCCTCTTTTGTATTCTGGTGGTCTCTCGTTTCTGTTTCAGTGGAGAGGTACAGTAGCTCTCTCCAGCTTTGAGAGTAGCAGCACTTGATGACTCCTGTGTGTTACAATACATGGAGCCGCTGAATAGCAAACAATGGGATGCAATGTGTGCCTAAACCTGGAGGAGTCGGGAGGGCTGTGGGATTATGGTTATGCCCCACAGGAGTAGGATGTTTGAATCTGAGATGTGTAAACAACTTCACCCTAACTCACTCAGTTTATTTTTGCTACTTTCCCTTTCCTGTTGCCCTTTTCCACTCGTCATATCCAGAAGAGATACCGTGCTGCCAAAGAGGCCTACGAGAGCCTTCTGCAGACGGAGAATCTTCCTGCACAGGTGAAGGCCACTACCCTGCAGCAACTCGGTAAGCCTATAGTTTGATGTAAAAGAAAAAAAAAGCGTGCTTCATTTGATTTAATTTACTTTTAAAAGTGAACAAAGTCATCTCTCTACTCCTCCTTGTCAGCTAAGATATGGTTGGTGCATATATGTCATTTTCCAGGCTGGATGCATCACACAGTGGAACAGCTCGGGGACAGAGCCAGCAGGGACAGCTACGCCATCCAGTGTCTGCAGAAGTCTCTGGAGGCCGACCCTAACTCTGGACAGTCCTGGTACTTCCTTGGCAGGTACACTGGGCTCGATCCAGATCTGGAAAACACCCTTCCATTGACTCATTAAGTACTCAGTATATTTCATGTGTTGAAATGTTTTCCTGCAGGTGCTACTCTAGTATTGGGAAAGTCCAGGATGCCTTCATCTCCTATCGGCAGTCCATAGACAAATCAGAGGCCAGTGCAGATACCTGGTGCTCTATAGGGTAAGGTGATCAGGCAGGATGTACTGTATATCCCTCTTAATAGTTTCAATCTCAATCTCACACTGCAGATAAAAGCAAGCTTCTGTTGTCAACTCTAGATTTATATTTCAATATCTGTCCATCTCACCTGCATTTTTACTTTTCTTTCCTGTCATCTTTCCACCGTCCTCCTCAGGGTGTTGTACCAGCAGCAGAATCAGCCTATGGATGCGCTGCAGGCCTACATCTGTGCCGTGCAGTTGGACCACAGCCACGCCGCTGCCTGGATGGACCTGGGCACATTGTACGAGTCCTGCAACCAGCCGTATGATGCCATCAAGTGCTACATCAACGCCACACGCAGCAAGAGCTGCAGCAACACCGCCGCACTAACCCACCGCATCAAATGCCTGCAGGTGGGTGGAGAAAGAGAGCTAAAGCAGAAGTTGCTTGTATCGTGGCTGTTTGGATACAGCATCAGTCTGTTAACCCCATATGTGGTGATATATGTTTATATATATCAGTTGCGTGCAGGTGTCTAGTAACAAAACACCTCACACACATGTAAAATGTAGATTAAAGTGTAGATCAACGCAAAGTGGTCTTTTTTTTATAGCAAAAATGGCTGTCGTCACTTCGTTTACACGAAAAACTGTTTGTGTGGATTCCATGAGTTCAACTAAGAGAGGCCCTTGTGTTTTTTTTCCAACAAGGCAGTAAAGCAGTTACACACATGATGGAAGTGCATCCTACTATATTTTTTTGTAACCTGCTGTTTTATTTTGTGTAATTTGAGAGAAGAACATCAGCGTGGTGCATGCTGTCGTTTCATCCATTAAAACTGCTGTTTATTTACGGTGCACTAATTCAAATCACAGCTGACCTGCAGCACTGTAACAGAGCTGGTGTATGCGCAGAAACAAGCATACACCAGAAATGAACCAGAATTTCTAAAGCAGATGCCGATCCATCAGAAAATGCGTGGATCTGTTTGCTATATCCCTGATTAATGTTCTCTGAAGCATCCTGGGATTCCTCCTGGCAGGCAGAGGACATGCTGTGAATGTAGACAGAAAAGGAAAATGCACTTTTTTGGAAAGATGAATCCATTGAACTGAAATCAATGTGATATTAACAGCATCCAGGAGATGATTTATGGCATTCATTTATTTTAATTTTAATCTTTATTACCTTCAATTCTCTCAATTCTTGCTGCACACGCAACATGACATAATTAAAAAAAACAAACATTGCAGGTCTCATGAGTAATAATGGGGATAATTGTCCTGGTTTAAGTAATTGTTTATGAAAGTTTTGTCCATTTATTTAACAACTGGGGCGTTAGCGATCCCCGCACGTCATGTGTCAATTTATCCATCTTTTTGTCCAATGCAACGTCGTTTCCTTTGCATACACATGAAGGAATGTTGCATTTCCACATGTATCGTTAGCATATCCACGGCATTAAAACAAGCTCAGTTGCTTGTTTTAATGAACTTGTGTAGTTGTGTTTGGGATCCGTTAGACACAAGTGAGCACATCGCTGTCAGTTTCCAACACCAGCGTCACTTGTGTTTTAACCTTTGACCTATTTACCATTGCTGATCATTTCCTTGTTTTGAGGTCATCGTTTTTTGGTTTTTTTTTTTGAAAGAAAGCCTTGTGTTTTGTTTTATTTTTATTTTTTCACGTCGTTTTCCATTCCCCTAGGCTCAGTTGAGTAACCCCCAGCTCAGTAGCCTACAGGGTAAAAGTAAAATGCTCCCTCTTATTGAGGAGGCGTGGAGTCTGCCAATCCCAGCTGAGCTAACCTCCAGACAGGGAGGCCTGAGCAGTGCACCGCAGCAGGTGAGAGACCAGATAGAGCAACTAACACCCCCTCCCACCTCCCCCGCATCCCCCACCCCCCTCCCCCCTCTGACTCCGTGCACACTCGGACACATAAGCGCTCATGCACATAGTCGTAATGCACACACACACACACACACTCAGACAAACCTATAGGTCAACACCAGCGCATGCACTGTTGTACACTGATGGGTAACACTTGAGCTCAACTCCACCTCCCACGCTGATGATGTCTAAAGAAGCCAACAACATGCATAGAGAGAAAAAGCAAACCTGCACTTTATTGTGCACACACAGTCACTGCTTCAGTCACACACACAGAGTCACACTTACTTCACTTCAGTTGGCAATGTGATTACATCCTTGGCAGCTTTATGGCATCTGCTTTGACTGCGGAGGTGTCCAGCCAAGTGTTACCCAGGCCTGCACTTCCTCTCCTTTCCACAGCGTAGTAGTCACTCGGCTTCACCCATCACGCTTAGCTCAAGTAGAAAAACAATTAATTCATTAATTAACAAAGGCTTTTCTGAATTCTTTGCCCAGTCGATTTCTCCCTGTCGTAATCCTGTTTATAATCCAATGTGGCATTCAGGATTATAGCCCCGTACAAATCCAGTTGTAGGAGGCAAACCTGTTGAACCTGGGCCACACTGTTCACTCTTAACCTGCTGTGGTTTAGACCTTTCTGAAGAGATTAAAGTGCTGTGTCTCTAATTCTCACACTCATTGACTTTTGGCCTTTTGACCCTGCCCTTGTGTGATCGGTGAGGTCGTGCTGTAGAGTGCGCCCAGGCTTCCCACCAACTCTGTCCACCCCCTTCCTTCTCTCCGTAGCTGACCTTAGATGTCCTGCAGCTGTTCACTAAGCCCTAGCAGCGCCCCCTAGTGTTTCATCTCCACGTTATTCATTCACACAGTATCTGCGAGTGGGTGTGTTTCATTGTTTGTGTGTGTGATGGTTGTTGTGTTATTGACTTGGAGCATTGGAATATGTTGATTTAGCAGCTTTGACTTGGTGAGAGTCATTGTGAGACCTATTCCAGTGTGAATGAGTCCGGAATGAGGACGTTATGGATCGGTAGACTTGAAGTGGGTCAGATGTGACTTTGTCTTAAAGCTGATACATAATGAGAAAAATACACTGGATGTTTCATAATGCACGTACAGGTAATAGCACCGCATCATGTCATCACGTTTTGGGATTCATCAAATACAAATGATGTGTATTCTTCACACCAGGAAATAACATTTGGATTAAAATGTCTTATCAGTCACATCTGGCTTCTAGGCTTCATCAGAGTTAATGTTAAGACACTCAGTTCGTGGACTTTGTCGTAGTCTTTAGATTTAAAGCTTGAGTGTGCCATTTTGCCGTTGAACAGCTAAATGTCCCTTTATATTGTCTGGAAGCGTAGCAGAAGAGTGGCTGTGATGACTGTTAGTGCTGTAGCTGTTGATGAGAAGCAGTCTTGGTAAATTTCCACCAGCATTCCTCTAAAACAGGAGAAATGCCCCGTGGCTGTTGTTGCCCTATGAAGCAACACCTTCAGATACACAGGAACGTTTTGCTCGACACGTCCGGCTTGTTTTGTTCAAGTGGCTGCACAGATTAACAGGATCATCCTACTTTTTTCTCTCTTCCTCTTTCTCCATCCCCTGCTTCTCTTTGCACTTTGACCTCCTCCTCTTGCTGTATTTTTTTCCCCACCCTCTCACTGCTTGACATAAATGAACATCACTTTTTTCCCTGCTCCCTGCTTTTTATTTTCACCTCTTTTCCTTTTGCTTCATTCCATCTCTTTATGTTTCCTCTGGCCTTTATGTGCCTCTTTATGTTTCCCTTTGCCTGCGCCCCCGCCATCCCCTCCCCTCCAGGCTTGTAAGCCCAATCACAGTGCAGAGGGCGGTGGCTCAGGTCAGTCTCTGCCCCCTCACTCGGGCTCTTTGGGCCAAGCAGAAGACCAGTCCTGTCCAGCCAAGAGGCGGAGACCCTCCAGCCCTGCAAAGGTAAATACGACGGCTACAGCAATTACTCTCCTCGTGATGTGCACAGGAGAGTCTATTAAATGATTTCTCTTTTTGTTCAACCCTCAGGGAGATTCATGGCCCAGTAATCCAGCACAGCCAGTTCCTAACTGGTACCTCTCCCCACAGAAATTACAGGTTTGTAAAAAAAACAAAAACAACTTTTTTGAAACTGGAGTAACTGGATATGGTTGCACTAACAGGGGCCACGTTCACTTTCCACACTAACACGTGCTGGGGTTTGTTGTCGTCTTGTCTTCAGATGCTGGAGCAGTTGCGGAGTAACCGCACCAGCCTGAAGCCTCCACAGCTTCAGATGCTGGAGCAGCTGGAGGCTCAGTTCGCCATGATGCAGCAGCACCAGGTAAAAATCTCTCTCTCTCTCTCTCTCTCTCTCTCTCTCTCTCTCTCTCTCTGTCTCTCTGTCTGTCTCTCTTTCTCTCTCTCTGTTGTGTTGCACAGGTGAAGGCTCAAACCATTGGATTCGAGTGAATAAAGATCAGACACCAGTGTTCGGATGTAACTGAATATATCAAACAGAAATGGTTTTTGATTGTCATTTTCTTTTACAGATGAGACAGAATGCCTCTGGAGGGCAGGTGCGCCCCTCTCTCCCCAACGGCCCCACCTCCAACTCGCTCCCCTCCCCAAACCCCAGCCTCCACCCCATGCGGCCCCACCTGGGACCCCACCGGCCCCTGTGTCCTCCACAGCCACTGGCCAATGGCCCTCTGGCCCCTGTGATTCATGGACCCTCAGACTCCCTTCCTGTGGATGGTAGTAGTAAGAGTAGTAGTAACAGTAGTAGTAATAATCAGCCAGGGCCCACAAACACAGGACCCAATGGAGACGTGCCTTACCTGCAACCTGCCGGCAGCGGCGACGCAGCACTGCTACCTCACACCTGCACAAGCACACAAACACAGAAGCCTCAGGTGACACATCAACCGCCGCTACTCAACTTTTTATTTATGGTGACAGGGCAGAAAACCCCCGCTGGCAGGTTATCTGTAGATCATCCTCATGACCTACTTTTACACTTTTAATTAAAAAATAATCACAATAAAATGTAAAGAATGTTCTAATGAGTAAAAAAGCTCACAGCTCATATTTTAAGCTCTTGTCATTATCAGGTTGTTGTTATTCTGTGACCACCTGTGTAAGGTTTTAAGCTAAGCTAAGATATTCCTTTTTAATACTCTCTTCTTCCTGCAGGGGCTTCAGAGAGGGTCTGTTCCACATGCGACAGGCTCCAGCAGTGAGGGGGCCCCCTCTCACTCACAGACCCCGAACTCCACTGCCCCTGTGCACACCAACAATCAGGTTGGACATTCCACAAATGTCCCATCGCCACGGCAGCAGCCTCACAACCACCTCCCATCCCCTCCCTCCATCCCGCACTCCTCTACCTCAGGTGGAGCAGCACCTGGTGCGTCTGCTACCAAAGATAGCAACACTGCAGCCGCCCTTGTCTCAAAGCCATCGCCGCAGCCGTCAGCGGATGGCAGAACGGCAGAGGCAGATAGCCTAGCCAATCATGTTCATGCGGGGGATGGTGGCAAGGTGGCAGAAGGCAGCGAGAAGCAGAGCCTTACCACAGACAATCCTAGACTATCTGCCCTGCTGGCAGGGGGGAAGGGCCCTGATGAGGGCGAGGGATCGTCCGAAGGGACTGTATCCACAGCAGCCACCACACCCGACGCCCACAAGAAAGTCAACAACATCCACCCGGGCATCCTGCCCTCCACCCCCCACGCACAGGGCAGCTCGGCTGCCTCCTCGCCCATCTCCGCCATGTCTACCGCTACCCCCTCACCTAAATCCTCAGAACACACGCAAACAGGTGTCCATAGTCCCACCACCACCACCACCATCACATCTGCTGCACCGGCCGTGAACGGTAATGGTAAAGGAGGTATCTCTGAGGACTCTCAAAGCCCACTGAAGGCTGAGCCACCCGCCGTCACTGGCCTTAAAGCCACACCTCCACACGGACACAGCTCCTCTTCCTCCTCCTCGTCATCATCTGCAGTGTCCATCTACCCCAGCTCCACTGACGTGCTGAAGGCCTGCAGGTGAGACTGTGCTGCCATCACAGTGGCCTGACACCTCACAACATCATCTGATATCTGAATATTGCCAATAAAAAAAGAATGTTTATCTACAACAAATGAAACGGGCAGAGCCGTAGTGGAGTAGTGCAGAAATGAATTAGATCTCCGTGCTTTATGTTATTTGCAGTTGGTGCAAATGAGGACAGCTGTAGGATGCAGTGTTTAAGTTTTGAACATGTCTCCCCCCAGTGGTGTAGCACTATAACTACAGAACCAAAGGCAAATATTATGTAACCGTAAACAACACTGAAGACGACTGGGCAATCTTGTTGCCATGCAGATACTATTGAGAGCAGATTATTCATTTGAACGGTTGCACTTGGAGTTTGCATACATACATACATACGTACATACGTACACACTGTCCTGGTGCTGTGAGGGAAAGTGTTGCCTCTACTCTCTCCATGCAGAAACCTGGGGAAGAACGGTCTCAGCAACAGCAGTATCCTCCTTGACAAGTGCCCCCCTCCCCGGTTGCCCCCTCCACCATCACCGGCTCTGCCCAAAGACAAGCTCAACCCTCCCACGCCCAGCATCTACGTGAGTGTTACCGCTCAGTCCACTTTAATACGACTCTGCTTCATTTAGCCATTGTTAAGAAATCATTTGAAAATATTAAGATATATTTGAAACCTGGTCTGTCAGTTTGATGAAACTTCTTGTTTCCCATCTGACCAGCTGGAGAACAAGAGGGATGCTTTCTTCCCTCCACTGCACCAGTTCTGCACAAACCCCTCCAACCCTGTCACTGTCATCAGAGGACTGGCTGGAGCGCTTAAACTCGGTAAATGCATTGTGGATAACAAGGAATGCTTCAAACAAAGAGTTACTTGACCATATGTTGCTGTGTCTTAATGTTTCCCTGTAACAGCTGAACTATGTTGTCCATTTCTCTGCAGACCTGGGTCTGTTCTCCACAAAGACGTTGGTAGAGGCCAACCCTGAGCATCTGGTGGAGGTCTGGACTCAGCTCTCTCAGCCCGCTGATGAGAACTGGGACCCTACTGCCACTAAGAAAATGTGGCGCTGTGAAAGTGCTCGCTCCCACACCACCATCGCCAAATACGCCCAGTATCAGGCCGCCTCCTTCCAGGAATCCCTGCGGGTCAGTTACATTTCTAATGATGAGTGCTTCTGTCATAAACCTTATTTTTACATTTAATATATTGTTGTATTGCTGTTTTTTTTTTTGTCAGGAGGAGAATGAGAAGAAGGCGCTGAAGGAGCCCTCAGACACAGAACCAGCATCAGCAGAGAGGTATCCAAAGAGCTTCAGACAGAAATTAATTTGGCCCAGGGTTCTGTTCAGCTTGGTTCCGTTTGGCTGGATTTTTTTATGTTTACGAAAAATGGGTTAGAAATCAAAAGTAAGACAATATCCAGCATGTGAGCCACCACCCAACTAATTATATTTCAGACGCTATGCCACTGTGTTGCCATCCTCTCCTAACATTAAACTATATTGCTGTATTGCTTTGTGTTTATCTTTAGTGTTGCGCGTAAAAGAAGGGGACCCTTAAAGCACATCAAGTTTGGAACCAACATCGATGTGTCAGACGAGAGGAAGTGAGTGTGGACGCCATTGTGTCTTTTTGTTCCTTTTAAAACATTTCATCTGAAACCCGTCTGATCTCATAATGCCCTCGATCTAAAGGTGGAAGCAGCAGCTTCAGGAGCTCAGCAAACTGCCGGCCTTCGCTCGAGTCGTATCAGCAGGCAACCTGCTCAGCCACGTGGGTCACACCATCCTGGGTATGAACACAGTTCAGCTCTACATGAAGGTCCCAGGGAGCAGGATACCAGGTTGGTGAACTTGAACCTTTTGTGTGGAGCCTTGAGTTGTCTTATGGAACATATTGGTTTTGAAGTGTAGATTCTTCCAGTGAAGACGTGTGTCCTGTGTTTGCGCCCCCAGGTCACCAGGAGCACAATAACTTCTGTGCAGTCAACATCAACATTGGACCAGGAGACTGTGAGTGGTTTGCAGTACCTGAGCCTTACTGGGGAGTGATGAGCAACTTCTGTGAAAAGTAAGATGAAAGAAATGTCTCTCCTTTCCCTTACCTCCTCCAAAAAACATACAATGACAATTCTCTCTCCTCCTCGCATTCAGGAACAACATCAACTTCCTGATGGGTTCATGGTGGCCCAACCTGGAGGACCTGTATGAGGCCGACGTGCCAGTCTATCGGTTCATCCAGCGTCCGGGTGACCTGGTGTGGCTCAACACCGGCACGGTGCACTGGGTTCAGGCCATCGGATGGTGCAACAACATTGCCTGGAATGTGGGACCTCTAACTGGTTAGCATGGAATTGTTGTGCTATCGCTGTGTCACGTTGACCAATACTATGTACATAAAGTTCACATGAAACCCTCTGTGTTTTCAGCACATCAGTACAAGCTGGCTGTGGAGCGCTACGAGTGGAATAAACTCCAGAGTGTCAAGTCCATGGTTCCCATGGTGCACCTCTCCTGGAATATGGCTCGCAACATCAAAGTGTCTGACCACAAGCTGTTTGAGATGATCAAGTGAGAATCACTTGTTTTTAAAATATTGTTTGCTTGTTGTTTTTTTTTTTTTTTTTTTTTTTTTGCTCGTCTGAGTTTTTCCATATCTGACCCTGTGTATCGTCGTCTCAGGTACTGCCTGCTGCGGACGTTAAAGCAGTGCCAGTGGGTGAAGGAGGCCTTGGCATCAGCCGGCAAGGAAACGGTCCTGAGGCCGAGGACCAGAGACGAACCGGCTCACTACTGCACCATCTGTGAGGTCAGTCGACCACACCAGGAAGTTTGCGCATCTCCAGGCGTGATGGTCAAATGTCTCTGTTTACTTTTTGTGTTGTTCCATTGACGTTGGACAGCGTGTTGTGATCAGCTCACATCATCAGTGCGCATTATTGATCAACTTGTGTATGTTCATGCTTTGAAGGTGGAGGTGTTCAACCTGCTGTTTGTGCGTCGCGAGCTTCTGTCCAAGAAGCAGCTGGTGGTCCACTGCCAGGACTGTGCCAGGAAAGGCAGCGCCACACTGGATGACTTTGTGGTGCTGGAGCAGCACAGGATGGAGGACCTGATGCAGGTCTACGACCAGTTCACATTAGTAAGTCTGCAGACTCGGGGAGAGCTGAAGAATCATAATCCTGTTCATTCACATGAAGCGATTGAACAAGCTCTGATTTATCCCAAACAGACATATTCCAAATACAAAGATTTTACAGCGCTTGGGTGATTTTATATTATTTAATGAGGAAAAACATTCATTGTCCCATAGCTGGGTTGTTATAACGTAATAAAAAATTCATTCACTTGTCTAAACCATTGAAAGTTTTTGTTTAGTAGCATAAAAGGTTTAGCTCCAGTATGACATGATGTTGAGTGACACAATGTTGAGTGTCTGTTGACCTCGGATGAATTTAATGACCTGACTTATCCTCATTTATCGTTTCCCCCGCCCAGGCCCCTCCTCTTCATTCATCTTCGTCTTGACATTAGGTGACACATTTCCTCTTCTGCTGTGCAGCCGTGACGCCCGTGCACAGGAAATTGTATCAAAATGGAAAAAAGAAAAAAAAAAAGAAAACAAAACAAGCATCTACATACACGGACCATTTCTGATATTCAGGAAAGCCAAGGCCGTCTCCCCACCCTCACCACTGGCCCTGCCATATGGCTGGTCTCCATAACGACGGCTGGAGGCTGAGTGAGTCTGTCTATGCAACCTGTTTGAAGTGCTGGGGCCTGGCCCTTCCAGAGGGCGGCGCCACCGAGCTCGCTAACAGGACTTGTCTCCCCTCCCCTCCTGCCCCCTCTGAGGACAATGGTTCTGCCCTGTTTTACTGGAGGACTTAATCAAAACCGGTCGGGAGCCGGGGGACGAGGGGGAGGAGCGGGATTCTTTAATGCGTGATAAAAGTGTTTTGTAGATACTTGTTAACTGACACAACTGGCAACACCACCCGTAAAAGACTACTGACTTGACAACCTTTCCTTCTCTCTCTCTCTCTCTCTCTCTCTCTTTCTTTCCCTTTTTCTATTCTGATAACAGGATGAAATGTTGAAATGTTGGCTTTGATTTATAAATTTCCCCCAAACTTTCTTGTTTTTCCTTCTAAGCACTAGCCTAACTGGTCTTTTTCTATGGTAGATAGTAATTTTAAGACTCTTTGGACAGTAAAATCTCCCAAAAAAATTTGTAATGTGAAGAGTTCAGTTGATATTTTTTCTTTTCTTTTTTTTTGCTTTTTAAATTTTTTTTTTAATATGGCTTTTATGTTTCATCTTTGTCTTTTCAAAACTTTGATGTTTTGTTTGTTTCTTAGGTAAAAAAAGAAGAAAAATAGAAAAAAAAACACTTACTAGCCAAGTCACAAAGAAAATGGGTTGCACATAGGCTTATGGAATAAAGTTTAATTTGTGATTTTTGTTTTGTTGTTTCTAATCTTGATGTAAATTTACACTATTTATAAATACATATTTATTGCTTGAAAAAAAATTGTTGATGGAATGCTGTTATTTTTTCCAGAGTACCTGCCATTAAATTTGAAGGAGTTTTGTCATTTTAACACGACTCCTCTTACATTTTCTATATATAAATAAATTGCTTAGCAAGCATTGTACAGAAACGGACATTTAAAATTGTTTTATTGTTTGAAGAATGTTTTATGATGAGTCAATAAACACAAAGTTGTCAAATTACCCATGCGCACTGGTTCCTTTAACACACCGCAGTTACTATTTACAATGGTCAAATGAGCGTGTGTGAGTATAGGCCTGAAACCCAGCAGACAATGTAGCTGTAGACTGATACACACAGAATCCTACACTGTATGCCAGGTCCAGAACATAAACCCCCTTCAAACCTTTGAAATCCTGCTGCATTCAAAATCTTCCATTACAGAACAGTACATATAAGCACAAATCACTGAATATGATAACGCATACAGTCAGCTTGTGCGTTGTTGTCGTCATGTGTCCTGAGTGATGTGGCTGCCAGCAGAGACCCAGTAGCCAGATGTAGCTGCTGCCAGCCCCACAGGATCTACACTGACTACTGAGCAACTGCTGGATGTCCTCTGGGCTCTGCAGCTCCAGACCGAGCCAAAATGGCCACACGGCGTCCACTTTTCTGCCAAGACGGGAAATGATGTTGTTGGTGGTGGTGGTGGTTTTCAGCACAAATAATGAAGCACAATGCAGCTCAACGGGGGCAGAAAGTCCAGGTCTTGCACCAGAAACTTTTGGGAATGTGACTGAAAGGAAAAGGTGTCAAACAGAGTGGACATGACCTTTCCACTCTGCACCTTCACCCAGTGAAGGAGTCTGGAGCCAAGATGCCAAGCCTCCTCTCCTGGACTGTCCGTCCCACGTCTCACGTCACGTCTCACGTCACGTCTCACGTCACGTCTCAGTGGCCGACAAGAGCCCTGGAAAAGACAAAAGAAAAAAAGAACTGTGAGGTGGGAGTCATGTTATTCATTTCTCAGACTGTGAAACTGTGACGCAGCAGGCAGGAGCCAAAATGGCAGCGTTCTGGCCTGTGAGACACACATTGTCCAACGTTGGAACGTAAATGTTTGAATGCATTCGGATTCGGAGTCGGAGTGAGATCTGTGCTCTCAGGTGGTCGTGCCGCAGTGTGTGTGCGTGTGTGTGTGTGTGTGTGTGTGTGTGTGCGTGTCTTTGACTCTTTACGGAGTCACACAGGAACCAGAGCGAGTGTGGGTGTGGATTCTAAGAAACGAGATGCCAGTTGTAATGTGCATGTCAGTTATGACGACAACGCCGTCTTCCTGTTGGCTGTCTGACACGACAAAGGCAGGAAGCGTCACTTCTGAGATATAGAGGCATCACTGTTATATATCTGTGTGTGTGTGGGGGGGGGGGGGGTTTACAGGTGGCAGAGCGGTTCTGTAGTTACAATTTATCATTTTCTCACTTTTACTTGGTGGCCCGAATTCAAGAGCTCAGATAAAGTTGGAATAGTCCTTTAACTCCTCTGTTTTCCACATGTATCATCGGCCCCCACCACCTTCGAATCCACATCCAGACAGAAGACCCCCCCCCCCCCCCCCTCCAGTGCGACTTATATATGTCTTTTCCTTCTTTATTATGCATTTTATGGCTGCTGCGACTTGTACTCCGGAGCGACTTATAATCCGGAAAATACGGTAATACAAAGCTGTTTGACATATTTAACATTTGCAGTCGTCTTTGAAGAGAAGCCCATATAACATCCAGGTATAAGTACTTTAGTAAGCACTACTGACATGTCACATTAAAGTTTTTTTAAAAAGTAACTTTGCTGCCTTGACTCAATGACTTTAACAACTAGGAAAATGTGTATTGTAATAGCAATTGTCTCTGCTGCTTCTAAAATTCTCACCAGTTTAGTCTGCACGTCTCCGCTGTTTAAAGGGGAAGAGCTTGTCAGATCATCCGCTTGTTACAGACTTTAACACACATCTATTGTGAGTCTCTGCATCGAGACTCCATGATGCACACTTCATCAGAACAGCTTGTCAGATAGTTTCTTAACCCCCTCCCTAACCTTGCCAACATCAGAGCTAGGGGGGGCTTTGGCTGACATTTTCTGAATCGTTCCGAAATCAAAAATCTGACAATGACACCCTCAACACCCACAAACAGTGCTGAGGTGAGAATGTAGCTAAGGTTTGCATTTCTTTTTTCTTTCTCCAGCTTTTCCTTTTTTGATTCATTATGCAACTATTCCTGTCACCTCCCTCCCACCCCCCACCCTTTCTGTCAGGGCACCTCCAACTGCCTTTCGCTGCGGAAGACTTCTGTCGTCTGTCCTACTCGGACAACCCTGCCCGTCAGACCCACACCACACGGTTTTGGAAGAGGATCAAGGGGGACTGTGGCACGTCCAGAAAAAGACAGTGACAGAAGTGACAGAGTGTGTGGCAGAACTTTTGTCTTCATATATAGTCAGGCAACTCACGGCATACAAACTAGCTATTGGGGGGGGGGGGGGGGGCGGGGGGGGGGGGGGGGGGGGGGGTACAGGTGGCAGAGCGGTTCTGCAGTTACAATTTATCATTTTCTCACTTTTACTTGGTGGCCCGAGAGCTCAAGAGCTCAGATAAAGTTGGAATAGTCCTTTAGCTCCTCTGTTTTCCACATGTATCATCGCCCCCCACCACCTTCAAATCCACATCCAGACAGAAGCCCCCCCCCCCCCCCCCCTCCCCCGGGTGCAGATGGAGGGAGGAGTCAGACCGGCAGAGTTTGGATTCAGAGATGGATGCCCATCCTCCTCCTCCTTTTCCCCTTCTCCTTCCTTCCTGTTCCCTCCATCCCTTCCCTGCCTGTGAGAGACAGACAGGTGGCCACAGCCAGGCTGACTGTCTGTCTGCCTGTGTTTCCCGCAGCTATATATAGACGTGAACCAGAAACCCAGTGGGTCAGTGTGAGGCCCATATGCCCTGACCTCTCAAAATGTCTGACTCGCCATTCATCCACTCCCACCTCTGCTGCAAGTGATCCGTCCTGATTGGCTGTCACTTTCAGCCAATGACAGCGCTCCCTGCTGCCCATTCATAAACCCAGGGTCATTGAGGATAAGGTGGTATTAAGGCACGTGGAGGGGCAAACCCATAGATAGGACCACTTTAGAAAATTAATACGATTTTGTAGTAAATGTATGCCACTCATATTATATTCAAGAAAATAAACGCATGGTTTCACTTCTGATAATTAGGCATTGTCTTTTTAACATAATCTCATAATCATTCATCTATCGAAAAAAAAATATTCTGTACATATTTCTGCTGACCTCTTGACCTTATTCCTTTCATTTATGTATTCTTTACTAGCAACTGTAGCAAGTCCCCACTGAATATTGTTTGACGTTGCCAATAGCAAATTCCCGTGTGTGTATTGAACCACAGAAACGTTCTGTCTCCGACATGAACACAAATGTCACTGGATTTTCAGCCCTTCAAATGAACCCTCTGAAACTTTGAATTTAAAGTCCTGCTCTGTTTAGTCAGACGCAGAGGCTGAACATTCCTGTGTGTTTAATGAGTAATGAAGCCCTTTGCACAAAGGCACTAACACACACACACACACACACACACACATCGCGTGTGTTATTTCTCTCCCCTTAAATTACTGCCCCTGTTTCACTGTTAACACTTCCCCTCCCAACTTCCATGTTTATATATAGAAATGTCTAACTGAGTCACTTACTGTATATCTGTATATGCATGTGACATTCAGAGCTCCGAGCTCAGACGTTGTCGAATGACTCTGATGTTGCTGATTTTAAATGAATTGTCAGAACTGTGAATTAAATTTGAAGTTACAGAACCAGAAAAGGAAGAAAAGAACCGGGTGGCGACTGCAGGATCAGAGCCACTCAACAATATCGAGTGTCGCTTCAGCTGAATGATGTGATGCCAGGCATGTTTGCGATGGAATATCCACGATAACAAAGGACGAAGTGCTACCCGTTGCCGTGGAAACACAGAGTAATTAGCACAGAGTGCTGTTCAGAGAAAAGGGGAGAGTGAGAGGGAGCGTGATTTTCTGTCTATGTGTGTGTGTGTGTGTGTGATGTTGGCCTGCTTTCAGGAAGTGAGCAGTGAGGATGAGGATGAGGATGAGGATGAGGGGATGAAGTAAGAGCGGCCTGCGTGACGCTCTCGTGCACCTTTACGCACCAGCATGGACAAAAACCTCCTCTGAGCCGTCTCCGTTTTTCACTATCGTACTCAATAAAGAAATTTCCACTTCAGCTGTGGAAAGAGCCGGGCAGATTTCCGAAGCCTCGCTGCATGTTTGAACAGGGACTGTAACGGGAAAACTGGGTTCAGCTGTTGATCTGGCTCACGCTGCTGCTGCATGTGTCCATCCATCTGTTGGTCATGTGACATTACTTTCACTGATCTCCTTACTGTCTGAATGTCTGACGCATTTTGCCGTGTTGGGATGGGACCCGCTCAGAGAAACATCTCAAAATCGAACCTGACCGTGTCTCTGATTGGCCGTCGGTTTGCGTGCATCCTTCTTCCAATTCATATTCATGCAGGTCATAGGGTCAGCGCTTCGCTGAGTTGACCCCTGAATGTGACCTTGACTTTGCCCTCTTCTAACGCCTGCATCAAGCAAAAATACACAATCAAATAAAAAAAAGCTATTGTCAGTAAGAAAACTGTTCCATCCAGGACACACACACACACACACACACACACACACACACACTCCAAACACCCACACAGTTGGCTCACAGTTTGCCGTTGTTCTTCAAGCATCCAACGGCTTCTCAATCACCCTCTTCTCTGCAACAGCTAATGGCAGCCCGGAGCCCACGGCGCACACGGTATACGCAAAGAACAATTATGCAAATGTGTGCTAAAACCACTTTGGTGATATAATCCAACAATCAGTCCATTACAGTAATTGTCGTTAGTGAGTGGGCGATGACAGTTTCAACAGATTCTGATGAACTGGCAGAGCTGCGCTTGTTTTATGCAAATCTGAGGAGCCCCATTTTCATGTGTCAGATGTAATGTCGCTGTATTTGTGAAGTTACTGCCAAGCTGCGGAGAGAGCGTGTGCATGTGTGTGTGTGTGTGCGTGTGTGTGTGTGTGTGTGTGTGTGCGTTCTAACAGCCGTGGGTTTGCAGGTGGGCTGTGTAAGGGTAAAGAGACATTTAAAGGAAATAAGGAACTGATTGTATCAGTTTGAAAGAGACTGAACACAAATGAGAAGAAGTAAAGGATGAGAGGAGGGAGGAGAAAAGAGGAGGGTTATTTCTGTTCCCTTTGGGAATGCTGGGAATGTTGTTTCATGTTCCGTGTTCTAGATTTACACCTTATTTTGTTCATATCAACATGTGTTTGTGTTTACATCTTAGTTTTTTTTAGTGTTTTTGTCTGCAGAAACACACGTTAAGTCGTTTTTATTTTTGTTTTAGGGATTGGTAGTTTTCTGATGGTGTCGACTGGAGTCTACTGCACAGTTCACACTGCAGCGCTCATCCGACCTCTTTGTGTAGCTGCTTAGCATCAGTTGTGTGGTGTTGCGAGTCAGAAGAGGAAACATCACATCAGCTGCTCCATTAATGCAGTTGATATAGTTGTTCTTCAAGCATCCAACGGCTTCTCAATCACCCTCTTCTCTGCAACAGCTAATGGCAGCCCGGAGCCCACGGCGCACACGGTATACGCAAAGAACAATTATGCAAATGTGTGCTAAAACCACTTTGGTGATATAATCCAACAATCAGTCCATTACAGTAATTGTCGTTAGTGAGTGGGCGATGACAGTTTCAACAGATTCTGATGAACTGGCAGAGCTGCGCTCGTTTTATGCAAATCTGAGGAGCCCCATTTTCATGTGTCAGATGTAATGTCGCTGTATTTGTGAAGTTACTGCCAAGCTGCGGAGAGAGCGTGTGTGCATGCGTGTGTGCGTGTGTGTATGTGTGTGTGTGTGTGTGCGTGTGTTCTAACAGCCGTGGGTTTGCAGGTGGGCTGTGTAAGGGTAAAGAGACATTTAAAGGAAATAAGGAACTGAATGTATCAGTTTGAAAGAGACTGAACAGAAATGAGAGGAAGTAAAGGATGAGAGGAGGGAGGGGGAAAGAGGAGGGTTATTTCTGTTCCCTTTGGGAATGCTGGGAATGTTGTTTCATGTTCCATGTTCTAGATTTACACCTTATTTTGTTCATATCAACATGTGTTTGTGTTTACATCTTAGTTTTGTAGTATTTTTGTCTGCAGAAACACACGTTAAGTCGTTTTTATTTTTGTTTTAGGGATTGGTCGTTTTCCGATGGTGTTGACTGGAGTGTACTGCACAGTTCACACTGCAGCGCTCATCCGACCTCTTTGTGTAGCTGCTGAGCATCAGTTGTGTAGTGTTGCGAGTCAGAAGAGGAAACATCACATCAGCTGCTCCATTAATGCAGTTGATATAAAGAGGAAGAGTGAGAGTGCCCCCCCCCTCCCCCCGGCCATGGGTCCTCCTCTGGGTAATCACATACCAAAAACACAGGAATTTCCCCCTCTCTCCCCCATCCCCACCCCGTGTCAATACGGAAACAAACCGGAAACTACTAGAGTTTTGCCATTCAAATTAAAAGCAGCCAACTCGTCTCATGAATAATTAGAAGTGACTGGCAAGTTAAAAAAAAACAAAACTCAGTCACGTTTATTGTCTGAAACAAATTAATTATATTTTCAGGTTTAGAGACTGACTGGATGACGACTGTTGATGAATAATTCATATTTAAAAAATATATCAGTGTTGCTGTCTAAATTCCGAGTTGATAGACTCAAGTCTGCGGGACCATTATTTTGAAACACTGACCCGGAAGTGAGCGGTGTGTTGCGGCTGTCTTGTGGTTCCCAAACGGCTCTTAATGTGAAAAATACAGAGAAAACACCGGGCACATTCCTGAGACCCGGAGACGTCCACGCCGAGCGAGACACACAACTTGTGCGCGGGCGCGTGCGCGCGCGCAAACTGTGCGTCTCTGCGGGGGTGGAGAGCTTGGAGACCACACACTTTGCGCATTGCCCCCCCTCGCCCGCCCCCCACATACACACACACACACACACATTCAGAAAGTAGAGACACGTTAAAGTTGGTAAAAATAAAAACACAGTGGATGTTGAAGCGCGTCGTTGGTGCTCGTGGGTTTTTTTAAAAAATGCGCAGTTTGATGCGTGAAAAGCCGGAGTAGCGCAGCGCACAGGGTGAACGTGCGCCACGGCGGAGCCCCGCGTGGCCACGGCGCAGCGTCCCCGGCGTGATGCGCTGCAGCCCGGACACCGTGCGTCAGCTGCAGCCGCTCACGAGGCGACAACATCCACACTCAAGCGTTTTCCTGCTTCTCAGCCCGATCGCACGCTGCGTTGCGCAATCTGCGTGGCCAGAGTGCGGTGCGGACGGAAGAGGAAAAGTCTCCTAAAGTCTCCACAGCGTCAAACACAACATCAACAACAACAACGACGACAACAACAACGACACAACAACAACAACAACAACAACGACGACACAGCGAGTCTGCACCACGATTCCCAAGCCCCGCATGGAAAGTGGATCCACTTACCGTGTTACTGCGTGAGCTGGCCGCGTGTCCCCATGAGAGAGAGAGACTCTGTGTGTGTGTCTGTGTGTGTGTGTCTGTGTGTGTGTGTGTGTGTGTGTGTGTGTGTGTGAGTGAGGCGACGCATACCGATACTGGAGGTCGGAAGCGCAGGGCGACAAGTCAACGCGTGTTGCGTCCATATCATGAGGGGGTTTTTCTCCAGCTGCTGCCTGCACGGCTCTGTGCTGCACAAACTGAGGTCCGGGGGCCCGCGGGGGCCCCTGCGTGCTGCAGAAGTGGGAACGGTGACGCGTGCACGAGCCACAAGTGGCCGCTTGATGTACAGGAGCTGATAGATAATGGTGCGTCAGTGATGAAATCTACTCTGTATCTGATCAATCAAAGTTTGGTGATCATTTATAAATATATATAAATATATATTTTTAAAAAGTGGCTGATAGAAGCTGATGGATGCTCACGTGCCTGTCTCTCTCTCCTTCCACATGCATTGACTCCACAGATGAAGTGAATGTTGCAGATGTTACAGATGTTGGTTGATGTGGATCTGAATGTTCCTCTGCTTCACAGTGACTGCATCAGAGTGAGATGCTCAGCAAACTGCAGCTGACTCATAATAAAGTGCCACTCAAGTTGTGTTGCTGCCCTGCGCTTGTGTTTGTTTAGGATGTGGAGCTGTGTAGACAGAACAATGCAAACGCCGGTCGACGCACAAATACAGACACAGACACACACACACACACAGACACAGACACAGACACACAGACACATGCTGCACCTGGGGAACATCACTCTTCATCTCCTCCTGAGCGACAACTTGAAAACACAAGTCTATGTGTGTGTGATGTTGCCTCTCTCTCTCACACACACACACACACACACACACACACACACATGCACACAGTGTGATGTGAGCGGATGCAGCAGCAGCAGTGTGAGTGTGAGTGTGAGTGGACCTGCACAGACGATCACATGCTGAATGGTTTTGTCTGCAGTGGAGCCTGGAGGATTCGCCTGCTGCACTGTGGAGACACTCGCCTGGCATCTCGCTCTCTGCAGTGGCGGCGTGGCGACAGACACACACACACAGACACACACACAGACACACACAGACACACACAGGCATACAGATGTGGCACATAACACACAGGAGCACAGACACATCAGGTCTTACCCGCAGACTCTTCGAACCCGGGACGAGCTCAGATCTGCTTCTTCACATCAGCCCCTGTCTCCTCACACACTTTCCTCATGTCTTCCTCTCCTCTGTCTGTCTGTCTGTCTGTCTGTCTGTCTCTCTGCCTGTGTCTGTCATTTCCTCCCGGAGCCCGGTATCCTCCTCGCACACTCCCTCCCTCTGCTCTCCACCAGCCTCTACACTCATCTTTTAAGTCTCCAGCCTCTCCACTGATCAATGGACAGCCGGTGGAGCAGGCTCGGCTGCCTCCACCTCCCCCAGCTTTGTATGCATGTGTGTGTGTCTGTGTGTGTGTGTGTGTGTGTGTGTGTCTGTGTGTGTGCTTCACTCCAAAGAGAGGAGGCTTCCAACCCACTCACCACTCTCCAGAGCTCTCAGCCTCCACAGTGCCTCATCGGGTTGACCACTCCACACCCCCACGCATCAATTGTGTTCATGTGTGTCCACACCTACACACTCAGCACGGCCATTAACGCAAAGGCCACTTTTCGGTGCCACCTGAATTTGATTCCCTCTTTGTCAGAGTGTGTGTGTGTGTGTATGTATATGTCCAACCAGGTATCCTCAGCTCTGGACACCTGTGACTCACCTGCTTGTTCCCACAGTGCATAAGCAGGTGTGTGTGTGTGTGTGTGTGTGTGTGTGTGTGTGTGTGTGTGGATGAAGAGGCGGCTCCACACCATCCTGCAACTCCTGTTGCAGCGTTTTACATAACGCCGCGCCGCACACAACAGAAACGCTCCCTTTTGCAAAGGTGGAGATTTTCTCAAAGATGGGTGAGGAATTTTTTTTTTTTTTTTTTTTAAAGGATTTATTTGGTGCATTTATTTGTTAGCTGAAGCGAATTCTGCAGGAGGAGAACGTGAGCGACCTGTGCTGCGACAGGGGTATAAATAGTGGTCTAAATTCATCCCCCGCTCTGCCGTGTGCCTGTGTGCGAGGCGGAGACGCCGTCTCACACACAGGGGTCGAATATAATAATGGCCAATATATATATATATATATATATACATACATATACGAGTACCCAGAATGCAACACGGTGAAGACGTGTCAGCAAACTCTGAGAAACATACAGCTGTAAAATCTTATCAGTTGTCATTGTCCAGAAATAAATCACACACACACAATCAGACACACACACACACACACACACATACATGAATGGTTCCTGGAGCAGCTGAGAAGTAGAGCGAGCAGCATGATGGGTGAGGGAGAGTGACTGACAGGTGACAGGTGCAGAGTGGAGACAGTATGATGACTGACACCAGAAGACGAGAAGAAGCCAATCCGTGTGAACGTCTGTCCTCATGTCGCCTAACGATGGAAAAGCTGAGAACTTCCAGGTATTTCTTTGTCGTTGTGGTTTTCCGACGCACTGGGCAGGTGGGGGTGAACAGCTGTGGATGGTCCACAGGTCGTTGGTGGTAGATGGGCGGTTTTTCAAGCTGAGACCAATTTCCGACTGCGGGAGATCCTGGAAAAACACACTCCCTGGCTTTGAGCTCCGGCGTTCCCATGTGTAGGAGAGAAAGTCAGGGAACAACATTTATTTTCTCACTGCGATACATGGAGAGAGACACGCTGACAGTGAAGACGGGGACAGACCGCTGGGGAGGAGATCCTCCAACCAGACCCGCTCCGGTCTGGAGGCCAAAAATCACCTGGAGTGGCTTCTGGCTGAAGACTGACATTTAATCTTCTGCCATAATAAAGATCCCAGTCAGGCCCTTGTTGTAGGAGGTGAGTTTAATTGCCTGGTGTTTTTACAGAGCGGACACTGAATGAGACCTGTAATCATATTGGCCTCAGCTGTGCCCGCTGTGTCTGTTCTCAGGGCCCGACTTGGACCCGCTTCATTAATAACCTGGCCCACTCTGCTCCGAGAGCCCTCAGTGGACCTTCTCTCTCCAAACTCATATTTCTGATCCTCAGACCTGAGCCTGGGAGGTTAAAGGCTCCGTTCACAGGGCAGCTGACGCATAACACAGCAACGCGTCTGAAAACTGAAAATGATTCCAGGCCTCCTTCCACACAAAGTCCTGAGTTCGCTGCAGAGTGAATTGATTCCAGCCGGCGTGGAGCCGCAGCGTGGGATCTGAGAGGACACAGATTTTCAATCAGTGCAGGAGCCGAGAGGAACTTTTCATTTCGAACCTTTATTAACACCGGCACTTTACTGATGCATCATATCTACCCCGCTGCAACCCAACATGCTGATACATGCAAACCTGGGCAGAGGTGAAGGAGAAGAAGAAGCATCGGGGGAGAAGATCTGCTCCTGCCTGCATGTAAAAGCACTCATTTAGTCGTGGTGCAGCAGAGGTGGCTGTGTAAACGGCCTGTCTGAGCCCCAGTCATTTACATAGGTAATGGTAGGGGTAGTGCTCAGAAATGTGCGGGGGTGGAAAATATAGTCCTCCACCAGCCGGAGCGAGGGAGCGAGGGAGCGAGGGAGCGAGGGAGGGAGGGAGGGAGGGAGAGAGAGGGAGGAAGACTGAGAGGCAGAGAGGAAGATGTAGGTGTCAGGCTCCACAGTGATGGGTAATTACATTTCAAATGACACGCAGGCAAACGCTGTGAAAGCATGTGTAGGCTCTCTGTGTTTAGGTTGATATGAGTTTAAAGGGCCACTCCGCTGTAAACCCAGTCCCATTTATTACCTCCAAACAACAAGGTTATGCTTTTTAAAAAAAAAAATCATGTTTTTGCTTTTTGTAAACAGTATACTGTATGTATGATTGTCAAGAAAAAAAAGAAAGTGTGTGTGTGTGTGTGTGTGTGTGTGTGTGTGAATAATTACACATAACGGACAATATGCAAAACAACAGCTGAGTGTAAAAATCTGTAACGAGCCTAACGAGACACTGAATGGCTCTGAGGCCTCTGGGAGTCGAAAGTTAAATCTGTGCTGCAGAGGAACTCCTCTGTGAATCTGTCTCTACCAGCGCGAGGTGGGCTGTGAGGGCTGCCCCCCCCCTCCCCCCCCCTCACCCCCCCCCCCCTCTATATTTCTTTTCATTTTTGCGGCTCCCTGGCTGACTGGTCAGATTGTTGCTGTGGAATGTGCTGTGGGACAAAAGGAGCGGAGATCCAGAAACTCAGTGACCTCCTGGAGCCTCGCTCGCTCGTACTCTCTCTCTCTCTCTCCCTCATTCTCGCTCTGTCTTTATTAGCCGCTTGTTCTCCCTTTTCTCCTCCCTCTCTCTCCCTCTCTCTCTCCCTCTCTCTCTCTCTCTCTCGCTCTCTGTGCTTTGATGTGATGCTGGCCCAGGTACTCTCGCTTGGCCTCTTTCTCTATTCCCTCTGTCTTTTGCACACACACACACATACACACACACAATAACACAAGCGCAAACTCAACTTGGCCCGCAACAGTGAAAGGCTGGTGTGCGTGCTCAGAGTCGCACAAACACACACTCTCCTGAGCAGGAATGTGTGGGAATCTCCCTCTGGCTACCTCTGTAACCTGCATCTGAAGCTGGTGAGGGGCCAAGAGGTCAACACACTCAGGAGACCACATGCAAATAGTGGAGAAGCTGGTTGGCTGCCTGGCTGAGATCAAAGATCTCCTCCACATAGCTCAGCTCCACCAGACATGCATGAACAGCAGTCGCTTCCACACACACACACACACACACACGCGCTCTGCATGTGCGTGCGTCTTTGTGTAGGTGTGCGAGCGTGCATGTGCAGAGTATTTTGCACGCACACACATGCCTACCAGTGTGTTTACATGTGTGGGCCGTGGAGGTGCCGGTGTGAGAAATAGTCGTTTTAACACGAGTTCGTACTTTCAAGGAATTTTTTGCTTCAGGCACATGAGTCATGCTGCAAAAAAAAAAAAAAGATAAGTCCAGGAAGTAGTTTGAAAGGTGCACTTTCAGTTCAAATAAATAAAATCGATCCAGTCGCTTCTGTTCTTTTTGTTTACGGCAAATTAAAATGAGTTGAAACTTTTTCATTTCTGCAATTGTTCTTCATCCAATTTCTCCTTTTCCTGTTTTAATTTTGTCAACACTACCACTTCCTGTCTGTCTGCTCACCTGTCACCTGATTAGTTCCCCGCGTTTCCTGTTTCCTCTCACTCCTGTTGCCTGTGCTCATATTTATGGAGCTGAGCTTGCGGTCGCCTCTCTCCACCTGCCTGCTCGTGCATCATTAACCAGCGAGCAAAGACGACAGCTTCATCCCTCTGTCACCATGCACAACTCTCCAGGTGTCACACAGCAAGCGCCTGTAGCTGCAACACTCGCATGTTTAGCATCAGCTTGGATGGTAAAGACTCTGTCGTCCAACGTTCAGCAGTACCTTTAATCCCATCCAAGTCCACCTTCTCCTCTCTCTCCTTCCTCCCACAGACCCTGAACGCCTCCTCTGACTGCAGCTGAACACAACCAGCTGGAAATGTTCAAGCACACAATCGGATGCTTTGCTTTTGCCAGGGATGGAGCACAACTGAAAAGATAAATTGTGTATGTACGTGTCATCCATACAATAATATCTCATATTTATATTTATATTTATATTTAAAAACCATACATTCTTGGATTCTATATTAAACGTTTTCTAGAATCTAAATCTGCTAAAGCACAAAATGTATAGTTTGTTTTTTTAAAAAAAAACTGTGATGAGCAGAAAGAAAAATGTTTCCTGAATGAGGGAATAAATAGTCATCAAATCATTTAATCAGCCACAGTTAAATACATTTCATTTTGCCACTGCAAAGGTGGATTGTTAATGACTATGAAAGACAAATAGATTCAGGAATTCGCCATCTGCCCGAGGCCAATAATCAACGAGACTGAGCTGAGTCACGGACTGAAAAGGTGATTTTAACTGTGCCTTTAAAAAAAAAGGCAGTATTTTTGAATAGGGCTAAAATGTGATGTGTGAATTGAAAAGCAGCAGACATTTTGGATTTGAAGCAGCGATGTCTGTGGAAAATGAGGCAACATGGGGAAACATGCTGAACATAAACAAGCATCGGAATACGAGGATGAAATCATATCATGTTACAAAGTCTGATATAAAAAACAACAAAAAAAAAAACATCGCAGTTTTTATCTTTTCAAAATATGAAGGCATATTGGGTTATTGTGTGTGTGTGTGTGTGTGTGTGTGTGTGTGTGCGTGGAGGAGAAGCGAACACATGGGCTGCGTGGGCGTCCTCCTGGCAGAGAACTGGCTCCTTTGCAACAAAGATTTGGATTTCTCCTCTCTGCCAGTACGACTTCTCTCGTCATGAGGCCGCGTTCGCCGCGAATCTGTCACCAAGTCGCTTCGCTTTGTGTCGAGTCCGTCTGTGGAAAAACACTAGCACGACGCACAAAGCCAGACAAGTCGCACAAGAATATTAAAAGCTGGCTTTTGCACGCTCGCTCGACGTGAAGAAGTTGTGGGTGAGCGTTGTGCGTCCGCCACACAACCTCGCAGGCCAAATCCTGAGCGAATACATTTTTATTGGAGCCGCTGCTCATCGACAACGACATCATGTAGAACTTTCATATAGCCTACTCGTTTCCCTCGGCGGAGCGGACAAACACAAATCCGAGCACACACACACAAACACACACACGCATACACACACAAACACACGCACACTGCCTATTGAGTGCAAAGTGAATCATCTTTCCTGACAATATCTTTGTCAAACACTCTCCGGCCTTGACAGATAGACATCGGCAGACTCGCAGAGCCATGGCAACAGTCAAGTGTGAATCCTGCCGTTTGTGTTTGTGCTTTGCACAAAATGGTTGGTTAATTCCTGCTGCTGTTGCTGAGAACAGAAATCTGCCAACGCGGAGCAGATAGAGACGTTGAGTTCCAGTAGATTTCATTCCAGTGGTCCACTGTTGGCCGGCACAAAGAATTGATAACGAGAAAAAGATCAGTCAGTATTTGTTTTGAATCATGACAATAATCCTGCTGAAGTGGACTTCAAACTTCATATTTTTGTGAAATTTACAATGCAGTACGTCGTTTGTTTTAGTCAGATGTGGTAAATACAAATCCATGTTCGTCTACATCCCATGTAGTGCTTCCTGCTTCTGTATGGATGATCATTAATTAACAGGAGGCATCGTATTCATATTGAAATACAGTGTGTTGGGGTGAAAAAAAGGGGGGGAACGTCCCGACAGAACAGACACACAAACCGGCAGCGCTACACACTCACTCAGGACAAGAGTCAACAAAAGCCTGAGCGTGGGTGGAAATGATGGAGAGGAAGAGGAGGAGGTGGAGGAGGCAGGTGACGAAGAGTTGTTGCTGGGGTGTTTTAGGCTGTGACACAATAACGGCTAACAAACTGTGTCGGATGAGGAGGAATTTGATGATGTGTTGGAGACGCTGCAGGAATCAGGGTTTCAGGGTGAAATTCTGCCGGGGCATCGTGCAGATCTGTGATGTGTTTCGCTTTCCTCGCTGGTTTCCTTCACCTTTTCAAACATCACCTCTGCTCTGGCTGCAGGAACAATAACACACACACACACACACACACACACACACACACAGACAGAGTAATCAGTAATCCTGGTAAATAAAGTAGCAGCTAAGTGGATGCAGCTTGTTTAATCCAGATGAATGAGTGGGTCAGGTCTGGTTTCTCTACATGGCTGATGTCACCTGATGTTGGAATCATCAGCGAGCTTTAACTGTGAATCCTGGCTGCAGCTGTCGTACAAAGTCGACTCCTCACTAGTCACGACTCACTCCTCTGTGTGTGTGTGTGTGTGTGTGTGTGGAGGTTGTGTAAACCCTCGCTCCTGTTGAGCTACCCACACCTGTATGTGTGTGTGTGTGTGTGTGTGTGTGTGTGTGTGTGTGTGTGTGAGTGACTGAGTGAAAACAGCAGAGTCAGTGTTTGGAGGATGGGAACGCAAAAGATGTTTCCCTGTGGCTTTGACTTGAATAAACTGATATGATGATGATGAGGATGATGATGAGGATGATGAGGATGATGAGGATGATGAGGATGAGGATGATGATGAGGATGAGGATGAGGATGAGGATGAGGATGAGGATGAGGATGATGAGGACGAGGACGAGGATGAGGATGATGAGGATGGTGATGAGGATGATGAGGATGATGATGATGATGATGATGATGATGATGATGATGAGGATGATGATGAGGATGATGATGATGAGGATGAGGAGGATGAGGATGAGGATGAGGATGAGGATGATGATGATGATGATGATGATGACGATGAGGATGATGATGAGGATGAGGATGATGAGGATGATGATGATGAGGATGAGGATGGTGAGGATGATGATGATGAGGATGGTGAGGATGGTGATGAGGATGATGATGATGATGATGAGGGTGAGGATGATGAGGATGATGATGAGGATGAGGATGAGGATGAGGATGAGGATGAGGATGAGGAGGATGATGATGATGAGGATGAGGATGAGGATGAGGATGATGAGGATGATGATGATGATGATGATGATGAGGATGAGGATGATGAGGAGGAGGATGATGATGAGGATGATGAAGATGATGATGAGGAGGAGGATGAGGATGATGATGATGATGATGATGATGATGATGATGATGAGGATGATGATGATGAGGATGAGGATGGTGATGAGGATGAGGATGAGGATGAGGATGAGGAGGATGAGGATGAGGATGATGATGAGGATGATGAGGAGGAGGATGGGGATGATGATGATGATGATGATGATGATGATGATGATGATGATGATGATGATGGTGATGAGGATGAGGATGGTGAGGATGATGAGGATGAGAATAATGAACAGAGAGTGAAGGATGATGGGAGGAAAGAGAACTGATGCAGAACCTGTGAGGAGATCAGCACACTTATGAATATACATGAACAGCTCAGCCCACGCTGATCTTTACCTCCTGTAAATACACACATCATCGCATCCGCTCGCTCTTTTCTTTCCTCTCCCTCTCTCCCTCAACATGTGCATCTTCCACTTTTCACCCAAACGCTGCAATCCGTCAGATGATTTTTTCTCTCTCTCTCTCCCTCTTCAGTGTCATGACATCTGCTGACGCCTCTTTCTGTACAGCACCAAGGTCAGCGATGCAGAGTTTGTCAAGATTTAAAGCAACGCACAAAAAAAAACACACACTCTCTTTTAGAAAGTAGAATCTTATCCCATTAAGTGCTGCTGTTTCCATGGCAACGACTGGAGAACAGTCATAGGTGGGTGGTGGTGCCCAGCAGCGAGCCGTCTGGAGGGTTCTCATTGGCCTCTCCATGGTATCCCACAATGCTTAGCTGCAATGCTGCTACGAACCCCACCCTCCTTTACCTGTCCCTAACTGAACAAATAGAATAGAACGTTCCGTTCATATTCCTGAATCCATGTGACGGAGCGTCGTCCACTGGTGTTTGTGTTCTTCATGTCTGAGCCTCCTCACCCATCTCACACATCTCACACATCTCACACATCTCACACATCTCCGTCCTCTCATTTCTCATGCAGGTCCGGTCCAGGTGGATTCCCAGGTAAGGAGTCCCACTGGGATGTGCCTGGCGCTCCCCATTGATTTACAAGTGTCCATCCTGGTTTTAAATTGGACTGGGACACTCATCATGGACTCCATGTGCTTGTTGGCTCGGAGTGCCCCCCCGGGCACACTACACCTCCCACTGCTATCTGCTGTATATGTGAGATGTTTAAACGCTACACTCAACAGCAAAGTATTATAATGTATCAAACTTCCATCTACAGGCAGATTATAAAGTGGACCATTAGAACACTGTCATTTCCACTGATTGCAGCCACATCTACTTTATATAAAGTCCAAATACTTTAGACTTTAGATTGTTTGTTTTTTTTTCATTTATTTTACCGCAGGCAGAATAAATATATATCTGTATATACCAGCTGTAGCTTATTGTGCTGCATTTGTCCGAGCCTGTATATTACATTTATCCAGCAAATTCCAAGCTCTGCTTTCATTCAGTGCGTCGGCCTGGAGTAAATTGGAACGTGAGCCTGGCGATATTTGTCTGTGATCCCAATCACTCCGCAAGGAAGGCTGCAAATCTGTTCGAGACATTTCCTGGGACGTATTTTCTTTCCGGCCGGTTTCCCACGGTCTGGTGGTCAACCGGTGTCCAGTTTCAGGTAACTCGGCTGTTTCCCAGAACGTGAGCATGCAGGAGTGCTGGGAGCCACACCGGGACACTCTGTGATCATTGAAATTCCCGGCATTCCTTACATAGTCCCTTTGAGGGGAAAGCAAATAGAGAGGGGCTTTAACAGCCCCCTCCCAACACACACACACACACACACACACACACACAGGCTGAGGGGGAACACAGTGTTTCTAGCAGGGCTTATCAGCAGATAACAGCAGTACCATGCAGGGCTGTGGTCAGGTCCCTTTAGTTCACTAACAGTAGTTCAGGAGGAGGGTTTTCTTTCAGACAGGTCACATGACTAAACATGTTCACATGTGGATGTCTGGGTTTCTCCCTCTGTCACACGTCGGTGGGCTGGTTGGAGAAAAATACTGCAAACCAGATCTGGGACCATGCACACTGCAGGCGACGCAGTCCAAGTCACCACAGGTCCATGTGAGCTACATTATCCACAATGCACCATGACCACCAGCTCTTCCCTTATCTTATATATTCATGTGTAGCTAATGTAGCTCTATGGGAACAGAGGTCTCACTCCTACCTATATCCACAACCCCCTGGAGGAAATGTATTGACACAACTTCCCCCTGTACATGTTGATACATGATGCTGAGGGCATCTCTCAGGCCAACATCAACAACAACAACAACAACAACAACAACAACAGCAACAACAACAACAATAATAATAATAGTAATAATAATAATAATAATAATAATAATAATGATGATGATAATAATAATAATAATAATGATAATAACAATAATAATAATAATAATAATAATAATAATAATAATAATAATAATAATAATAATAATAATAGTAATAATAATAATAATAATAATTCAAAACTGTTTAATAGAATAAAATGTCGACTGACAAAACATTTCCACTTTTTACTTTTTATTCTATATTGACTTATAGTGACGTCTGATTGACACGCAGCTAAGGACCTGCTTCTTTTTTAAAATGCTGTTTTCTTCTCCCCTCTAGTGGAGCCTTGGGCACATTACAGCAGCCTGCTGGCCAAGGTTGTTATTGTGCAGTTGAAGGCTGAAGCAGCACATCACTCAGACTGAAGCCAAACACCATGTGCAAACAATTAGAGGCGTTTGCTTGACTGAGCTTGTGGCACCGGGCGGGAGGAGTCAGCCAGAGACAGAGGAGAAGAATGTGTGTCTCAGCACAAACATCCAGACTGAAGGCTGGTGCCTTCACTTCACCCTGCACAGGGGGACATACAGTAGGTGAAATACTGTAGACCAGGTCTGGAGACTATTTGATGCAAACTTATATTGCACGATCTGCCTCCCCCTAGTGTCTGCAGGACAAACAACAGTGCAGATGATGATGATGGACACACTTCACAGGTCTGAGCCTGCAGCACGTGCACATGAGACCAAAACCACTTTCTGTTTGATCCATCACTGTTTCAACATGTTTGTGCTGATCCGATGACAGACAGGTATCTCACCTACATGTTTCCCTCCACCTCCACTGGAGGGCAGTATACATTTGCACATCCCCGCCCTCTCACTGATCACACTACACTGATGGTTACTTTGTAAGCAGCTCTCTGCAGACGCTTGCCAGAAACATCATGAAACACCACAGTCTGCATATATGATGCATATTTGACCCCCCCCCCAAAATACAAATGCATTTCTGTTATTTTAATTGCCATCATGCTGATGCAGGAGGATTCATACAAGTGTCACTGCTGTGACTCTCTCCGGCACTGATGCTAATCTACACTGATGGTAACGTGATGCTTAGTTCCTCGTCTCCCCTTCAGTCGCCTCTCTCAGATGTCAGGAGCAAAGCGACTGGCGAGTCAGCATCAGAGTGTAACATCCCGAGGGGGGGCACAGCTAATCCTGGTCTCGGTACAGTACATTTAATTTCATCTTATTTTGCTGTGGACCAAACGGCCTGTTCTGGACCGGAGGCTTTAGTCACCATGTGTTGTGGGTTCCAGCGTCAGACTTTGCAGATGACTGCAAGATGCTTGTGCTCCCCGACCAAACATCTAAGCCCTAAGTGGATTTCTTTTTTAATAAGTGGCCCTGGGCTCAGAGGTCAGGAGGAGCAGCGGCAGGAGTGCGGTGGAGTCACGGTGTCTCTGAGGCCTGTCAAAGAGGCCTGTCACAGCCCGGACATGGTGTCAGTCTGTCTGTCTGTGGTGGCGTTAGAGTGTCAGGGCCGTCCGACATGTCGCCTGTGAAATAACATAACAGGCAGAGTGCAAACAAAACAGAAAATTAAAAAAAAAAGAGTTTTGATCAGAGCATTGACAAAAAGGACTGGAGCATAAGGAGCAGTGTAAATGAGATTTCAAAATAAAAGCCTTAAAATCGCCAACTGTAATGACGCAGGAGCGACTAACCACACTGGTCACGCTGAGGGGGTTGATTTTAATGACAGTATATTTGCATGTGTGTGTGTGTGTGTGTGTGTGTGTTTATGCTGTATGGGGGAGACTTGAGCATGTGTCAGTGTTTTTAGCCAACAGGCTCACACAGCTGTGGACTGTTAGGGTCAGTGTTGCATGAGTACAATTGTGGGAGGAGGAGTGGGTGGGTGAGTTGAGGGGTTTTTGGAGTACTAGCAGAATGTGTGTGTGTGTGTGTGCGTGTGTGTGTGTGTGTGTGTGTGCATTAGGGGGCTAATAAACCCAGGACTTGGCCTACATTCAGCAGAGCACCAAATAAACACAACACACACACACGCACACACACCATTATCACCTTATCACCATCCCATCATTCCCATCAAACCTGATCAATCATGTAAAGTGAACGTCTTTAATGTGTCGGGGCTGTGACTAATTCCTGGGCCGTGGACAATGTCCCGCAGATCAACTTCATTTTTCAGTCCCACTCCGTGTTTGAGGCCGTCGCACAAACAGACGCCGCAGCAGCAGACAGGGCAGGGAAGCTGTGCCTGTAAAAGCTGCAGACTTCAGTGGCAGCAGGATTCAATCCACAGTGCATCTCTGGCTGGATGAGTTGTGAGTCTGACAGATGGGTGGGAGGTTGTTTTTCGTGGTCAGGTTTTGGGAAGACGAGTGCGTCTGTAAACTAAGAGCATAAAAATCCTGCTTACGAGTGGGATTTTGCAGCCGTGGTGTGTGATGGTGTGTGGAGCCGGCGGAGCTCAGTGCTGCTGCTGCGGGTGTCTGTGAGGGAGGAGAGGAGCACATGTTTCCTCTGAGGTCAGAAACAATCAGGATGTTCTGTTCTCCTAATCAACCAAACAGGGTCAGCCTGTCTTGTCCTGTTCTCCAAACGCACACTGAGCTGACGTTGGAGCAGGCAGGTCGATGGACAGTCTCACCCTCTCTCTCCCTCCTCTCCGTTCAGGCCCATGTTCATGGTGTCACTGTCTCATGGCCCATTGTTGAGAAGAGACAGAGTTGAAGATCCAGGAAAACAACTGGGTTTTCCCTGCTTCTTGTTTCTCTTTGTCGTCATTATTCCATCAGTCCGGCTGCAGGATATCAGCTGCATCAACACTTCTGACTTTGGGCCCACGAGGCTCCAGGGAGCAGACGACGTAAAAACATCATAAAAATGAAAACACAACAGAATCGTTGCATTTGAATATTGAATATTGAATATTGAATATTTGAGTCGGAGTGCTGATGCTGTGAGACGCTCAGGTGGAGACTGAGGTTGGTTTGGTTTGGTTCCGACTGTGTCCGACTGTCACTTGTCTCCGAAACAGTGAAACAACAATCTCGTGCAGTGTCACCAAAATGAGGGGTTTGTGGGAAACGCGGTTTTGCTCTTTCGAAGCTGCAGCAACACCAGAGACCACTGACATGGAAAAACTGGGCCACACATTTTATCCGTATGTGGAAATTTACCAAAAAAAGGAAAAAAAGTGAATGCCTGGGATTTGGTTAAAACTGCTCCATGTTGCACTTTTTTAACTGAGCTTGGAAAGCGGTTGTGTCTAATATTGGAAGTGGCCATGACCTAATTCAAGGAGAAATGATCACAGCAACGCTCACGTCTTCACCGGGCATCATCATCATCATCATCATCATCCACGGAAAGTTCATGTTGGGAATTTCCAGTTAACTCGACTACACGCTTGGCTCTTTGCTCCTCTGCGGCTTTTTTTCCCCCCTTGTCAACGCGACTGACCTACAAACGTGTGTGAAATTAATGTGACCTATTGTAAGAGATGGAAACGTGCGTTATTTTACCTCACATCACACATCCGACCCACGACTGGGAATCGCACCAGTTTTTCACATGGACTCACAAACACCTGACATGAATCAGGGGAATATTTCTAAATGACTCAAACGAATCAGAGGCAGATGAGTCGCAGATCCTGTGAAAGCGGAAACAAAGCAGGGAACTTGTGCGTCGCGAATCAAACGCACCCACTGACTCTGAGAAGACGAGGGGAGAGGGTTGAGGGAGGCAGCGGTGACTTTCCACCTCGAAATGAGCGCGAGCGAGGCCCTGAGCTCCTGCTGTGCGACAACGCCAGTGCGACCAAAGTCAACAAGGCCCGCTGTGTGAGTGTAACTAAAGCAGGAACAGGAGGCCCGGCGGCGGACGACTGTGACTCCCGCGTGACCACGCAGCACCCAGAATACAGCATCACGCGCATAATGGCTTCATTCATTCATTTCATTTGTCCACATGCTTTCACTTTGTTGTGACCTGGTTCGAGAGCCAGGTTTGTGTGGTGTTTTCCCGCATCTGGGACATTGAGACGGAAAAGTTTCCCAGAGTGACTTGCAAATAGTTTGGTGTGACTGTTGAAACGTCTCTGGAGCTCGCTGTGTTGTTCTTTGAGGAAAAGTTCACTTGCCTGGCAGCTGACCAGTGTAACGAACCCCATCAGCCTCTACACACACACACACACACGCGAGTGTATTTCCTGTGGTGGCACATACAGTGTTTGCACAGTCAGAGTCAGAGTAGATTTGATGTGACAGGCAGGAACAGCTTCTCCTGCAAGACACCTCGTAAAAATAGCTTTAGCACCGCTCAGTATAACCACCAGGGCGGCCTGCACGTGCCTATAGGTGTTTGTATGCATATGTCCCATAATAATATATCATGCAGCGTATGGCGAGTCATTGCCATTAAGGCCAACGAGTCAGTCGTCGAGGCCTGCACATAGACCCGTTCACCCAAGGTGCCCACACAGATCACTTTCCGTCATATGTGTGTTCCTGCAAAACCTCCAGATGTTTCCATGGTAACGAGGCTGATAAACAGCTGTTCATGCATCTGCATGAGTTTCACTGATGTTACTCGTGACGCTCGCCTGCGTTTCTATACAGACGTGCAGATATTTGCGCCCACCGCGGTGAAGAGTGTGTACGGTTGTGTTTATCTTGCTGGAACCGCCTGGCTGATGGTCTGCCAAGTGGGTCAGCCTCGCCGGAGCAGACAAACAGTGATGGAGCTGTATAGGAAGGAGGAGGGGAGAGGGGAGGGGGTGTGTTTATTCAGCACGTCTCCCTGGGAAGGTTCCTCACAATCTGTTCACGTTTTGCAGAATTGAAAAAGGAGGTCACGGGCCACAACAAGGCCGCGCTGCGAAAACAGTCCCACATCGCTGAGGTCGGCGTTTTCAGGGGGAGTGGAAATGTCTCCTGCATGTATGGATGTGTAAGGGGATTTAGTGTGTGTCTGTGACTGTGTGGGAGTCTGTTTGTGCGCACACGTGCTCCCCGTCCTAACCACGAGCAGACTCGTCCCAGATGTGAAGCAGTGTGAAGCAGCTGGGCAGCTCCAGCAGCTTCAGAGGTGGTCAGGGCCACGTCTGCACAAACACAACCACATTCTCCTATACACAGTGTGTATATATATATATGTGTGTGTGTGTGTGTGTATATATACACTGAAGAAGCAGCTTCCTAAATTGGTCAAATTGAAAATAAATTGGTCAAATTGAAAATAATCTGGCACCAGGATGAACAGTTTTGGGTTAAAATTTTCTAGAAAGACAAAAAACAAAAACAAAAACATTAAACAGTTGCAATGAAGGAAAAAAACAAACAGAAGAGGCCTAATATAATAACACATACACATATATATCATATAAAGCATGGTTTGAGTTGGCCTAGTGGAAGATACACATCATTAGGGCGTCATTAGGGCGTGGTGAACATCCGATGGTCACTAACCGGAGCAAGATATCCCATCATGCATTGCCAGAAATTCTCTGGGCTGCGCGGAAGTGAAAATGGCGGACGGACGGGAGGGAAATATACATAAATATTATACAATATAACAAAATACTAAAATAAAAAGTACAGGACAGTAATCCAAAGCCTCTAATTTAATGAAAATGCAGTGGTAAACAAACAAGTATTTTGTGAGACGACAATAATTTGGTACGTTTGAATTGTGCGACAGCGATGACGTAATTACCGGCGCCGAGAGTAGTGTCCGAAAGTTTTTTCTTTTTGAGCTCACTAAATAGTCCACTACATTTATATCCCTATGTAGGGAGTAGGGGTTAGGGGGCGATTTCGGACACAGCCTCAGAGAGAAAGACCGACACAGGAAACTGCCGCTCAATTAAATGCGTAAGTATCTACAACCCAAGTTAAGCTGCCATTAAATAAACACCACTCAGTTAAAGCTTGGACATAATACACAGCTTATATATATAATATATAACAAAACATACAGGCTGTCAATCCTAACATTAAACTTTTTACTATTAAACAGCGCCTGTGGGGTGGCGGTGTGCGGGGGGGGGGTAGGGTCGGACGTCGCAGCATGTAGCAAACATAGATATGGTAGCAAACCCCACTTTGTTTTTGTGGTTGCTGTTTTTTGTTTTGTCCACTAGAGGGCAGCATGTACTAGTTGTAAGTTTATCTTCCAAAAAAAACTACCGTGTTCTATGGGCTTCCGGTGTTGTGTTGCCGGAAGGCGATATCATTTTAGACTGCGGAAGGAAGGCGATATCATTTTAGACTGCGGAAGGAAGGCATTAGTAAACCAGTAAAATGTTAAAGGTAAAATAAATGAAAATAGGACAACGAAACAGACACGGCAAGGAAACGCCTAAGACGCAGTGTAATTTGGCAACCCCCCGAGGAGACATAAGTTCTCACGTTGGCTTATGAAGCTGGTTTTGTGAGCTGGCAGATCTCTAGAGAATCTGTATCTCTCATATAAATGATTGTCTGGATTGGGTTATTATTTTAATTGTAATATTTAATATTTTAAATGTAACCAATACATAGTCTTTAAAACAGTGTTTCATGATGCATTTTATTTAATATTTTATTGATGGTGATCTTCCTGTTTTTAAAAAAACGCTTAAAAACCCACTTCTTTTCTTTGGCTTTTTAACCTGTGTGAGAAGCACCTTTTATTGTGTAACTTTTACCATCATTTATTGTCGATGTGTTGGTTTTATCTATGTTTTTAAACTGTGTATAGCACTTTGGTACTCTGTTGTTTTAAAGTGCTGTTTAAATGAAAGTGAGTTGAGTTGAGTAATGAAGTCATATATTATAATCATATATTTTCTTTCACTGCTAAGCGGCGACTCAGGCTAAGCCTGACATTTAGCCTGGTCCGGACCAGGCTAGTTTGCCAGCATAAGTTGCCGTGGTAACTTAGTTTGAACTATGCAAAGCTTGCTTTATGGAACAGAATCCACTGGAAAATAAGCCAGACTAACGAAATAAGCCTGTCTTATTTGGTAATCCTGCTTTATGGAACAGGCCCCCGGACTGGTTTGGATAGTTCACTCCTCTGGAAGCAGGTTCTTTGTGTTGTGGCCCCTGTGGGATGCCGTTGGGAGCAGATTGCGCTCGCTGATGTAAGACAGGTTTATTAGTTGTACCAAATCGTTTCAATACCACAGATTGATGTTGCGGGATCATTCGGAGCAGAACCAGTCGTTTCAGCTGCTTTGAAACCACTTTGTTGTTGTTGTAATGAAGAAGTCTGCCGAGTCAGCGCTGGCCTGCCTCTGGTTATCTGATACAGTACAGCTCTGCTGTGAATACAGCAACGCTAGTCACATGATTCAGGGAATTATACACACGTATCCCCAACTCGACTCGCGTCTTCCTCGGGACACGTCCTGTCCCGCCGCTCACAGCTGATCCCATCATCAGGTCCTTTCTGATGAGACTCAGAGCGAGGAAGAACATCATCCCATATATGTCCAGTCGCTGTAAAACATCTGGATTTGCCAGTGTGTGTGTGTGTGTGTGTGTGTGTGTTCAGGCTGCAGCATAACCGCAGTCAGGGGTTGAGTTTAGGGTTCAGGTTAGAGTGTGGGTTTGGGGCCTTGTTGTCGTTCTTGTTGTGTTTGCATGTACATAGGTGTTTGCGGTGGGATGGCGACCGTCTTTTACATTGTTGTGTTGACTGGAAATGGATTGTGCGATCATGAGTTTCCAAATCGGTATTTCGTCGTGTATCAGTGTGATGCCTGTTTTGTTTATCAGTGAAGAAATGCGTGACAGTCACACAGTGTGAAATGTGACTGAGTGTGTGTGGGTGTTGTGAGTTCATCACACAGCAGCTTCAATTATTATTGTAACTTATTGTGTAATTTATCACCATCGAGTGTTTCTGTTCCTGTGCGAGCTCACGTGTCCTTTGCGTTTTGTGTATTCACACTTTGAGCCCCCCCCCACGCCCCCCCACCGGTAACCTAAACCCTCAGGCTTCGACAAAACATAATTAAACGCAATAAAAACGTGACCTACTTTTATGCGATCGCAGCCAGAGACAAGACGTCCTGAGCACAGACAGAGTGTTTTTTTGAGGATTAACACACACACACACACGCACACACACACACACACACACACACACCCATCAACTATCTCAAATTCCCTCCCCCTGCCCTCGTTTGGCCCACATCCTCTCACGGGGCTCCCACCTCGCCGCGGCTTCAGGTCACAGCTCATTTGCAGGGGCCATCTTTGCTCACAGGAGCCCCCCCCCTGCTGTCACACTCTGTGATGAGTTACTGTTTAAAATAGTAATCTATGTGCTTTAATGCATCCATCATCTCACTCTGACAGGAGAATGACCCAGTGAAGTCTAAGTCCAAAGACTATATATATATGTGTGTGTGTGTGTGTGTGGGTGTGTGTGTGTGTGTGTGTGTGTGTGTGTGTATATATATATATATATATAATCCCGAGGTAGTTCCTGAGGTAGCTGAGCATTAGCAGGCGGCTCACGTTACTGCTACTACGACGGGGAGAAAATGAAAAAAGGATGCGAGGGTGTTGCCACGGCGATGCCTGCCCACCCACACACTGACCTACAAGCACAGATACGCCAGCTACAGAAGCACACACGTGTTTGGACAACACTCCCAGCGTGATATTCCTAGCACGGACTTTAGCTTTTCTCTCACCTGATCCACATCACGGCGCTTAACGTGTCACGCTTGACCTCCGCCTCAGGCTCTGGGAGCGCCGGGTTTCCCACACGCCATCGCTCACGCCATACAACGAGAAACACAAGTTGTTATCACCTGTCAACACTTTGACCAACACCAACACACCGTTGTCACATGTGTGAGTGTGTCACAGTGTGGAGGCACAGAGTGGCCCTGCTCACTCATGAAAAGCGCCCTCCACTGGCCAGGCCTGACTTAACTTGCACCTTTGGCCACACAGGGTTGTTAAATCTGCCCAGACGCCCCCCCAGGGATCAGGTCCAACCCAGGTGACCCCTTTCCCCCTGGAGCCCCTGTCAGAACCTCTGCAGCAGACCTGCCGGAGACCCCCCCTCATCGCCAGATGAAGGTCTGCTACCGGTAAGTAGGCCATAAAACCACAGGAAGGAGGGGGGGCCCAGTGTCCTTCGCCAAAATACAACCACTCTCTCTTTCTCTCTCTCTCCCCATGTCTCTGCTGTCCACAGCCCAGTGGAGACAAATGGATCAGAAAGTCATGTGATGGCGGGGCAGCGCCGTGGTAACAAGAGGCTCTCCAGGTTATCAGGTGAGCGATGGGGCTTCCGCACAGTTTCACAATAACTACCCTCCATCATCCCCCGACCCCCCCACACCCCTCATAACACTAACCCCCCCATACCCATCATCCCCCAACCTCCCAACCCCCCCATACCCATCATCCCCAGACCCCCCCAAACCATCATCCCCCGACCCGGGAGATGCTCTATAAGTTAGCCATTAAATAAATGTGTGTGTGTGTATTTTATGGAGCCAAAAAGGAAGCTCCCAACAGCTGTTCCTCTCATCACCTCTAACTGACAGGGGAAGCAGCCACCCTCTCTTCTTTCTCTTTGTTTCCGTCTCTCTTCTTCTTCTTCTCTCTTTCTTTCTTTCTTCCCCCGTCTTCCTTCCTCCTCCTTGTCATCAGGTTCGATCAAACCTCGTTGACCTCTCTGACGCACACGAGGGCCCGCTGTGGTTGTGCTGTGGTTGCGCTGTGGTTGCGCTGTGGTTGCGCTGTGTGCCGTGCGGTTTCTGTTCAAGCGTTGTTGCGCCACTGATTGTCATGATGGCGCTATAACGGTGTTTGCTGTCACGGTTTGAAAAACGTCCAACCTTCCAACAGAACCAACATCATTTAGACCTATGTCCCGACTCTGTGATTGTGATTGGTCTGGGGGCAGTGACAGGTGCCTCCTCGAGGGTCTGGCACAGCATCTGCTCAGCCGTCTCTGCCACACTGAGGCCGCTCGGAGCTGTGGGTTGAAACTTGGGCCAGTTACCTTCTGCGTTTCTGTTATTGTCAGCAGAGATATTCATCGCGGGGAGTTTTCATGGCTGCAGTGCAGATTAGCTCCATATGGAAGTGATTTCTCCCACTGGACTGTGCAGCAGAGTGTTGTTGGTTTTCAGTGCCACACAGAACACAGACCGAGACGCACACGTCGTCCATAGCAACGGCATGTTACCTGGTTCACATGTGGGGTGAATCTCTGAGAACACCTCTGAGATCCGATGACCTCTGACCTTATACAGCATCACAATAACCAGAGAATTTCTTTAGTGAATGTCACAGTGTAAATATAATTTTGTGCACTTTACACCTCGGCTTTTAAGCTCCGACAAAAACCTGCCAAACGTTTCACTTGTGATAAAGTGTGAATGTCTCACAGTTTCAGACTTTGGGTCGAACGTCTCAGATATTTGTCCCATTGTATTAAAGATAAATCCTTCCGTCGCTTATCAGGAAGGAAACCGTCGTCAGATCCTGAGGACGACGTGCGGGAACAACATGTTCGCTTGATTTACCGTCCACAGACGCTACATGTCACGCTTCCCCTCAACACACCTACTATATGATTCCATGTCACCTCTGACTGAGTCATGGCCGTGTTTGTGTTGGAGGTGGGTTGTTGTTCTGGGTCATCCAGGCGGGATGTGGAGCGCTGTGAAAAGCGTTGCAGATGTGCGCCGTCAAGTGGAAGTCGAGTTGACCTTAATTTTTCCCAGCGTTACCGTGACGGGTCGTGTCAGTGGAGGGCGTCGGCGTGTGACAAGAGGTGGGAGTTAAACCTTTATGGAGTCGCCGTAAATCCGTTCGGGAAGGGTCAGGAAGCATGGCACAATGGCTGAAAGCGCTCGCAGGAAATATGGGCCGTGCACGGTGACTCAGCAAAATCTAACACTGTGACTGAAAAATGCTGCAATTTAAAAAAAAGGGGGGGGGGAAAGAAAGGGGTCATTGACAATTTTGGGGCACTGCAGGATCATAGAGTGTTTCCTTCACGAGGAAGTCGCAGGCCACTTGATAAGCTTAGCTTACTCATAAGTGCCTTTTTTTAGAAAGGTATTGTGGCTTCCAGTGCCGTCGACTTTGATTTCTGCAGCTTCAAAGTAAAAGCTGGAGCTTCTCCGAGTTTCAGTCACCGGGTTCGGAGCTCTGGAGCTCAGGCGGACTGAAACCTGATCCATTTGATGTGGCGGGTTTGGTTAGTGGAGGGAATTAACCTGCTGAGGAGCTCCCTTGATCTGGTGCTTCGACTTTAGCCTGTAATGAGCCTGGGCAATCTGACATGACCTTTACATTAACATCACCTGCACGTCCGGGATCGAGTCGACGTGGAAAACGACACGGCTCTGTGTGTTTAGATGTATCTGTTTCACAGCGGCATGCGGCGTGTGCAGAGACGTATCCAGGCTGGAGATGGCTGAGATAGAGAAGATCAGACAGGAAAACAGAGGCACTCTGGGAAAGGTCCGTTTTACTGGTCCAGCTTTCACGAGGAGCTGAATCTTAAAATTTCCCCCCTTTGGCTCCGCATGTCAAGGTCATGACCTCATTCTGTCGTTAGGGTGGATGGCAGAAGGCCTGAGGGCCTCATGGTCAGTGGGTCAGAAGAACCTGGCAGAAGAAGCCACAGAGGCATGTTGGAGGAGTCCAACTGTGTGACAGACCGAAGCAGACAGTCACAGATCTGGAGATGATGGCCTCCTCCAGCCGTTTGACAATATGCTCGGCTTCGCTCCAGGACCCAGGCACTGAGTTCATGACGTCTGGATACATACGACCAAAGCAACACACATCCTAACATCTGTAGAGGCTGACGGTGAGGCGGAGTGCGTGAAACTGTGAAACACATCTCAAGAGAACGAGTTAATTGAACAGTAAATCTAAATGAGTGACAGACATGCGCCCCCAGCTGGAAGTCAACCCTGGCTTTATTAGCCGTCGCATCGCGCCAGCTGCTGTAACTGTTGCACGTGTGAAGCTGGAGAAGAAGAGCTGAGCGACAGGTCTGATGGAAAGTGGGTCAGCTGGCCAGATGCCATTGAATCCAAGCAAAGACAGGGCTCCATCCATCTCCATCTCCATCAGCTGGCTGTTTGCATTGGGTTCATATGGCTGTATAGGAAACCGTCGCACTGGTTCTGCAGGGGAGGAGGCAGAGCTCCTGTTGAACCGTGAAGAAAACGCTGATTGGACCAATTGAAAAGAGCCCTGTTGTTTTAGCACAATTTCAAGCCAGAGAGAAGCTCCTGTTGCACCGTGTTTGCAGTTTCACAGCATCAATAGTGAGAGAAGATCGTTCCCACCCAGATCTGCTTATGTCCAACAGTGCACAGGAAGTGGAACTGGCAGAATTTAAAACAAACATGTAGAGAAAAGATGCTTTGTTATGTTTGGCTTTTTTTTTGTTGAAAGAAATGAATGTTCTCTACATGACGAACTGCAATAATTCAGTCATCACATCCATCCATCTTCTGCAGCTTCTCCAGGGTCAGGTCGCGGTCAGCAGGTCGGGCTCAGTGTTCCTGATCCAGTTGATGCTCCTGGCTCCATCATAAGAAAATGTTAGCATATTAATGTGTCATATAAAGGAAATGACCCCATCGCTCTGGCACATGAGCCGATACAGCCATCCATCCATCCATCCATCCATCCATCTTCTGCAGATTCTCCAGGGTCAGGTCGCGGTCAGCAGGTCGGGTTCAGTGTTCCTGATCCGGTTCCTCCACCCGGTCACATTCTCCAGAGATGCTCCTGGCTCCATTATAAGGAAATGTTAGCATACTAATGTGTCATATAAAAGAAATGACCCCATCGCTCTGGCGCATCAGCCGATACAGCCATCCATCCATCCATCCATCCATCCATACATCCATACATCCATCCATATATACATACATACATAGGAGGTTTGGGGGCTGGTGCTGCCTGCTGAGCTCGTCAGTGAGTCACTGGGATCATGTGCTTTTCCTTGGGGAAGCAGGTTTGACGTGTTCTTACGCCCTCTGGACCTTTTGGTGCTCCTCTGTGGGTGGTAGCAACAGATCGCACACACACACACACACACATCAACAAATATCATAGTGTGAAGGTTAGACCAACTGTTACCAGTATTTGTTGCGGTCTTTTGTTGTGTGCTACTAAGCTTGTTGGTGCTCACGTCCCCCGCCAGTAAACCAAGGGTGGTGATGTCGCATTGTAAAGTCATCAGAAGGTGGGCGAAGCAGCGGTGTCCTCCACTGGGTCCTGCGTCGGACTCGTTTCCATCGGCTCGTTATGACTCTAACAGTCACGTCCTACCCACTCAGGCCACGGGGGGAGATGTTGGAAAGCAGAGGGGGAGAGAAAAATGAACCGAGCGATTTGGAGGGATAGACTCCTACAGATACAAACAGATCTGGTGTTTGTGTAACGCAGAGGGTCCAGTTCCTGCATTAAGAGCTGATGACAGTGGGCGTGTTCATCCTGGTCCATCTTTCTTCTGACCCTCAGACAAAAAAAAACAACGCGCCTTACTCCCATGACAGATTATCCAGGAAAATTATCATGCAGTTGGATTTTCCTTCCTCGGATCTCTGCACGTTACTGAACAATCACTTTGCGCCGTCTCGTCCGAATAACCTTTAAACTAGACTCAAACAAGTTGCAAAAAAAAAGCTGCTTAAATAACTTAGCGCTCCACCAATTAGCCGTAAAACCTGACATCCTTTCTCACAGCCAGCACATTTCTAGCTAATGGCCGACCATAAACCAGTTTATGCATCTATGTTTTACACCGCCTGCTGGCGTCAAGCGCTCACTGGAACAATTCAGCATTTTGCACGGAACCAAAGTGTTGTGCGGCCATGTAGCTACTTTTTAAAGGGTATAAAACATGTTTGGAGCTTTCATGGTTGTTAATAGTGGTTGTTGTGGCAGTGATAAGTGGTAGCCAGTGTCTAAAAGGCTGCAGAGTCTGACGCAGCTGCTGAACTGAGCTCTGCCTGGTGTATACACAGTAGATGTTGTGCAAATTGACCTCAGTTGACCTCTTTCTGCAGATGTGTGCAGCTCAAAGGAACAGTTGTAGGAATCATACTCATGTGCGTCTTGCCAAAGGTCAGATGAGGAAATAGGATAAATATGAACCTTGATACTCATAACAAATGGAAAGAACCAGGTTCTGTCCAAAGACAGCAGAAACCCACACCTACACCTCACTGCTTCCCACATGATGGTATGTTTCACGTGTAGAACGTCTAACGGGGTTCAACTATTATTGGACAGAGGACAACTGCAATAGGAATATTTCTACATCATTTCATAATGTAATGCATTGATGGTTTTGGCTAAATGCTGTGAGGCTAAGCTAGGCCAGTGAAAACACAGGTTCAGGAAAATGTGCCACCTGATGCTTTTATGGCTCGTTTTATGTTCAGGTGACAAAGGTTATGCTTCCAGCTCTGAAATCGAATATTTGCTTCATTAAGGTTAAGTAGTTACTTTGACATAAAATGGGGCAAATTGGAGACAGCTGAGATGAAGATAATGAAGTGGGGGATGTCTAAAGGTTCTCGTCTCAGTCTGTAGGGGGCAGTGTGGTTTCATGGCTGCCTGCTGCCTGGAATATGTGTGTGTGTGTGTGTGTGTGTGTGGATCTGGAGCCGCTCACGCGTTACCAAACCACTCGGACTCTTTTAGTGTTTGCGAATTCATATCTGTTACATACCTGCACTGAGATCTGCTGGTGTGTCCATCACCAGGTGGACATGGCAGCTGTTGTCCTCATCTCCTGGACACAGCTGACGGATCCAGCAGCATCATGTCGATGTGTTTGGAGTGAACATCTGGACGAGGGCGAGTCCAGACGTCTCCTCTCACAGCTGATGAGAAGGCATCTTGTGATCAGCCAAGACATATTCACCATAACCAAACATCATGGGTTCTGATGGGGGGGTGGGTGGGGGGAGGGGGTCGCTGAGGCAATTTCAGTTATTACAAAAGTGTGTCTGTGTGTGTCTGTGTGTCTGTGTGTGTGTGTGTGTGTGTGTGGGAGTGTTAACAGTAAAAGAGAACCTCTGTCCATAGTTCCCCAGTGCCTCTTTCCAAGAATTGGACTGAGAAGAAGAGGGAAGTGTGTGTGTCTTTGTGTGTGTGTGTGTGTGTGCGTGTGTGCGTGTGTGTGTGTGTGTGTGTGTGTGTGTGTGTGTGTGTGGAGGAGTGGAGGCCAAGCCGACACATGGACAATGTCAATGTCAAACTACACAAGATCTGCAGTCCTTGTGTTTCGTGTTGATTCATATTCACCTCACACGTCATCATTCATATCCCTCAGCAGCAGATGGTTATGAAGATTGATTGATACTGTGTGGACACATGATGTCTGCACCGTATGTGTTGTGTATGCAATGTTAGTGTGCAAACTAGTCTGTGTGTAGTTGTAATGAGAAGTCAGTGCATCCCCCACTAACATAATGTTAGTGGCCAGAAGAAATGTCCTGTGTTTCACGACACCTGCACTTCCTGTCTTTTTATTCACACACACACACACATACACACACACACACACAGACACACACACAGGTTCATGTGGCCAGTTGTATATTGACATTCACATATGTGCGTTTCGTGATGTCAGTCACTTCACTCTTGTGTTTGCATGACCTGCACTTTGTTGATAATTGCACTCCCCCCTCCACCCAAACAGTGAGTGATCCCACCAGCGCCCCCCTGCTCTCTGAAAGGGCACATGTTGTTATGTAATAAAGCCAAGAGCTGCATGGAAAAGCGATTGCTGTTCCCAGTCCTGTTCCTAATCCGCCCTGCAGTTGGCCCTAAGCCCCTTTAGCCCCCTGACAGCCGTCAGCCAGGGGTTGTCATTAGGATGAAAGCTGTGCGACTCACCTGGTTGCACAGCTGCGTGTTCACAGGGGAAAGCCATGATTAGAGAGCGCAGCCCGTCCTCCTGCCTTCACCAGCATGGGCCAACACGCTTTTCCAGCGGACCGAGTGAACCTGGGATGAGAGGGAGGGCCGGGTCGCCGGGTCGCCGGGTTGCAGTTGTTGTTGTTGTGTTGCCGACGTGAGATCAGTGACTCTTCAACAGGTGTTACCTGCACGGCGTGACCTTTATTAGGCCTTCGCCGCTTTGGCCTTCCACAGCACAAGATTAGGGAGCAGCGGTGAGTTACAGCAGAGACGAACCTTAACCTGCTCACTTGACCTCCGTGCCCTGACGGAGAAGAACTTCTCAGCAGCCGGGGTCGACTGAGTTCAGTGATGAAACTGGAGAAAAGTTATTAGACACAATCATGTTTCTGCTCCTGCATTTTGCAGGTGGAATATTTGGGAATTTTAACAATCAGTTTTAGAGCAGAGAAATAAAGGAACAGAGTGAATTCTGGGAAAATCACCACACCACCATGTGCAATTACCAGCTAATAAATTGCTTGTATCGGGACGTCCTGAGCGTAGGGGTCGCCTGGCAGCTGGACGAGAACGATTGGGGGCTCTTACCTCTGTTGACGTGGGCGGGCTCTGTCGAGAAGGATCCCCGGGGCCTCCTGGGAAAACCCTTTTGACGTCAAAGCGCGTTCCAAGTACACGGATAGAGTGTTTTCATACGAGCTGCCTGGGCTTGGATTACAGTGAGGAGGAGGACGGGGGGGAGGGAGGGGGGATTACAACCACAGAGCTAAGAGCAGAGGAGCGTGAACTTAAGAGCCTCACAGACCCACACAGATGATCATCCCTATTCTTTTTTCTTCCTCCTCCTCATCATTTCATCTTCTCACTCATCGCCCTTGTTGTCCCGTT
>JAFBJQ010000517.1:83146-140628 GCA_016785345.1 Trinectes maculatus | reverse complement strand
GCGCCGTGTCCGCGCGGTGACAACTCCAGCTGTTCCTGCTGAGACCTGGCGGCGAAGCGGCGGTGGACCAGCAGCCCTGTGAGTAGAGGGTGTGAAGCTGTGGCCAGCTGTTCACAAAAACACACACATGTATAAGTACAGATGTAGACACACGCATGTGCACACTGACATCCACGCCATGCACACTTGTCCCACGCCAGATTAATGCAGCGGTTTGTATTTACGGCTTCCGCAGGCCAAATCTTTGATTACAGATTGCACCGCTAATAGGCGGTTCGGCGTGTTAGCAGGTTGACAGAATATAGTGTTTAAAGCGTAGTGCGGAGGAAAAGATGAGGTTCAGACACATGTAATCATGGTCTGAGGATGGAGCGGATCATCACTTTCCTCACTGTAATCCCACAGCGCCTCGCTTTCAACACCGCCGCCCGGACGAGCGCCGCTCAATACAACAGTTTGTTAGTGTGATGCAGGAGCCAGCTCCCATCTCTCTCTCTCCTCCTCGCCATTCATTCTTTTATTCTTCCTGCAGTCTGCGCCTGCAAAGAGCCGTCGCCATCTGTGACAACAAACGTCCGGCCCGTTGCCCGTTTTCTCGCCCGCTCCATCGCGCCTCGCTGAAATGTAGTGGCCTGCTGTTTATTTTACAGCACTTTGCCAGGAATGTGCCGATGTGAGGATGGGGGGGTGGTGATGGGGAGGGGGGGATCAAAAAAAATTGCCAATAAAACTCAGCAAAATAACATTTGGCTTCTTTACCAAATTGACAAGGTGAAGGTTTTTTCAGTGATAAAGGTAATTTGCAATCCAGCTTGGATTTCATCTGCAAAATCGCCTCTGTGTGTGTGTGTGTGTGTGTGTGTGTGTGTGTGTCGGTGGAGGGGTGGGGGGGTGGTAATGGCAAAAAGGTGAGCTCAGGCCAAAGTAAACACACCTTTTTACAATAGACCCCCTGACTAACGCTGTGTGGAGGGGGAAACCGCTGCTGTAGCCGAGGCTCAGGAAGTGCGTCTCATGTGTCACGGGGGGTTAATTGTGTTTTGGTGTTATCTTAGAAACAGGACCCCCCCATAAACCCACTCAACGCCCCCCCCCCCAAAGCCCCACAGACTGCTGCTACACACCTGGACAAACACAACAATGAGGGGTAATGAATTATGATTGGGTTGGAACTGTAGTGCGATTGTGCTGCGGGTGACGCTGACGCCTTCTGCTCAGCTTTGGCTCATTAGAACCAAAGTCAGTGTGAATTCACTGTGAAAACCCAACATCCTCCGCTTCCATCAGCGTCTGCTGCAGCGTCCTGTGGATTCCTCTCTGCTCCGGCGGTAATGACGGCCTCTGTGTGCGGCGTGTCACGACAGCAGGCCAAAGGGAGAAATTGCTGCTCTTGCACCTTGCATTCTTGTGCTGGGTGTTGGGGCCTCGCCACCGCTCTCTCTCTCTCTCTCTCTCTTGCTCTCTCTGTGGCTTCCAGGATCGGAAGCTCGCCCTCACTTGGTCGCGTGCGTTGGGGAAATTGCAGGAAAGAGGCCTGTGATTGTGAAGAGAAGCCACATGCTGCTCACGGGATCGAGATGGACGTATGAATCCATCACAGCACAACTACTGATGATTAATTTGAACAGGTTTATGAACAGTTTGTTCATCTTGGAGCCAACTTCCAGAAGCTAAATGTGCATTAGACATGGGGACGCAACAGGCGCTTGCATCGAGGTGCATAAAGGTGGAAGGGGTCATTCGTTGCGTCAGGAGCGAACAAGAACGTCATTGTTCAGGAAAATCGCTCCTTCGTCCAGAAGCGACGTGCAGGATGAAGTGCAGGGAGGAGATGTGCTATGAGCGATGAGTGTGTGTTACAGATACACCACGAGGAGGTCTGGAGCAGAGCAGGACCATGAATCACCGAGAGATGAGAGGTGGAAAATCCTCCCTTCATCACTGACGTCGTCCATCCGCAGTCCTTGTCTATCTCAGTCCTTGTCCTCCTTGGCCCAAACAGCTGGACCATCTCTTGTTCCTGTTCCCTCCCACCCCCACTCACTGTGTCTCTCACACACACAAACACACACGCACATGCGGCTTTCTCACCGCGCGCTGACGTCGGCGAGTGTGAGATTCCCATCACCGCCTCTGGCCATGTATCATCTGCAGCGGTACAATTGCATAACAGTGTTTAGACATTGGGGGAGAAGAAGAGGGGACGCCTGCAGAGGCTTTGTGTAAAGTATGCAAATGTGCAGATGTCATGTCCGCACGTGCTCGCCACCACGCCCACGCTGACGTGCACATGTGCCGTACAGCCTGCTCATCTAAACATCTCACAGGGCCTGCAAGAGGACACGAAACGACCCCGTGCGTGACCCAGCTGACGCACTTGACCTTGTGTCCTCGAGGTCCACCCTCGTTCCTGAGACACTGTAACGTGCCTCAGCAGCTTTTTTGACCCCTGACCCTGCTTCATGTGGACAGGTGGGCTGCAGCGTGCGTCCTGGGCCGCTGCATATCAAGTGAATGTGTGTGTGGAGACATCCTGTACGGGGAGAGCGAGGCGAGCAGAGTCGGTTAACTGCGCCTCTACCTCTCGGTAAGAACTTGTAAAAGTGTCTCTCCCGTCTGTTCGGGTTCCTTAACAAATGTAACGTCAGAGATTCGTCTGAACGTCTGCACTCCGGAGCCACTGGGGACACATGAAACTTCCATTTTTCCAAATGCCTCACATAATTTGAAGCATGAGACAGAATGGGGAGCTCGGCCCAGCGCGATATCTTCTACTCCCAAAACATATTTGTCGTGACAAATCGGTAAATTTAGTTTTATTTTGAAAAGAGCTGGAGAAAGAAACTCAATTAACCTTAATTTCCACTTAGAATTTAACACTTTAAAAAAAAAAAAGGTATTGACACTCGTTGAAATTCAATTTTTTCATACAGTATTCAGAGTAACGGCGCCCAGTGGACTTCCACTCGTCACTTCGCTGCCTTTGGTATTTGTGATGGTCATAAAGCCAAATTGTGTGGAACTGTCAGGGCGCGCCGCCGGCCCCTGATTCACAGAGCCTGTGTTACGTTAAGGCCTCGACAGAGCGGGGTCTCGGCGAGTGGCGGAAAGCTGAATAAACAGCCCTGATATACTTTCACATTTGTATTTTATACTTTCATTTCTACTTTTATGAATGTGTTGAACTGGAGGTCGAGGCGTCTCAGGTAAACACGGTTATGTAACCGGAGGCCTGAGGCACTTTGGCCACTTTGGGATCGGAGGGAGAGGAATGTGGAACTCGCTGGTGTCAAGACATCATCTCTATAACCTAATGTCACATAGTTGTATCTCGTCATCATCGTGACGCTCGCTGCCCGCTGTGCATCACTGGGCGTCTCGCACCAGGGCCCACTCGTTGACTGCACACGTACATGGTTTGGTGTAAACAGAGTATTTAGCCTTTAGTTTGTCGTGACATATGAAGTCACCGTTACACACACACACACACACACACACACACTTTTGTGCATTGTAGGGCCGCTCCCCGCTGTGGCTCCCAGCTGTGGCTCCCAGCTGTTTATACGACCGTTTCCCAGGGAAAGTGGGAATACTAATGGAGTCACCTAACCGCTCTACCCTTTAGACGGGGGGGACGTGGAGATAAAGAGGGGGGTTTATAGAGGATTCTCCAACATTTCTTTGAGTAATTAAGCTGCAGTTCCAATCAAAGCCAGATTTTACAGCACTCCGAGAGTTTATAGGGGAAAAAAAAAAAGCTTGGGTGATTTTTTTTTATATGTATCACTAAAACAGCTGCTGTAGATTTTAATCTTCAATGGAATAAACCATATTTAACCGTCTGGGGTTAAAAAGGTTAAAAAGGTCAGCGTCTCAGAGACAGCTGAATCTGGTGTCCATGGAGAATCAGCAGAGAAAGTGGGAAATCCCTGCTTTAAAAACGACACCATGCCAACTTCCCCAGTGACACACTGCTTTCTGATGATGTCAGACTCATCCATGAATGAGGCATAAACCAGACCCCTGATGCCGAGCGGGAAACAATCCCTCTCCCTGTGGTGCCATTACTGCCACAACTTCCCCTCTGATATCACCAGTGACGCCAGCGCCGAGCTCATCACACCTGCTCGACGCCCCGCGTTTCCATGGGAGCGTCTGGGCACAGGACGGCGCCCGCAGCGAGGGGTCAGGAAACAAAAAGGGAAACAATGAGGGCTGAGTAATGTCCGGTCGCATGGCGTGATTCAGCTTCCCGGGTCGTTCCAGAGGGCGGTCCCACTCTTCCATTGTTTCACACTTTCCCGGAGGAGGATGTGCCGAGCAACACCCTCAGTCTCCCACATCCACCGCACCACGTATAAGTGAACACACCAAGCAAACACGGTGATCGTAGTTCAACTCCTGGCAAAATAAACATGGAGTCACTGTTCACGATTAAGTTGTAGTTTATTGATTTTTTTTATTTTATGTGTGTGCATCAAAATCACACGCAGACACACAAGCATGTGTGCACACGCACACATTGTGTCTGTTCGGACGCCAGTGCCCACTAAGCAGTTTTTTCCTTTGCAGTCGACAGCATGGCGTATGTGTGTATTTTCTTTAAGCGCTGGTTGAAATAAAGCCGTCGTGTTCCAGAACGTGAAACAAAAGTTCTCCGTTCATGAACCAGGAGATAACTGGAGTCATATGGGCCCGCCTGCCTCTTTCCAGAAGAAGCGGGAGGGGAACCAGGCAGCCGTTGGCCACAGAGCTCCATTAGATCTCCACTTTATCCCAGCAAACCAAACAGAGGACCATTAGTTCTCCAAATGCAGGCCTTGTTCAAATCAACTGTGAAAATGAAGACCAGAACCTCCAGGCTCCAGTATCAAAACGATTATCAGGCACAAAAGCTGAAACACAGATACAACACAGCGATCACAAATAAACCCTTTCCAAAAAATTAGAATATCATGGAAAAGTTGTTTAATTTCCATAATTCCATTCAAAAAGTTAAACTTTCATAGATTATAGATTCAGGGCCCACAATTTAAACGATTTGAAGTGTTTATTTGTTTATTTTTACATAATTTGGGTTTCCAGCTCATAAAACCCACGAAAACTGGAATTCAAAAAATTAGAGAGTTTAACATTTTGAATGGAATTTTTTTTTTTTTCAAACTTGTTTTTATTAAACTTTTTCTTGCAAAGCAGAAGTGACAGAGAAGAAGACTGACTCTCAATCAGTAGAGGTAGAGGAGGAAGATCCTTCGTGCTGCGACACTTTATCCAGGAAAGCCGCCACTTCATGGGGATGTTTAAAGACCCGTTCTTGCCCGTTGTGTTTGATCCGGAGGACGGCTGGGTATAGCATGGCGAAGACGATCCCTCTCTCCTTCAGCTTTTGCTTCACCGGGAAAAATTCCTGTCGCTTCCGTAGAACAGCTGCGGAGAAATCCTCAAATATCATGATTTTGGCACCGTTGTACACCAGGGACTGTGCTTTCCTCGCCGCCTGCATGATCCGGACTTTGTCTTGAAAGTTGTGGAGCTTTATGATAACAGCCCGGGGCCGCTGGTCGGGGGGTGGCCGGCGTGCGAGGGCGCGATGGCAGCGGTCCAGTTTAACGGATCCACCTTTGAAACTGGTTTTCAGAAGCTCCGGCAACCAGGTCTTAAAAAAAGCGACCGGGTCAGTACCCTCGCTGCCTTCAGGAAGCCCAACAATACGTATGTTGCACCGCCGGCTCCTATTTTCTAAGTCATCGATCTTCTCCATGGCCGCCTCCAGCTTACTCTCGAAGTCGGAAAGTTTAGTGACGTGGATTGCAATGGCGTCCTCGGCGTTCGTAATGCGGTCTTCGGCCTCAGTAAAACGAGCATCCAGAGCGGTGATTTTAGACGAACATGCCTCGAGTTTATTCAAAACCGGGTCGATCTTCTTATCAAAGGAAGCCTCCACCCCTTTGAGCACTTCAGCGGTTATTCTTTCTACTAAACTGTCGGCGTCAGCTTGACCCAGAAGCGGCCGCGCGTAGTCCGCCATGTTAGCTTGGCTGCTAGATGGCGAGTGTGACGATTGAACGTCTGATACAGGGGGTTTCGCGAGCATGTTAAGTATGTTCTGCCTAGAAGGCACTCTCTTAGGTCTAGGCATCTATGACTGCCCAAAGAAACCACCGTTTTCCACAGAAAAATAGTCTGAAGGATACCGAGCTGCGGGAGCACAAACAACGAGCTGCCTACTCCGCCATTTGCGTCACGTGACCCCCCTTTGAATGGAATTATGGAAATTAAACAACTTTTCCATGATATTCTAATTTATATATATATATATATATATATATATAGGTGGAGGTCAAAGCTGAGACAAGGATCAGTCATCGGAGTTGTTGCTTGAACCACAGACTGCAGCCTGCATTGACACGTGTTAATCCATAAATGACAGCCTGGAGAGTCTGCATGAGACATTTAATATGACTCTGACACCGGAGGCTTCAACACAAACCTTGTAAAACCACTGAAAAGTTGCCTCGTTTGAAACCTCAACAAGTGTCACTTGGAAAACCAAGCGCTTCCTGAAATCACTGCGCGTCTGCACATTTCCAGAAAGCTGTGGCGACGCAGCGCGCGGCCTTGGAACGCTCCTTATATGGAGCAGTATTCGCGTTGCAGTTGTTGTCAGCTGACTGACAGGCTCTGTCTCAGCTTCATCCAGAGCCAACATCTTGACACAAGGAGACGCCAACCCGACTCTCCAGAGCAAAGAAGAACCAACTGAGAGAGACCCTTCTGCTCACGAGTGCTGGAAGCAGGACGATCAGAGGAGGTGGAATGCGGAGTTTCTGGATCGAAAGTGGCGTCTGGCAGAGAAACCTCGCCGCCGCTCCAACAGACAATCCACCCAAGTCACGGTCTCAGCGCAGCGGCTTCAGATACAGTATAACGCACACAGGGACTAAACATGAGGCGACTTTACCTGCCAACGTTGATGTTGTCCTGATTGTTAAAGTAACAGCGACAATGTCAGAGACAATGTGGCTGCTCGGCCTCCACGGCATTCCTTCAATTAGCCGCTCAGATTTGTTGAGCTTATTCTTCCATTGCAGCCTCTGCAAACTTTCCATTACAGTCCACTGTGTGTGTGTGTGTGTGTGTGTGAATGTGCACACTCAGCATCAAGGGAGGCAGGACAGTGAAAAGAGAGAAGCTGCACCGTCCCTTCAGGTCCGTGGTTCTCTCTGGCCGTGGCGTCCCTCCCTGACACAGCACACGCTGCGGCACACGTGGGAGGCCCCTGACGGGAATACCAGTTGAACGGAGAGGAAAAGAGCTGATCCACAGACTTCCAGGAACAAGGGCCGCTCTGTGTACCCGCCGGTTCATGGCAGGTTCCTCCAGCTCCAGCCAAACGTCAAAGCAGAAGGTGGCAGAGCATCATCGCGACGAACAGAGACGCTGCCCCGCGTCTCGTAATCATCCGTCCACAAACGGTACGGAGGAGAGACAACGGGAGGGAGAAGAGGACTCTGGGTAATTATGAGTTGGGGGGGTTGACTGAGCGCCGACAATCAAACAGCTGTTTTGGGGTTGAAGTTGAGAAGACGTCAGGTGACTGTCTGCACACAGCGAGGTCCTCCAGAGTTCAGGCTCAGTCGAGTGCAGCTCATCAACAAGGCAGGCCTCCTCAGCACAACAACGTGCCCCCCCACCCCCGCCCACCCCCCACCCCCTAAACCCTCTCTGCTGATGCCGTGGGTTTGATCATCTGAATATAACGGCGTTCACACTCGGCTGCAGATTGAATAAATGGATGCACTTTGCATTCCCACGTGTCTCGGGACGCTCAGCGTCCCAGCCGGCGGACAATAAGCACTGATCAATGCGGGGACACAACAAAGACGTCTCTGTTTACTATCCACCGTCCAACAGAGGAGACAAGGGACCTCCAACTGCTAATTAGCACACTGTGTGTGTGTGTGTGTATGTGTGTGTGCAGACAGTGTCTATGATTGACATATTGATGCCTGTGTACTGCAGGTACCTCCACACGTGTAGCACTATGAGTACAAAGCAGTAGAAGAAGAATAATGATGATGCATGAGACAAAGGTCGGAGTGAGAGACAGAGACACTGGATGAGTGTGGAAGAACATTGGCCGTTGTTCCACTTCATGATAAATAAAATGAAACTCTCTCATTAAAAATAGAGCAGAGTTGCTTTGCTTCATCTTGTTGGTCTGGAGTTGCTTTGAAATGTGGTTGTAATTATCTACAAATGATCTTTTCCCTCTCTCTCTCTTTTTTTTTCCAGGGCAGGAATCTGTGGAACGTGTTTCCCCCTCCACTGCGGCTCAGGTAATGACGCCTCGCAAAAATGACCTTTATACATACAAAAAGAAGAATTAAGACAAAATGCAAAGTTGTTTGCTTCAGTGCTCGTTAAACACTCAGGAAGTTGGTTTGGAGGCGGAATCATTTTTTGGGGTTCGTTTTTGCTGACGATGCACTCTTGAGTGTCAGAGACGCTTTCATTACCACTTCAGTCTGTGTGTGACTGTTAAATTCATAATGGAGGTGCCCGGAGGTCATGCATATAAACACATAAAGCCAGTGAGTCATGGCGTTAGGAGTCTTCCCTCATTACGCTACACTTTTCATCAAAGCTTTCATCAAGCTGCTGTGTCTCACTCACAGTCCTGCACGATCACCAATCAGCCAAACCGCTGAGTGAGACTTTCTCAACAACTGTTTACTATTTGTGGTGTGAGGCCGGATTCTCTGTTTACCCACAACAAACACTGCACTGCGAGTGGGACTGTGCCTGCACATACCAATCGACGTATATATATATATATATATATATATATATATATATATATATACACACACACACACACACACACACACACACACACACACACACACACACACACACACACACACACACACACACACACACACACACACATGTATAAAACCCTTTGTTGTATCCGTGAACCAACAGAATGTGTTCTGTTCAGTGAGTATTAGAAAGCTATCAGAAGATTAATACAATGCATGTGTGTGCAGAAGCATTCAGTTTGTCACACTGCAGATGGGATCACAACAGGATCTGTGTGATGTAACTGTTAAATACACACGGCGATGAACATAGCACCTCATGTGCTTTTCATGTGCTTCTGGGGACTTTTCCACTCGCTGCGATCGTTTAAAAAATAAACAAAAAAACACACACATGTATAACTGAGTCAGGTATTTTCAGCAGTTTCATAAATAATTTATGCAGCAATAAAACCGGCTGTAAATATACAACAACGTGTTTGTTGTGTCTAAACAGCGTGAGCGTGGGCCCCGGGGGCTGCAGTGGGGGGACAGGGGATATGCTGCTGAGCGGGTGAGTTTGCAGATATAACAGGGTTTTTTGGTTTGGGTTTTTGTGTGTGTGTGTGTGTGTGTGTGTGTGTGTGGGTGCTCTGTGCACGTGCATGTCTCCCCATCCAAATAATCACTCCAGCCTGCATCTCAGCTGTAAGTGCCTGAGGGCCCCTGCAAAGGAGGGCAGGAGCCCCCCTGTCTAAACAGAGAGCTGGGGGGACGAGGGGGGGCAGGTGGGGTGTCAAGGACCATGGGAAGTATTCAATCCTGTTGTGACATGCTCACCTCAATGCCAAAACAAAGACGACCCCGACTCCCCCCTGACCTGCTTCCAGCTTCACCTACGGACACACACACACACACACTCACTGAGGAGGCCACCAGACTGTGTGTGTGTTAGTGTGTGTGGGATCAGGGACAGCTGAGGTGGTTGCCCGGCTGCTGGGATGATGATGATGAAGATGATGAAGATACTGATGCAGCAGGGCTGGTATTCTGGTCTTCTCTGACACCAGACTTCCCTCTGCACGTGTTGCACCAGATACATGGTTCTCATCAAAAGGTGGAAACCTGGAACTCTGCCATCATCCAGCCAGCTCCCGGCCATGTGACTTCATACCCAAACGTCTGACGTTCCCTGCTCCCGACGCTCCCACACGTGAGCCAAACGTGTACATCTGGGTCCACAGACAAAAACAAAGTCATCACAGCCCCTACACCCATTTATTTATAAGGGGAAACAGAGCCGTCGGGGCAACGCATTGGCAAATCCATGAAGACCCGCATGACTTGAAGCTCCGCATCGCTCCACGTTGGAATAAAACATCTGCTCCTGAATAAACATCACTGCGAGGATACAAGTTATAGTTATAGTTATAGCCTTGGCGAAGATCCGGAGACTTCAGAGCAATGAAGCGAAGCATCCATCGCTTTTTTCCGTCCTCATGAAGTTAATTAATTTTTATGAGTGTTTTTCTCATTTGAAGGTGGCGGATTGAAACGGGTCGGAGAAGAGACAGAAACAGTCCTGACAGAAATAGCAACCAGCCTCCATGCTGTATCGTAAGAAATGCCGCTCGTACGCAGTGAATGAAAAATGCCCCTCTCCAATTTTTTTCCCTTTTCCCAACAGTTATTCAATCATTCACTGTTTTTCCACGTTCGAGTGTAACGAGGACCAGGTTGACAAAACAAAGTGCAACCAGGGGTGAGCGGAGGAAAAATTCAAAATTCTTCCCCACACGCCGACTCGGAAGCGGTCGTGTCCCCATACGGACGCGCACGTGCTTCACTCACTCTGACCCACAACATGTCGCACACGTTAATCCAAAGGAGCAGGTGGAAATAAAGTGAAGCTGAGGTGGGTGAGGCTGCGGTGATAAGAAGAGAATCACATTTTTCCGTTGCAGGACGAGCAACTCCACTATTTTTATCATCCGAATGCAAATTCCAACATTCACAAGCGCCATCCAACTCACCGCACATGCCAAGACTCAAAGTATTTGACCCGGGCCTTTTCCAAGGACGCTCCTTTCATGGTCGCAGAGCGCCTGAGTATCAGATATAATTTACATGGAACGACTCTGAGCACAGGTCTTCTCCCTGCAGTCCACCTTCTGGAGGGACGACACTCATCAGTCATGGAAAAATATGCCTCCCTTCAAAAAAACCTATTTCCTGCAATCAGGGTGGCTTTACTGTACTGACTCAATCTAAATAAAAGGGGGAGGTTATTTGTATTTGTCTAATTTGATTAACTGGAAAAATTTGGAGGATTTTTCCATCCAAACCGTTCCAGTCCGAGATGGTGCACAGGCTAACAAGCTAACAGGCTAACAGGCTGAGTTTGAAATGCACGACTCTGCAGTCACAGACGTTGCTGGGTTTTGAGGTTGCCGGGAAGAGCTCAAACAAGAAACAAATAAAACTGAGAGGAGTCGACCACAAAAATGACAAACCGCTTTTTGAATGAGCGAAATCGCCATGTTGCCCCCCCACTCCCCCCTTCTCTCAACCCAAATGGCTTTAATGAGGAACAAAACACCCGCAGACGCTCCTAATACCATCCGTCCATTGCCCTCAACACATTCAAGGAGTGACGAAGAAGCACGCCTTGTCTACTTGGACATGCATCTCCTGGACTTCCCAGAAGGTCCAAATCTGTATGAAATCAAATGGATCAAAGAGGAATTAGTAACAGGGATTCATCTGGGCCTCCAGCCCGACAGGAATGAGAGACGTGCCTGTCTGTACTGTATGGACACTATCGTCACATTACACTTCTGTCTCACTCCTGCATCAGTACTGAAGAATGTCCCACTGGACATTGAAGTTAGTCTTCACACGCTGCTTCATCTCTGCGATAGACAGAGGCGACATCTCCAGGGCGTAACTTCTCGTTTCTCGTTTGCAAAAAGTGGGAAAAAAGCATTGATGCTGTGATGAAGCGTCTCCTCCTGTGCGTCGTTACCTGAGATGACGACACAGTGAGTCACTGAAGGTGAAGCGTCGACCGTGCACTGTCCTGCTGTGTCAGCGACATTCCGTCCACTTCTTCTGCCTCATAAAGTGTTTTATTGTTCCTCACTGTTGGCAGCTCTCGCCACACAGCACCAGAGGGCATGCTGGGTCTCCAGGGTCCTGTAAGGAAACAGGCATGGAGAAGGCCCAACCTGGCAACCCGACCTCCCTGCTGCAAACTCTGATTCACACACACACACATACGTCTGACGCACAGAGCTGGAGACATTGTGTGTCTGCGCCGAGAAATAAGGTTCACCATTTATCACCACATGTGTTCACACGTGGAGGTGTAAGGACCCTGCGGTTTAACCATGCGTCTCTCTGCGTCCCTCTGTGCACGGGGGCAATATCTGGGAATTACATTACGGGTAGTTGACTCCTCGGGGGTCAAATGATCCTGATCGGGTTTTACAAAATCAAGCGCTCTCTTTGAAATCACAGGAGGAAAAGACAGTTTGTCCTTTTCACTTCAAAGGGGGAAACTCTGGCACGAAGGGGACGAGGTGAAGAGTGGGAAAAATAAACAAGCGCAGATGAGACGTGAGGATATGAGAGATGGGAACGGGGGGCGGAGCGGGGGGGGGGGGTCAGGGGGGATGTTGATGGGAGTCTGGCACTGGTCGGATGGCAGGGTTCTGCAGGAGCAGCGAGATCACAGAGAGCTTCTCTGTGGCTCTTTATCTGTGGGCTGGCAGCACTTCAATGGAGGGCGCAGTGGACACAGTGGACACAGTGGACACAGGAGACGGGACACAACAAGAGAGAATGAGTCTCCGCCTCATTCATGACATACCCCATCTCTCTTTTTTTACTTACTTTGTGTTACTTTCTCCACACGACAGTTGTCACGCTCATCGGGGGATAACGGCCTTCACTGTGCTGTGCATCCAAACAGCGTGTGCACGACACCGGTGTCAATCAGAAGACTAACTTCATATCGAAGCCAGACTGTTATTGGGACAGCGACAGCGTGGGGTTCATAGACTTGGACCAGACACTGTGGCTCAGTGGGCAAAGAGAGAAAAAAAACAAAAAAAAAACAACTGCCGCAATTCTGTCGTGGAAAAAAAACGAAAGACCATGAAAACGACAATGAATCAAGAAAAGACTCAAACAAAGTTGAGACGAGGATAAAACTTGAAGGCGAAGAAGCCGGGGGCCAAGAAGAGAGCTGACAGGAGCGAAAATAATGCGGCACAAGAAGGAATGTGTAGATGAAAAGAGTCTGGCCAACATAAACTGTTATGTTCCAGTCCCATTAAAACACATGTGATGGCCTGGCAGTGGACAAGAGGAGTTTACAACAAGTGCAAACAACTGCAGAGCAGAGGATGCAGCAATGAAATTGATGTTTTCAATAACACGCTGCTTTATCTTATGGAATAAATCACACAAGTGGTGATGGTTCCCTGGAGGACGAGAGCCAGGCCTCTGGGCCCACAGGCTTTTAGGATGCTGACAGCAGCTGCAAACATCTGCACACGAATCACACTTTCCTCACGTTTGGAATGACAAAAAAAAAACAAAAAAAACAACACGACATGGTCAGTTTGGTGGTGTGGCATGAAATCTGGTTAAAAAGAGATGGGGGTGGGGGGTGGGAGGTGTCCAGGAGCCACCCAGGCTGTGGTTGTTTACCCCTCTGGTAAACACATCCCCCATCTGGATGCTGGTGGTCAATGTGGGAGACAATAGAGCGGACGAGCATCATGTCCATGTGTTTACATGCAAAATTAGCTTCACTCAGTGGACATTCACACACACACACACACACACACACACACACAAACACCAAAAAAATCATACACCTGTTTTTGCTGCACCTGAATGTAAATTCCTCTCTCATCTATAATGAATGTGATTCCAGTGGGCAAAAACACTACAGCTGCTGTTTTTATTTTTTTATCTTTTTGTTATGGCAGTCTGAACGCCAGTAAGAGGCTTTTATTTTGAAACATGAGGTCTACTGCTATTTCACAAGTAATTATGACATGGGCATTAGATGCACACTGGCACAGCTACTAAGGCGAATGGCAGAATGTGCCAGGCAGCTGTTAGGATATTGAGTAAGCATGAAAAATCGGAGTTCCTGTAAAGCCTTCTCCCTTTGGTCGGAACCGTCCCCATCTCCCGGAGGACGCTATTAAAAATAATAATAGTCAGCAAACTGCTGGATTCCACAGTCTGGCCTTTGTCCAAACCCAAACAACAACAACATCAGCGCCCAGGCCTGGTCTGCTCCATTTTTTCGAAACATTTCTGTTTATTTTAGCTCGATATTGGCTACAACTTCAGCTTTCTGCTCCAAAACACACTCGAACGCGCACATTTGTTGTGACGTCAGCGAGCTGCAGCTCTGACGTCGGTGAGCGCTCGAAAACAAAAATCTCCCGGGCCGTGTCCAGAAGCGGTGAATCACGCCGGCTTTCGGGGAAAGAGGGAGAAGTAGTTGTTTGTGTGAGGAGCTGTGACGTCACCGAGGTGACGCTGTGTCGTAAAGCAACTGAACGCGACCAAGCTGTCGTCACCAAGCGCAAACCAAGATTAAAAGAATGGTTCAAAAATGTTCCCGTAATTAGCTGTAATTCAGCCTGCTTCATAATGACTCATCGACTGTACGGTGAAAAAAAAAAACAACAAAAAACAAGCCATTCCCAGTGAGCGCAATCAGGTTTTGTCTGAGATGGTAAATGTTGGCAGATGCGTCATATTTCCACTGCTGCCGTCTGTTTTCATTAGGCCCTCGTCTCCCTGAAGGAGGCGCAGCATGTGTCACTGCCAGAGAGCACTAATCGATCTGGAGTATGAGAGACGACAAAGAAAACACATGTCACTGAACCCTCTGCCATGAACTTATACATGAACATACACAAACGACTATACACACGCACACGCACACGCACACACGAGCACCGCTCCGCTAATCTGAATACACGTTCGAGCTTATTCGAACCTTGGCTCCTAATCAGTCGGCTTTGTTTGGACTGTTATTGTCATAGTTTGAGCAAAAGTCAACAGAGCAAGAAACAGGCTTCATTGGAAACAAAAGCACGAGCAAATGTTAACGGTTAAGTTTCTTGATATTAGAATGATCCAAGTTGCAAAACGATGCGTTCAAGGGCAAGAGCTCTGTCTCCCTGTGAACTGACAGAAAGAACAGTCCAGCAAACGTAGTGTGATAATGCTCCAGTTCATAAATCCCATTCATCTCATATATTTAGTTTCATACAGAATTGTTCCCGTTAGTGTAAATTGTTGCTATTGATCGTTCAGTTTGTTGCTATAGTCACTGATTGGTCAGTTTGTAAGCAACGTAACATTGACTAATCAAACAAGTGTACATTTGCAACACTGTTGACCAATAATTAACTAACGCCAGTCTTAATGTTTTGATGCAGACACCCAGTGGTCAAACAGGAGGACGACACACAGGATGCAGCGGCGAACCACACAACCCCGGTAATGTGTTTGTTGCTTTTGTTGTTGTTGTTGTGTTATTAACTAGTATGTTAGTGTTTACATTCGTGAAGCTGTGTTGTTTGTTGTGTTGCTGGATGCCAAGGCGCCTGTGGTGTCTCTCACTGATCCTAGTCTTCTCTCATCTGCTGTTGTGTTAGAAATAGGTTTGTTTTAATGCTTTAGTGCATTTGTCGATCGCTGCAACATGAGAGCGTAACGTATGTTGACTGTTTTTGCACATTGCCATATATGGTTGCCTCTGCTCCGTGGCAACACGCAGTTGCATCTTCCTCTTTCGACTTTACTCCTTTTCCCACTTTCTTATGTTATCCACATGTAGGTCATCGTTCTGTTTCCACTTCTGCTGCAACTAAATCCAGAGTTAGAAAACTTTCCACCAAAGTTCTGACCTTGACCTTTTCCTGCTCACACACACATTGGCTGTGACATCTGGTTGATGAATCAGTGAGCTGCCACTGCATCACTTCCTCTTTAGTCACATTATTGTGTGTATATTTATGTTTATGGGAAAGTCCAGTGTAATGTGGAGTGAGATGTCAAATCAGTACGAGTTTTCCTACACAGCAACTCGGCCTGTTGAGTAAAGATCCACACCGGTCCACCTTAAGAGATTTTTGCCTGTAGTTCTTCATTAGTGCCTGCTGGTGTCAGTGTTGCACCAGGGTAAAGTCCACTCGAGGGCCAATCTGGAGCCAAGAGGAGGTTCTTGTTTTTAAGGTGGTTCATGAGTGTTCAAACCTTCACCTGAGTAAGGGACAGTTATCGTGCTGAGGATCAATCACACACTGTGTGTTATTGTGTTTTAGAATAAAGAAGTGTTTTGTGTAGTATTTCTTGTTGTACTCGTACCCTGTATTACCTGCACGCACAGCTGTTTGTTTGTCAGCGTTATGCGTGTCCGTGTGTAGTATTGCCCGTCAGCACCAGTGCTGGCTGTGTCTTGATGCGCCATGTGGTGGCTGACACAGAGAAAGCAGCTTACGGCTCCTGGTCCCTGCTGGGTCCAGGCTGGGCTGGGTGGCGAGCGCCTGGGGGCCTCGCCGACTGCCACCAACAGGGCTTTATCGGCCTTGAGGATTACTGCAGTTTCATCAGGCTGCGGGCCTGACTCAGTGGATTGTTGGTCAGGTAGAACTCGTGTGAGGGCGCGTTAGCCGTGTGAAGCTGTTGGAGTTTGGTCGGAGGTGGTGGTGCAAAACAGCAACAGTTACTAAGGCCCTGTGTGTGTGTGTGTGTATAGATGCTTGTGTGTGTGTCAGTGTGACAGAGAAGGTCAAGGATGGCAGGTGTTAGAGGTCAAGGCGTCAGTGGGTTTGTGATTTCAGGTCAGCAGATCCTCTTTGCGTCCTCTGTACGTCTTTGTTCATCTGACCCCCGCAGGGTCACGCCATCGCTGTGGTTACATCATAGCTTGTAGCGTTTGGTGACTAAAGGCAAAGAACCACCGCTCCGTATTTCTTTTGCACTATTTAGCACCAAGGTGTGACATTCTGCACATTTCAAGACACATTTTGTGATTCTTACTGTGACTTTTCCATAATAAGTCTCACTATATTTATATATTTATATATTTATATATTTATATATTTATATATTTATATATTTATATATTTATTGGATCGGACTATACACTGGATAAATAACTGAGGGAAATAATTATGAAGTTGTTGTCACAATGTGCTTTTGTTGAAACCAGTTTTTCAGACATGATGAAACACGGAGGTGTAATATGCCCGATTTACACCTTAATCTTTAACCCCTTCCTCCCTGGCTCAGAGTTGACTCTGTTGGGTTTGATTGATGCCAGTGAACGCTGCGTGTCCAAACTGGCCTGTGTGTGTGTCGGATGTGGCGTCGTCTCCTCAGGGCCGACACGCGGCTTGTGGTTGTTGCCCACAACGCACCATGTTAAAACAGCTCCTGCTGCTGTGGTGTGTATCTATAGTCGTCTGTCTATGTTTACGGATGTGTGTGCTAATGTGTGTCTGTGTGTTTTGGTCTGTCTGTTCCATGGCTTTTTGTATGTGTGAGACCACGCATGTGTTTATGTCTGTGTCTGTGTTTGTGTCTGAGTCTGTTTGTGTGTGTGTGTGTGTGTGTGTGTGTGTGTGCGTGGCTTTTGCTCTCAGGTGTGACCGTGGTGTTTGGCGTTGTGTAGCGTGCTACGTGTCTGCAGTCTCTGCCTGTCGAGCAGCTTTTCCATGGTCAGACCATTTTAACTCTGGAGACCGCTCACTCTCTGAATCAGACACTCGCAAACATCACGTGCATCGAATTCCTCAGTTGACAAAACGACAACGTTTTAATCACTGAACCCTGGAGAGACTAAAAACACATTCAGATATTTATATATGACCGTGCACAAATGTCGCTTCGTGGTCGTGCTCCATATTTGGCGTACGGCGCTCGCTGTCGTGACCTGGCTTTGACCTTTCCTTTTTTTTTTCCAGTCTCATGAGTGATCCATATATTAACCTGGCAGGACGCCTTTCTCCTGAGGCACTGATCAGTGAGACGTGCAGGAGGAAACACTCGCTCAGACACGCTGCTCCACTCGATACCTGCTCATGAGTCGTACCTTTACATTTACTGTTCCTTAAATACAACAGATACAACAGAGTCACACTCAAGGATCCATTTAACATCTGCATGATGCATAATGGAAGTTGCTGCTGTGATTAATAACTATTGAAAGACAATCCAGGGTTCCGGGGATTCCCTCCTCTTATCCATTGTAAGCAAATGATGTGAAAACACATAGGCTTCCTGTGAAGTGGTGCTGCGAGACACAGTCATTATGACGCATTCCTCTCCTGCTGATTGATACATAACCAGAACATCATCACATCGTCACACATCCTAATGACAGGCTGCCGGTTGTTTACCCCTGACTCTGCTTTGTTGAACCATATTTACAGTTTTCTTTTGGATTAATGCTGCTCAGTGTGATTATCGGTGCGGGCGCTGGTGCTGATGCAGCAAAGTGCGCACTGCGTCGTCTGGTGTCAGGAACATCGACAGTTTGACAGTTTGGTTGGTGGTGTTTGAAAGGTTTTTCTTTAAACGTGAAATAAAAACCACAACCTGTCTGTGTCAGTTGCCATCACACGCTGTTGAGTAGCAAACCACAGGGATCGTTTTCATTCTCCTGCAGCAGTTGGAACTTGTCTGCGACCAAACAGCTGCAGGCCTCACACAACTTGCTGCACAGTGTCGTCTGTGTTTACACATTGTCGTGATCCGTCGGCGCAGGGTCCGAGCAGAATGCTCGCTCAGTCGCACCAATACACACAAAAGCATTCAAGAGCAGCTGCTAAATCATCTCTTTGGTTAAATCCACATGTTTCTCTCTCCCTCTCTCTCTCTCTCTTTCCCAACTCTCTCTCGCTCTTTGCAGTACTTGCGTCATCTTCTTCTTCTCTTATCCTTAACTGTCTGAAACGTTTCACTCTCTCCCCTGCCTCAGGCTCGTCCATGAGAGACAATGGCCTCGTTGTGGTGCTGTTTTGTTGGACCACACAGGACTAGGTGTGTGCATCCCACCTTTCCTCTCTACCTGCTCTCCTTCTTTTCTTCTTCATAATCATCACTCCATCGCTGGCGTCTGACAGCTCGTCACCTCGCGGCTTACGCCGAGGAAATACCTCCGGGACTTACACATCCTTTAAGGTGTGCATACATGTCTCTATACGTGTGCGTCTCAGGAGGGAGATAATGGGGGCATTAGGTGCCTGTCTCATCATGGCACTTGAGTGGGAGGCGGGTGTAGCATGACACACGCACACTGGCTCTATTGTGCATTGTTTTCACACGAATGGATGGATGGGTGTATCTGTGATGGATGATGCACAGTATTTATCAGCATTTTCACATGGAAATATTAGCTATAATTAATATTCCTGACATTCCTGATAATATGTTGTTTTTCAAAATGCTCAGTCCACTGGCTGCTTTTGCGCTCGCGGTGATGACATATGTTTGTTTTCTGGCATTTTAATGATCACGCACTCTGTTTATTTGCTTCACATTTCATGAAGCCGCTGAGGTGAGACAGTCTTGATGCACAGTGCCCTGGCTGACAGGTGTTTGAGAGGACTTGGTCCACACCTGGTGGATGGAGTCAGGCCAGAAACATGATGAACGACCTGCATAACATAACATCCATGGGCCTGTGGACCAAAGCTGGCTCTCGCTGTGCTGGCTCAGCACAGATTGGCCCAGCTCGCCGACTCTGACAGCAATATATGACCAAAAGGTGGATCGTATTTATTCCTTCTGCGTGCACATCCCATTCCCAAAGACTGGAATGTCGCCACACAGTTATATATGAACAGAGACAATGTAAATGTCCTCGTTTTTTAAATGAGGCAGTGTGGACTGAATAGGCAGTGAGAGGCTGAACATATATTTATAGTGTGTGTGTGTCTGTGTGTGTGCATGTGTGTTGGCGCTGAAGGCCATGTGACCATAAATCATACGATACGTTGCAATGTGTTAAAGCTGAAAAAACAGTGGTCCGTCATGTACATCCACTGAGGCACGAGGCAGCGCGACGTAAAGAAGGGGGTTCAGCGTAAAGAAAAAAAAACACAGCGTCTGCTTCCCGAGTCCAGATGAAACTTAATGAGACATCTGTGTCGGTGGTTCTGAAAAGAAAAGCAGCTCTATTGTTGAAACATGTAAAAATATCTGTAAAGATAGGGCTGGATTTCATTTCTGCGAACGCCACCTCGAAGCAGCCTGAACAGAACAGGCAATGAACCTGCCAGCAGCGCAGAGGCTTTCACCGCCGCAGCCTTTCTCCTTATATAGACAGAACATCAGTCTGCAACTGGATCCGGCCTCAGGACCCAGGACCCTGGACGTCCACAGTCCATACAGGACGTAAATCAGCGGGGCGATGCAGTAAACGCTGGGTTCAGGTGGTGGTTTAGTGGTCCTCGTAGAACCCGCGTCCAGCGTCCTGTTCCTCCTGCGTTCAAGTGCTTTATGTTAGAACATTGTTTTATTTATGTTCCATGTAAAGTGGTGCACAGGAGGTGTTGTGTAGCTGCAGCATGAGGTGGTTATGGAACTGTGGCTTGATTGACTGAGTGATTGATTGACTGATTGATTTGCCCGTTTACAGAGACTGAATGAAAATGTGACTGTTTGACATTATGTGAATGTGAATGAGGATCAACCGTATTTGATCCATATCTGGATCAGCCCCAGTTTTAATGACACCACGAACGCGTTCGGGGTCAGACTGACAGTGTGGCTGTAACTGAGGCAGGTATTTTACATACGTCCATCCAAACATTTGTTTTCCCTGGAGAGGACGAGGACGAGGACGAGGACGTGTATGGAGAGAGACTGTTTGCAGACATGACTTGAGGCCCTCTTACATAACCTTCCTCTCTTTTCCAGTTGAACGTGCGTGTAAATCCATATCTCTGGTCCCATCAGCAAACACATGAGCCCCTCCATCAGTCTGATCTGTGGACCTGCTGCTCACTCAACCTGATGGACGCTCCACCTCCTCCCTTTGTCCCAACTTCCCCCTCCTCGTCCTCCGCTCCTCCTTTAACCCCTATCATCTCGCCGCTTCACTTCGCTCTGTCCAACATCAAGCGCAGGCCACACATCCAGGCATGTGTGTGTGTGTGTGTGTGTGTGTGTGTGTGTGCGCGCGCCAGCAGCTTCTCATCCAGATAGGAGATCTTAAACTAACAGTCGACGGCTAAAAGCAGGTGAACATTTGAGATGAGCAGATTCCGTTCTCCATACGTTCACAGCTCTCATCCTGCAACATGAAACATCGATCCCTCTGCGCCGTGGTCGCTTCATACGTGTTTCCACTGTTGGTTCGCCACCGTGCACAGAGAGCGAGCGGGCGAGGATTAATGATGGAGTTCAGGGAATGACAGGCGAGGACATACGGAGAGCAGGAACGTTTGGATAAGACCCAGTCTGATTCAAACCATACTCCCATACTCATATATAAAAAGAAATATCCTTAATTCCTCTATCCATCATGGAGATATACCACAGACAACCTGTAGGCTCCTATAGGGGGAGCCGGTTCCAGCCGGTTATAGCAACATGTACGACGCCTGTAAAATGTCTGCACACTTTGTCATGTGTGTGCACAAACGCACACAGACACACAGCGTACAACTTTTGCATTTGTGAGTGTGGTGAAAGCTTGTGAAAGCTTTTGTGGTGTGTGTGTGAGTGAGTGTGTTGATGTATCAGATCAGTTGTGATGATTACAACGCCGCTCGGTCAGGACCCCCCAGCAGCCCCTGAGGCGAGTGACCACCAGGTGGCGCTGTAACGGCGACTGTCCTGTTTCCTTACCAACCTGCTCTGCTTTGGTCTCTGTTCATTAAACGTCTCTGCAGGAGCAGCAGCTCCGATGACAATCTGCCATTGTCCAGGCTTCCAGCATGGCGAGCGCGGGCGAACAGAGACAACAGCAGCCGAGGGTGTTAATGCTGGATTTAAAGCACAATGGTTGCATTGTCACTGGAGGAATTTATGATTTTTTTTTTTTTTTTTAGTTCCCTGAAGGAGGCTAAAACGCCGGCAACCTAATATCACAGCGTTTAGCTGCGTTCCAGGTCAAGTTGTCAAACAACACAACATACTCATTGTGTCTGACGGGCGGAGACGCAGTGGCACAAAGCATCAGCAGGGTGCGCTGCGAGGTGTTCAAGGAGACGGTTGACTCTTTGTGTTGGGACGTGTGAGAACACACACGGTGAAAATGTAGCTTATATAAAACTCTGACGAATATATAACCCGTTTTTTTTTTAATCTCCCAGTGTCTCATTCTGCCAAGACAGTTTCATAGCTGTGATGACATAAGAGCTGGAAAGTATCTCAGGTCACACGGCTCCCTGATGCAGTAAATGTGTAGTGTAGCCTGTGTAGTGTGTTCTGCTGCAGTAACGGGCGCCTCCAGGCGGCGGAGGCTTGTCGGGGCGGACGACATCAAAAGACGGGCTTTGAAGTTGTCCATATGTGATGCTGAGATAAATTTCGGCGCGCTGGTTGCACGGCCGACTGTCAGCTCGACCCCGGGACCACAGAGTCCTTTCTACGCAGATGCCCGGATTGTGTGTCTGCAGTGGTTTACTGTTGTGTGTGTTCGGTTTTGTTGTTTTTTTTAGAAAACGTTTGATGAAAAGCTGTCGCTTAGTGAAGCGTCATGGTCGAAAACTAGAACCGCTGCTAAAGCTGGAATCATGCATGTGCCACAGACACAGTGGGGTTTTTTGTGGTGGGTTCTTGTCACACAGGTTCAGGTGTGACAGGAGCAGCAGATCCCAGAGAAGCACAGAGCAGGGGTTTTCAGACAGGAAATGATCTCACAGCACGGAGCGGGGATGGAGATCTCACTCGCCATCTGATGCAGGTGTTTGAGATTACAGGTGGACGGGGGACACGCAGAGGAGACATGTGTCCACTGCCGACCCCACAGCTCTGCCAAACCTGGTGATGGCGAAATTTGGCGTGTGCGCGTGCGTGTGTGTAGGTCTAAAGTCACACATTGTTCATTACCCATGTGCACCACTGTGTCTCAGCTGTGTGCAGAGAGACACTGCACTCATGTTACATAAGGTTTAAAGTGCTGTATCCAGTCTCCAGCTATCAGTGACTGAGTGTGTGTGTGTGTGTGTGTAGAGAGAGAGAGGAGAAGAGAGTGAGACAGCCGTGGTGGAGTGAAACAGTATATTAACCGCCAGAGACAGAAGCACACAGTGTTCAGTATTGACCTGCATGTGTGCCTCAGTGATTCTCAGCAGCTTGATGTTTGTACCTCTTGGCCCCGGTGTCTCCATGTGAACTCTGCGGCACTCGGTGGGCCGGGTCAGCGTCTGGCACGGAAACAAAAGAGATCCAATCGCATTTGCAAATGGAGAGAGTCATCATCTGCAGATAAATGTTCTCTCTCTCTCTGTGTGTGTGTGTGTGTGTGTGTGTGTGTGTGTCGTTCACCTGCTGCGTGCTCCCTGAGTGTTTCCCTGGAAAAATCCCCTCCTGTTTTTTTTTTTTCTCCTTCTTTATATTTACAGCTGCGACAGACGTCTGTGTGTCTGGATAAAAGGAGAAACCACTGCACAGATCATTTGGAAACTTTACAACGTGTGAATATGAGTGTGTCACACAAACATCGCCCCCCCCGTCTCCATATTTAACCCTTTCTGACCTCACTGGGTTGACGGATGGATGGATGGGTGGATGGATGCTCTGATCATGGAGAGGAGGTGTTCGCGGCCTCCACCTTGGCCTGTCTGCTTTGACCTACATTTGGTATCTCGGGTTCGAGCCAGCCCTCTCCGTTTATGTTCGCATTAGCCTGATGAATGGTGTTTATGCGTCCAGCGCCACCCAGTGTTTGCAGTTTGCAACTCCACTGCACGTAGCAGATGTGATTATGTGTCTTGGCCTCGTGGTGTTTCTGAGTGCATCACTGCTGTGATATACGTTTTCTCCAGAGGAGAAGGGAAGTCAGCCGTCTCATGCATGAGGCCAGTGAGGGTGCGTTCAGCTCTGCGGGCGCCGCTGGAGCGCTCTCCTTCACATTTTACACTGCTGGTCACATGACAGCCAGAGCCTCCGCTATCTCCAAGCATGTGCTGACTCGATTTCAACCCAGCTTTGTCCCTCAGATTTCCTTGTGCCTTCGTTCTTTTTTCCTCTTCTCGATTCCTCACGCACCCGTTTTACTCCCCAACCCCTCCTTCCAGGGAGATAGCCACCACCCCCCACCCCCTCACCCCATCACCCCTCCTTCCCTCTCCATCCAGGTAGGTCTTTGGTGCCAGACAGAGGAGCACAGTGTTCCTTTGTTATTTCCAGGGCTTAAGTCTAGATAACAACTGCAGCCACTCCGGCTCACGAACACATCAGCAGCTTTACATTTCCATAATTGGGGTTTGAGAGGCAAGTCGTTACAGAGGGAAGGGATTTCCGGGTATCTGAAGCCGGCGCTGCCTGCAGACATGAAACAGTCTCTGACATTCAGACAATCATCTGAAGACGGGTTCTGGTTGTGATCGCGACACATAACCAGCTGCTCCTGCTCCACTTGGCCCCTTCACTTGCTCGGTGCCACAACTGGAGCTGGTCTCACAACCGGCCTGCCAGATGCAAATCACAAATCACAGATCTGACCTACACTGTCACGCACATACACAGATAACCTGCATGAAAGTGTACGTGTGCATTGCACATGAGCAAGCGTGCTTCCAACATTCGACGCCGTTTCAGAAACGACGAGCAGCCTTTCCCAGTTTTTCCGTCCAAACCCAACACTGACCTTGTTGTGGCCACAGATTCCCCCTGTGGAAAGCAGGCTCCGCCGAGACCCTGCTATTAGCGGCTTTGCGGGGCAGAGTGGCGACATGTTAATGGCACACAGACGCAGACGAGGCCACAGATCCCTGCACGCTCCCGAACAGGCAGCACAGCTGAGTGCATGGACGCTGGAAAGATAAACGACGACGGCAGCCATCGAGGGCTGATTGGGATTTGTGTCGGCCTCCAGATGAAATGAAATGTGTCATTCAAGAAGCGATAGTAGTCTGAACATGCCCACGTCAGTTTAACATCTCCAGTATTCCAGGTGTAGTGGTCATGCACAACTTTTAGCAGACTCTAACGTCGCGAAAACATCCATTTCCTTACGGTCTAAACAAAAACAAAACAGAAAAAGCGTGTGATGATGACGATGACGATGATGATGATGATGTGGCCAGCAGGCGAACCAGCTGACTCCCTTGTGTCTCCTTTGGAGAACAGAACCCTTTGTCATTGGTCTAAATTCAATTTCAGTGTATTAGTTTTCACATTTCAGAGATTTAGCAGGGAACATTCGTCCATGTGCTACAAATTTCAGTTTCATTTTTGTGTTTGCTCACATTTGAGCGCCACTTTGAGAAACCGGTTTCGCCTTGTTTTTCGTAAATACACAGTATTTCATGATGAGTCACTGGGAGCTTCATTGTCGATCCAGCTACACTCACTGTTGTTTTGCTATTAGTGTTAATAATACAGATAGGTCATTGAGAGGCTGCCATACAGGAGAGGTTGTATGCATTGGAAGTGGTTGTTTATTTTCTCATGGTGGTCTATCGCTTCATTATCACAGGCCTGCGGGCAGTGGGAGTGATTTGCGAGGCTGACATCAAAGGCTTCCATAAGTCAGCTGGCGTTTGGCTCGCCGCTCATCGCCCTGGCACCGAGCGAGCTCCAACTTCAGAAGCTCTGGCCTCGCTTTCTCAGAGAAGGCAATGATGTCAAGATTTCTGGACACATCGCGGCATCGCGCCACTTTGAGGCTCGAGAGGAGCTAAAAGCTTCTCTGAAACGTGGAGCCGGAGGTGCGCTCGTAAATCAGAATTCCCTCACACCCTCTCTCATTCCCGACTCCGGCTCGGCCTCTTTTCCTCTCCTCCAGCCTCGCGGCCCCTCTCGGCCCCTCTCGGCCAGAGACGGCACATTTTAAACCCATTAGCGAGCGGCCTGCCAGCTGTACATCAGCAGAAAACCATCAATTGTTTTATTGGTTGAAGCGTTTGCTGTGTGATGAGCTCAGCGTCAGTGATTCCCGGTAAACCTCTCACTCAGTGTCTGTGTGAAGCCGCCTGAACTTCAGTTTGTTTCAATCTGTGTCAGTAGGCTAATATTTGACTTCTTATGAGTGTGTCCTTTATTATACACTGTCTAATATCACTCCAGTAGATACACCAGCTGCCACCTGCACTCACTTCACCGCCTCGCACCTCCATCCCTCCATCCCTCCATCTCTCCATCCCTCCATCCCTCCATCTTTATCTTTATGCCACTGGCTGAAGAAGGAGCAGCTTGTGTGAAGGTGTTGACATTACTCCCACCTCCCAGCTCTTACCAGCATCACCCCCCCCGCCACCCCCCCGCCACCCCCCACCCCCCTGAGTCACACAACTGTGTGCAGTGCAAACACATCAGGCCCACTCGGACTATGTTGCCAGGGTAACCAGGACCACAACCAGGTATATGTACCGCCGTCGTGGCTCAGTGAGCCAGAGACTCTGTAAACAATGCCTCCTACAGGTCACCAGATGCACAAGCCTTACCCGTAATGTTATGGGTGATGAAGAGGGGAGGGGGGGGTCAGGGCCGATGTTTGAGGGGGAGGCAGAGGGTGACAACAGGGGACGAGGGGGGGGCTCTGGTTAATATAGCAATCCTCCTCCTCCTCCAGTCCCGCTTCTTGTTGGTGTTTTCCCCCGTCACCTTGGCAATGAGATTCCACAAGGATGGGAAAACCCCAGACCCTTATACCCCCCCGTCCCCGCCAGGCCCCCTTTCCTCCATACCCCCACATATACACACACACCACATGTTCACTCCTCAGTGGAATAACATCATGGTGCGTCAGCAGGAGTGCAGGCTCCAGGGAGGAATGTTGTCTCGGAGGACAGGTGCGTCACACCTGTATGGCCTGCAGTGTGTACGGGAAATATTGACCCCGCAGGTAGGGGTCAGAGGCCCTGACCCTAAAGCCACTGTCGGTACTGGAATATGATATGAATGACTTTGATAGAAACTCACCCACCGCGTTTTTGTTGAAGCACAGTGCAGAACTACTATAAATCACTTTTCACCCTTAATTCAATAATCACCTTTCTATCACACCCCCACCCCCCAACCCCCCCGCGCTGGATGTTAAAGTGAAGCCACATTGTCGAACAGTACATTATGTGTCTGTGCACCTAAACGGTGGGGCCGTGTGTTTGGGATGGAGCTGGGATGGATGCACACGAGGGGGGGGTTGGAGTGGGGTGGGGTGGGGGTGGGGGCGAGCAGGGGGTCATGAATCAGCTGAGATTTATGAGAAGCACATGTCCCGTCTGGAGAGGAGAGGGCGGTGATTTAAAAGCACAGTGAGAAAGGAGCTCCGATCTGTTCCTCATCAATACATGATTACATCTCCCTCCACTCCACAAACAGTACAATATGTGTAGCCCGTCCACATTTCATAATGTCTCTCTCACACACTCGCACACAGTCCTGTCACCGCTGGAGGACGGATGCCTGGGAGTGATAACATAACCACAACAACACCATACTGTACTTGTACGCACAACCGACGATTAAAAAGAGGGGAGAGGTCAGAAAATGGAACAAAGGATGGAGGCGGGCGGACGCAGGGCCAACGCGCACCAGCACGTGTGGCGGTACATGTCCGAGAGCACGCCTGCATTGCAGACGGCGAGCTCGGTGGAGACATAACAACCGCTGGACGTCAAGCGCACAGCGCCAAAACACGCTGACACATGAGCACAACCATATGCTGGACGCCAGGCGGGAGAAAACAACGTGCCGTTGGCGACGAGATACGCAGCTGAGGTGGTCGACTGCGGTCAGGGACCCAGAGGTCAGCCGCAGCTTTCATGTCTGATTCGCCACACGGTTCGTCACAATCTCACAGGCATGTCCATGATTACCGCTCAATGAAGGGACATTAGCTGATGGCGTAATTTGCTGACGTCGCAGTGCGAGGCTGGAGTCGCTCAGTCAATGCTTGATGGCAGAGTGCTGGGAAACGGCAGACACATTTGTATTGGTGTTTTGTTTTGTTTTTTCTTTTCCTGCGGGCCATTGAGTCTGGTGTTAATCAAAACCACCGAGTTTTCCTGTTTTTGAGCGAAATCGTTAACTTTGTAGGACAACAAGAGTTGTTTATTGTGATGTTGTTTGCATCTTGGGATGATTGTGCAAGTCGGAGAGGAATAATGTGCGTCTGGTTTGGGAATGTCTACATGGATGACAGGAAGGGAGCCACAAGAGAACACCACACAACAGAACAAATAGCCGAGTCAGGGAAACACAGAGACTGGAGCGTCATAATGTCACAGTGGACGCAGCAGCCTGCTCACAGGCCTCATCCCATGTGCTGCTCACTGTCAATGGAGCGTTAAAGGACTGTGATCCCAGAGGGAAGAGTGGAAAGACAGGAAAAGGAAGAAGTGGCGTCCCAAACTTCAAAAGACACGGTCGACGTTTTTTTTTTTTTTTTTTTTTTTCCCCTCTGTCCTCATGCTTCTAATTATTATCAAAGAATCACTCTGCTGGAAGTGAATGTGAAAGGCATCAATTTGTCACACAACAAAAATACCAAAAATAACACAACAGCACCTTAATGTTTGCCAAATATAAACTACTGCATGTATATATACACTCATACATATACACACACACATACATACAGTACATATATACATATATACATATATATACATGTATTAAGGTGCCGATGTGTGAATATATGATCCGTTGTTTTTGTTGACTTAGCCCTTGTCATAGCCCGCAGCAGTTACTGATGGCGGACTGTGCATAATCCAGCATGAAGACTTAATCCAGATGTAGGATTACTGGAGGAAATGTGTCGTAATTCTCACAATCTCCACTTCCATCTCCAGGCAAACATTCGCTCACAGCCTGCAGGTTCTCTGAGATCAGGTTCTGCCAGTGTGAAGCTGTTAAGAACATGACGGGCTGTCTCGGGTCACTGGTCTGAGGAACATGGCAGCAGGTTAGCCTGTAGCTTAAGGACAAATGCCTGAACTGTGAGTTAGCCTGTGTGTGAGTGTGTTACAATATGTTAGTTGTTAATATGTAACATTAGAAACTCACTTGTGAAAACAGGGACTATATGATTCTGATTAAGTTGAAATAAACAACTGAGTCATAAACTAACGTATAAAAAGGGACACGTTGTCCCTGCTGCTGATCTGTGGGCGTCATGAACACAGATGTTTATCACTGACATGTATGTGATTATACGTGAGTGTTGTTATCGCAGCTCACACATCAGCACCACGTCAACATGCGCTTGTTATTTATGAGCCGCTCGAGCAGCTTTCGATGTTCTGTTCACCATCACGGGCCCCGCGTCATCTCCCGGATCTGAGGGTTTTTACTGAGGAACGCTGCGTGCCTGGGAACAAAGAGCCGAGACACGCACAGCTGAACGCACACTCACTCACTGTGTACGAGTAATCACCGTATGAGCTGGAATCCCCAACGCCAAAACAAACAAGGGCCGCTAATAATGGGAAAGCCCATGAATGGAAAAGCATCCACATTGACTCATTTGTTCCCATGAGTCCATTCAGTGACGTCCATTTGTCTTGTTCCTGATCAGAGAAACAACAAATCATCTGGCTGTCGTCTCCATCAAGTCCAAACTGAAATCTTTGCTTCTATGAATAATATTTAATATCTTGAGAAATGATTTGTAAAGATTGCGATTTGTTATTTTTCTTGTGAACAGTGTAAAATATTTCATTGCTGAGATGGTATCCTTCTGTGTGTGTATGTGTGTGTGTGTGCGTTGCCCTCTCGTAGCCCTCCTCTTTGATTTGCTGAGGGGCGTTTGACAGCAGGTTGACAGGGTCGGCTTCAGACGTGGTCAGGGTGGTGAAGAGGGTCGTGATGATGTCCATATAGACTCGCCAGCACTCGAGGAGGCACTGTGGCGCCATGTTGAAAGTGCTCGCTTGTTGGTGTGGAATGTTTGGCGGGCGATGTGAGTCCGTTTGAAGTGTGTGTGTGTGTATGTGTGTGTGTGAGTAAAAATAGCCGGTGCGGTCCAGGTGGGCGTAGCTGTTTGACACCGCAGTGGCCTGGGTTATGTGCACACTGGCCAGACATGGCGGCCCTGCAGCCAGGTGCACGGGCCAGCTCTCAGGAGGAATCATGGGAAACAGTTTAGATACAGAGGCACATCCAGGGCACAGCATCTGGTGAACGCTCACAGGGAGCGGGGAGAAGTCAATCACACGCATCAGCTTCAGCATGGCGAACGTTTTGTGTTTGACTGTCTGTTAGTTCAGATCTATTTTAAATCTATCTGTTTTTATTTGAAATGGTTATTTTTCCGCGTTCGCTCAGTGCAGCACAGGAAAAGGCTTTATCTTACCTGCAGCATGAAGAATGACCAGGAGGCTTGTGCTCAGGTATGCTGGATGGCACACATGCAGGTATTGTAAGCAGAGAGTGGAGCTAATCCCTGCACACAGTGAGGAGCTGATGGGAGAGGAGCAGTGTTAGGCAAACAGTAGCCTGGTATCCAGGTAACGCTGGAGGAAAAGGGGTCGACAGACACGGCGAGGCCCCGCTCCTGAGGCATCGTGTCAAGTGGGAGGCTTTGTTAGAAGAAGACAGTTACCATGGGTTCATTCCACGCCGAAAACCACATCATGAACTGCAAACAACATGCACCAACGTGTGCAGGTAGAGACGCACGTGCGATTTCTGCCGACACAAATATGCGCCTCTCGATACCGCAGAGCCCTCGAGTCATCTCGAGGTGTCTCACTGAAAATAAACAGTGCAGCCCGGGTCTCTTGGCTCATCCACATTTACCTTGGACAGCAGCTGCTCGGACGGCGCCAGCGTTAGCACTTTGTCATGAGAATCGTCAACATGACTCAAAAAGAATACAAGAAGCACTATTCTCTATCGGCCGCTTGTGTATGTGTCTAAACACTGATGTGTGTGTGCGGGTGTGTGTGTGTGAACAGTCGACAACCCCACTGAGCGACACACAGCAGCTTCTGGGAAGGGGTGGGCCTGTAGGTTTAGTACACATAACCACACATGTACCCGCCAATCCACTGTGCACGCACACACACATGAATATAGACGGTGTGCATCTGTGCACGTGTGTCAGCCATGTTCAGTGTCTATATGAGATTGTTTTGGAGAAATGCTGTCTCAGCACGTTGTCTGGGTGGGGGGGGTAGTTGAGCTATTTCAGTCTGCACCGAAATACTAAAACAACAACAGATTTACATTGTTTTTCCCCCCGAGAGGAAAAAAAGAGGAGAAAATATATAAACATGTGTTTTTTGTCGTCTTCCTGCTCGTGGTGGTCTCCGTGTGGCGCTGATGCGCTGTGGTCCCGTCTAACTGCGTCTAATGATGCGTCTACAACCGTCACTTATTGTTTTACAACTAAAGCACAGTTTTCACTTTAAAGCCAGGTTCAGGGAGGTTTTTCATAGCTACACATCAGCAGCGTTTGTCTGCGCTGGTGTTTAGTGGGAACCCTGTGGAACAGAGCCAGACTTCGCCCTTCTTGAATAAACATGTGCAGGAACATCACTTGCTTGGCTGAACTTTGTGACTGAGCCAGTCCAGGATTAGTCCCGTGACCGCAGATAGTGAAGGCCTCGGTATGTTTAATCCCTTTGCCTGGTTATGCTCGTTCATGCTCAGTTGTGCGTCGGCGCACAAACAAAGTCGTGTCCATAAATACATGCAGACTCGGTGATAAGGCCCTGCAGACAGCGCGCTAAGTAACTGACATTTCACAGAGCTTCACCTGGTGCAGACATCAAAGCCGTGCTCTGTCTGTCTGTGTATACAACACATGTGGGGTCAAAAGGTCAAACAGGACTTCCCAGCTCTAATGCTAAGTACCATGTGGCACAGTCGGCAAAAAAAAAAAAAACTGGTTCCAGTTTGCTTGGGTCAAGGGTCAGAGGTCAAACATCTTGATTACATCATTTCAGACAGGTCTTGGCCCAACCCTCTAAAGCACACACACTCACACACTAACATTTAAGAGTCTCCATGGTGACGGTGTGCCCATGCACACTGCGTCCAATCACACATACTTTCCAAGTACCTCGTTAAAGCTGCGGCGCTACCACGTACCTTGAACACGAGCATCACATCTTCTGACAACAATGAGGATGGAAGGGCCCCATCTCCATCCGGACCTTTGCCATGGCAACCGTTGCATTTGTCCGCTAAGCATACAAAAACATTCTGCTCAGATTCCCGCCACATTCCTCCCACCAATCAGAGAGGGAGAGAAATTAACATGCCCTGATTTCATTGGTTCATTTTGCTGGCATTTATCCCATATTCTGTCAAATATGTATTTATATATGTAGACAGTTGAACTGACAACAGCTAATCTAGAGGTAGAGGTACATTAGTTTTCCTTTAATGTAAAACCTGAAACTAACTGTAGAACAGAAGTATAAGATATGAATATCAGACAGTGAAAGACAAAGGACGGTTGTTTCCAGTGCACTCGGCCATGATTCAGTACACTGGCAGTAATAATTAACTAACTCTGGTAACGTATTTCTGACCTAATCACGTTTGTTCTGTCCAGCTCAAGGCCTCGTAAATATAGATTCCAAAGCTTTTACTAGCTGAGGCATTTTATTAGTCTCCAAAGGGCCGGAATTCTTGCATCATATCTTTTGCCAAGTTGAAAGTGTTGCATCAGCAAACCCTGTCTGAACCCTGACTGCAAACTCCTGCAGAGCCTCCTGAGCTACTGTTTGTATCTCTTATTCAACACCTCCAATAACTCAATCCCAGGTCCTGTGTCCAAGACCTTCCTCCTGCCTCCAGCCTCATCTGCTGAGCCTGGCCACTTTCCCTCCCTCCCTCCCTCCTTCATGTGGAAAACCTGAAAAATCCCTCCCTTCCCAGCTCAAGGTCATTTATCAGTGTGTGATGAAAGCCCGCTGACGGAGTTCAAAGGTTATGGTGTCGCAGTGCAGGGGTCACGGGCTGCTGGGAAATGGGATGCGCAAACCGCTGTCGGACAACTTGGCGCTACTTCATTTTTCGCACATACCTCCTGTGCGACTTCCTGTCCATCACGATGGACGTTGGGAATGCGGAGGAGGGAGTTGCTGCTGTCGTCGTGGCAACGGGGGTAAGCGGATGTCAAAACACTGGAGCGCTGGGTGCCACATTTTGCTGGACTGGTGCATTGTGGGAAATTGACACTGGTGGGCAGTTTTCTTCGATAAGCCAACACGAACAAAACAAAAAGTGAACCTAACATTGCACCAATTCTCCGTCTCTCCCTTTAACTTTATTTTAGCAGGTTGTCAGGGAAACGTACCAGGGTCCGACCCCTGAGTTCTCCTGGTGCCATTCCGGCTAAAGCCATATGTTGTTTTTTTGTCTTTAATCTCCTGTTGATGAGGGACCAGAGGAGACACGGAGGAGGAGGAGGTCTCCTTTGAGCGGCGGGAGACGAGCAGGGAGGAGATGAAAGGCGCGGGACGAGGAAGAAAGAGGGGCCACACGTTGATCAGTCTCAGCCTCTGTGATCACAGGGCCCCGCGGAAACAATAGCCCCTGTGTGTGTGTGTGTCGTGTGTGTGTGTGTGTGTGTGTGTGTGTGTAACATCTCCGATAAGGCAGCCGTGCTCTCCGTTACTCCTCATCTCCTCGCCTCCTCGTCTCCTCGCCTCCTCTCATGTGGCCTTGTTGCTGCTGCTGCGTCCTCCCTCCTCCTCTGTCCTCTGTGTCTGTGGAGCTCGGAGGCCTCTCCTCAGATGAAAGGGAGGGGAGATAAGGGCAGGTAGGAGAGCGCAGGAAGGGAAGAACAGCAGGGAGGGAAGTGATAAGGAGGGAAACAATGAGGGCTTTGATGGCCTGAGAGCTAATGTGCACGTGTGTGTGTGTGTGTGTGAATTTGGGGATGGGTATTATCTTATATTTTGTAAGCAGCAGTCTTTTCTTGTATCTGAAGTGTGCTGAGGTTGTCGTCCTGATGAGCGGCAGATGAGCGGTGGAGAAATAAGAGAGTGACAGTTGACCCCTCGTTTTACCCCATTAGCCTCCTCTTCTTTTTTTCTTTTTTTTTTTCACTACCACTCCCACATCATTTTAAGCCATTATTTCTCTTTTAGCTCCTCATGACCTTGCACAAGAATCCTGCACGCACACACACACACACGCACACACACGCACACGCATGCACACACACTCCTGTTTCTCCAATCTTTCAGCTGCTCCGGCTTCCCCTCTCCTCTCCATGCTGGGTGTGGTTTTCCAATCTGTCCTGTTAGAGTCATTACAGCCTCACTCATCCACACTCAGGCCAAACATCCACCTGCCACCGCTGTGTGCATACAGGCTCTTCTGGCCTTGCACACGGGAGTCGATGCCCAACCTTTCTCAGAAAGGGCTTTAAAAGTTTTTTTTCTTTTCGTGTCATCTCATTTGAATGGGAGCGAGATGGAGGGAGCGTGGGTGTGTGCACGTGCAGTGTAGGTAGAAGAGGCCGTGGCTTTGCGGCGCCGCCGCAGCTGTGGGCCGTTAAGTGGAGGCAGCGCCACAAAGGCATTTCCTCGACAAATGCTTCGATCCATGCGACGTGTACATACCACAGTCTGGTTTGTTTGCGGAAGACAATGGCATCTCCATGATATTTGTGGCTGTGTGTGTGTGTGTGTGTGTGTGCACATTACAGGTGGGATACACACTGCTGCACATTCCTGAGGATATGGAGGATTAAGCTTATAGATATTTACCTATATGAAATAAAGGCCGAATTCTGCCCATATGAAAAATCAAGCAACATGAAATTGTTCATCAACCCAAAAACAGCACTTGTTTTTTTTTGTTTTTTTTTATTTTAACTATGCTTAACTTTAAGTAGAACGATAGATAATAGAGACACACACACACACTCACACACACACACACTGAAGGCAAAGTAAAGCAAGGCCTCTGGACAAAGTTTTCACCCTTGGCTGCCCTACTTTCAGACAGGAAGCTCCTTTTCGCCTCCTGCTGTCTGAAAGTCTGTACTGCAGTGTCTGCAAAAAACGTTCATGCAGTTTCTCAGCTGGCCCGCAGGGGGCAGCATGAGTACAGGGACGTGAAAGGACGCTGGTCGGTAGAGTTTGGTTGCCGTCCAGCAGGTGGCGCTGTCTGTCTCTCTTTAAAGGGGGTAGATTGGCTGCTGTGTGACTGAAAGTAACAAATCAAATATGATTTTCTATCATTTCACATTAAATCGTCTTTTAATTATGAATATTTGTGTGGACGTAATGTTGTTAGAGATAGATAGATAGATAGATAGATAGATAGATAGATAGATAGATAGATAGATGATCTCCGTGTCTCCATGTCACATCTCATCGACCTCATCGCCCTGACCTCAGGTCAAACCGTGACCTCTGTCAGGGACATGCTGATGCTGTCGCCGTTGGCGGCCACAGTTTTCCTTGTTCTTCGTGAAGCTCATTGCAGAAGCTGCCGCTCGTCCTGTCGCCACGAGACACGATCTGTCCTTCTGCACGGTTACATCCGTCCTCGCTGTTTTCCGCCGCCACTGTCAAATCACATTCACCGCCTGACTGGTGTAAACTCGGTGACCTTCCTTCCCTCCGCGGTCTTCCTGTGTGAACTCCTCTGCTCCTTTATCAGTGACCTCTTCCTCGCCTCTTCTCCTCTGAGAGTCCTGCTTTTGCTCTGTAGGGGACTTTCTGCACGCTCAGCACTCCTGTCGCCTTATCAGCCGCCCTCCTACTGTCCTGTGAAGTCCTGATTTATCTTTAGTTTATAGTAGATTGCAATAGCAGCAATAACAGGTCTCCATAACGCATTAGCACATCACATCCATGTGCCCTGACTTCAGCGTGATGCAATGTGCTGGAGTTTAGACAAACGTCCAGCACTTATTTCATTGTTTGTCAGTTCGAATGTCCAAACGTGAAGACGCCAAGAAGACAAACCCAAAAGTTGCATCAAAAGTCAAGCATGTGCGATGTTAATTACACAAACACACGCCACATGCAGCTCGGTGTCAGTGTGGAGAAGTGGGTGAGTCAGCCAGCTGATGAGCCTGCACCTCGTTAGGTGGAGGAGAAGAGCGAGGATGGGTTTTCAGTGCGGAGGTGAAGTCTCAGCTGACTCGGCTGATTGGACTTCCTGCGTCTGTGGCCTCACTGACACACGCTTCCCTCCACAGACCTCACTGCTCCGTCTGACTGTGTCACAGTGCCACTTCTTGTCTTTTGGCCAACATTGGGCCAGCGACTGATGAAAGCTCATCATTGTGCGGCGTGACGAGTGTCGAGACGCCGCTCCACCGAGCTCGCCACCCGGACCGTCAGCATAACGCTCTCGAATGTCCAAACGTGAAGACGCCAAGAAGACAAACCCAAAAGTTGCATCAAAAGTCAAGCATGTGCGATGTTAATTACACACACACACACGCCACATGCAGCTCGGTGTCAGTGTGGAGAAGTGGGTGAGTCAGCCAGCTGATGAGCCTGCACCTCGTTAGGTGGAGGAGAAGAGCGAGGATGGGTTTTCAGTGCGGAGGTGAAGTCTCAGCTGACTCGGCTGATTGGACTTCCTGCGTCTGTGGCCTCACTGACACACGCTTCCCTCCACAGACCTCACTGCTCCGTCTGACTGTGTCACAGTGCCACTTCTTGTCTTTTGGCCAACATTGGGCCAGCGACTGATGAAAGCTCATCATTGTGCGGCGTGACGAGTGTCGAGACGCCGCTCCACCGAGCTCGCCACAAGGACCCTCAGCATAACGCTCCATCACATCATCGCCTCACAGTTCATCACGGTGACGCAGCCTGAGAGCACTGGCGCAGGCCACCACTGATGTCAGGGGTCAAAGTGACAACTGCTCTCCACTAAATCAAACCGACACCTCCCATGTGACCGCCCCCCCTCACCCCACCCCCCCATCACTGTCCATTATCTGTTGGGGATCCGGGTAACGACAGCACCTCTCCCTCCCCTCCCAGGGGAATGGTGACATAATGGGAATCCCCGCCATGCTGGGACAGGATGACATCACACAGCAGTGGTTACACTCACTGCATTATCATCCCCCATTACACAAAAACACAACAGACACTAATTATTCTCATTATTGATTTAGCTATTTGCCAATAATCAACATAGTTGATTTGAGAAAGTTGAAGAAAAAGACTGGTTTCCCGTTTTCCCTTCAAGGAGACAGGAAGCAGAGAGGAAGTGGGCCGAGTCGCACCACAGGGAACGACAACCGCAAAGATGAAGCACACAAAGAGACTCACACATTCTACTGTTCGCACATAATCTCTGCAGATGACAGGAGAGATCATAAAGCCTGTCTCATTGTGAGGGGCAATCTGTTGCCGTGCCAACGAAAACAGCGTAGCACGCAGGAGACATGGCCCCCCCAGACACACACACACACACACACACACACACACACTGTAAGGAGTGGGCTGCAGCAGCTGTGAAAACAGGCAGTAAGTGATGTCAGAGCAGTGAGGGACTCTGGGTAGCAAGTCCACTTTGAAGTGTTTTAGACTTTATGGTAGTCCTGAGAGAGGGTGTGTGTGTGTGTGTGTGTGTGTGTGTGTGTGTGTGTGTGTGTGTGTGTGTGTGTGTGTGTGCGTGTGTGAGAACCAGCATGAGGAGTAAAGTGAGTCTAATCTTCCCAGACAAAAAGGGCAGGTTGGGAATCTGGGAGGTGAGGAAAGGTATTTCCAGGTAAATTCCCGGCATTGCGATCGACAGTTTGGCCTGCAGACAGGTCCCGAGTGCTGCAGGTGCAAAGTTACAAGCCTCCGCCCTCGTCCCTCCAACCCCCCTGGTCCCTCCAACCCCCCTGGTCCCTCCAACCGCCCCCTCTGCACGCAGGGAAAACACCGCGGAGGGCAGCGCAGGGCGCGGTGCCAAATGTGCCAAGTCATGGCAGCAAACAAGCTCCGGATCAAAGCATGTGTGTGTGTGTGTGTGTGTGTGTGTGTGTGTAGCAGGTGGGCGGCTGGAATGAAGAAATACAAGCATTCCGTGACCTTATGTTCTCATTCTTAATCATTTTTATTTAGATACGCAGCTCAGAGGGAAACTTTTCAACATTTCCCAAATTGCAATTCAAAGCAGCGTCTACGGTTACGAGGGTAAACACCGGCCCGCCGCACGCTCATCGCTTTTTCCATCTCATTACTAGATGTTAATTAGTATCGGATCATTCCAGGCTGCGGCTTGATCCTGACTCGGACTGCTGACGGAGCAGAGTTCACAGACGGGGCTTTGCTCTAGTTGGCAGATAAACAAGTGTAAATCTGCAAATCTGCCAAACACGTCTGACCTCTCCTCACTCCAGCTCTACAAAATACCATCATGAAGAAAGGTCAGTGACCTCCTTCCCTGTCCCTGAATGCCTCATCTCATGTGTCCTCACACACAGGCAAGCCCCTCTTCCCTAATTCCCAATTCCCAAGTCCAATTCCAAACAAATCTGTGACATTGATAAGAGGCCTGCAGCTCTCTGCCTCCAGACTAGAAACAGCCCCTTCATGGACATTCATGATGCCTGAGCAGTTGACCTGTTGACCTTTACTAGAAAGTGGGCGGGCGTTTTCTCCCGCAGTGACAGAAATACAGCCCAGCGCTCACCTTTCTCCGTCCCCGGAGGCTCCCAATAAACGTCAAAACAAATCATTCCTGCGCTCCCTGTGCGTGACAGTCGAAAAATACGTCCACCGCCGAATTCCTCCAGTTCTACGTTTACGTCTGTGAGCGAGGAGCCTGCTGAAACCTGATGAAGACACCAAATGAGTGAACCGCTCTCTGAGGAATCTGTGTTGTTGGCTGCGGTTTCGCCGGCTCTGCCCGCGGCTGCATCATGGCAGCAGTGAGATGTTCCTCACGAGGCGGGGGAGATGAAATGTGTGGCAGATATGACGGGGAATTGTTTTGTGACTGTGTCGTGGTTCTTTCACATCGTCCACAGTGACGCCGTGTGAGTGAATGTCGAGCTGTGGGAGACTGAAGCTCACAGAAACGAATGAGACGCTCCAGACGGGATAAAATAACACGGGCGAAACCGGGATGGTGAAACGTGCTGAAACGTTCTTGATGAATATCTTAACCCCTGGAAAAAATTCCTGGGATCCGGCGCTTTCAAATAGGTGGTGAAACCTCACACCCTCGTCTTTCCTGTCTTTGTCATGAACGTCCTGGCAGACTCCGTGTTTTCTCTCCTTCACATTCCTCCTCCTCCTCCTCCTTCTTCTCCTTCTTCTCCTTCGCTTTGTTTACAGCTTTAATTTATCTCCCGCTGCTCTGCTCATCTTTCTTCTCCTTCCTCCCAGATTCCTCCACATATCCGTCACGACTTCAGCCTCTTTCTCCTTTTGTTTGTTTTTGTTTTGTTTTGGTTTTTTTTTTTGCTCGCCGCTTGTTAGAAAGTGAAAGAGGTTGTTATGTTCTGTGTTTCCAGCTGCACGCTGAGTGTGTCTGGCGTGTCAGTCTGTCAGCAGACACTCACAGAGACCTGCTGCCAGCAGCGAGTGCTTGTGGGGATGGGAGTTCACTCAGTGACCCAGGATTAGCCCCTGTGGGCCTCCAGCTTTCTGTCAGCTTTCAGTTGCAGCATATTTACATGTTGCATGAATTCATACATTCACTTTAAACTGCGTTGCTCTTTGGTGACCTTCACTTCCTCGTTGTGCGGGCCTCGCCCCGTCTCCGTCTCAGAGACAGACAGATGTAATGGACGCTGGCTGTCTCCGCTGACAAACGCAGCGTTCGGAGATAATGGCTCCGAACACAGACGTTGAAGGCTGAAATGACTGTAATGCCAATAATTACAGCTCGAACCGTAGTTGGAGGTCAGAAGGTGATCGTGTCAGAGCGTCGCAGGTGGTGTGTGTGTGTGTGTATCGTTGCATCACACACACACACTGGTGTGTGTGTCTGTGCATGTTTTGGTCTTTTTGGTCTCGGTGAACAGATCATCAGTCAGTGTCTGAGAAACCTGATTCCCATATGAAGATGGTGTATGTGTGTGTGTGTGTGCGTGTGTGTGTGTGTGTGTGATGCAAACTCTCACACACACTTCTCACACCATCATTTAGCAGAGGATTGGAGCTCGTCTGTGGTTAAAATACATTATGGTATAGAAATACATTATGGTATAGAAATACATTATGGTATAGAAATGCACGGGGGACAGTTTTAAAAAAAGTAAACCGTACTTTTCCTTTTCTATTTTCCCACAATCCCTCTGGCACAGACGGTTGTGATTACAGCAGATGACAGGCCAGTCATGGCCAATCATCCACATGCTTTAAACTGGCTTATTGCCCTGATACTTACATATGGTCCCTGCTGCTGCTGGAAGAAAAAAAAAAACTGCTGAGGAAGCAAAATCTCGGGCGAAGTGGTTGAGAATGCTTCTAGATGTGTTTCTGTTGGGTTTCATTTGCAGGAACCACAATCGGAGCCCTACATCCGCATGTTTTGTTTAGATTTGGCTGCCGAATATCAATTTGTCAAGTGTGAGGGCAGAGCTGGAGCGAGTCCAGCTGCTGCAGCTGTGACGGTCTGAGAGGTAGAGGAACCACCAGCGCTCGGGGGACGCAGGAGGAAGTTTCCCTTGGACAGATCAGCGTCTGGACGCTGTGGTTTGACCTTCGCTTGCCTCCGCGCCGTTTGCCTGCTTCTCTTCTGCTGCGAGAAGCAAATAATAACAACGTTTTTACAACCTGTGTTTGTTCCTGTGTCAAGGTGTGTTCCTTCTTCAACTGAAATCTAGTTACTTATCTATCTGTTTATTTCCTCTCTGAACATCTGCGTTGAAAACAATTTATTTCTGCTGATCTGGTCACATGACAGCTCTCAGAGGTCACGTAAGGCGGCTGACCGGGCGTCTGACCGTGCGTCTGACCAGGCGTCTGACCGTGCGTCTGACCAGGCATTGGAACAGGCGTCTGACCGGGCGTCTGACCGGGCGTCTGACCAGGCATTGGAACAGGCGTCTGACCGTGCGTCTGACCATGTGTCTGACCGGGCGTCTGACCGGGCGTCTGACCCGGCATTGGAACAGGCGTCTGACCGTGCGTCTGACCATGTGTCTGACCGGGCGTCTGACCAGGCGTCTGACCGGGCGTCTGACCAGGCATTGGAACAGGCGTCTGACCGTGCGTCTGACCATGTGTCTGACCAGGCGTCTGACCGGGCGTCTGACCCGGCATTGGAACAGGCGTCTGACCGTGCGTCTGACCAGGCGTCTGACCGGGCGTCTGACCGGGCGTCTGACCGTGCGTCTGACCGGGCGTCTGACCCGGCGTCTGACCCGGCGTCTGACCGGGCGTCTGACCGGGTGTCTGACCGGGCGTCTGACCAGGCGTCTGACCGGGCGTCTGACCGGGCGTCTCGTAGCATCAGACTGAGCTGCAGTCGCTTTATGACCAGACGGGAAACCACTCGGCTCCATGAGGCCCAGCTGATTAAAATAACAGTGAGGAGCATGTAAACAACCCCGGCTGAGATCTAACAACCTGCAGTTTGTCACCAGTTCCCCGCAGACCCACACACACATTACATATCTACAGGAAAACAAACACACACACGCACACACACACACACACACATGGGAGACAGTCATGGTCTGACTGCTCACAGGTCAGAGCTGGGACAGAGCCTGTTTTGCTGCAAAGCTTTCTGGGAATTCTCTCTTCCCCCTTCTCCGTCCTAATTGACTTGTTTACTTTTCCAGGTTGACCTCAAGTGGTTTTGTGACTAAAAGCTTTTTTAGTCGTGACTGATGTCTCTGGACGTTCACTCGTTCACTCCGGCTGCCACGGCATGAATGAACGGATCCCTGGGAGACCTGGGAGCCCACAGCTAGAACACTAATTCCATCATCAAATCCAGTTCTACATGTTGCTACCAGGGCAGAAGGCAAATGGATGAGAGGGGACACTGATCTGAATTTGGAAAAACATCAGGGATCATAACAATAATAATAATAATCATAATAATCATAATAATCATTATCCAGAGGATTATACTTTCTTGGCAAAGTCTGTAATTACACCTGTGAAATGGAATTGAGTTTGTGTTTGTGTAGGGAGGGAGGTGTGTAATGACATTTGAGAGACTTAATAGGTTGTTATGAAACACACACACACGCACACACACACACACACATAAAACATACACACCTTTGGGCTGGTTTATGTCACCGGAAAAAATAATAATATGGAAAGTATGCTTCGGGGAAAATATGACAGCAAGTGGTATTTATGTTTGTGTGTGCGCGTGTGTGTGTGTGTGTGTGTGTGTACACTCTCTGTCCATACACTTCAGTGTATTTGCTGTTTATGTATGCTGAAGAAGTCAGAGGGTAAATAATGTGTCTGTCAGGAGCCCGGCGCAGTCTGTTCCTGTTGAAACGCACACACTGAGACGGTTACACATGTTGTGTGCATTTGTGCGTTTGGACTCATTGTAGTAACGCTAATTGAAACGAGCTGACCTGTGTCAATATGAATATTTCTCCCGTCAGTGTCAGTTAATGAGGCAGATTTTCTTCATCTGTAAAGTGCTGGCAAAGAGATGCCTGAAATACTTTCTATTTCCCACGTTCAGCGTGTACTGCTATGTGCTGCTTCCAGGAAATAGCCACAGCCCTTCGTCCTCCCACACGTTTTTTCACATTTTGCCAAACGACCTGCCAGATACGAATCGGAGAGCGATACAAATTGTTTGCCGTTATGAAACCATTAAATCACTTGGTGAGGTCAAACGGAGCTGGTTTTCAGCTGCACTAATAAACGTCCCTATAGATCAGTGGCTATGTGAATCAGTGTCTGGCTGTGTGCAGAGGTTTCAGGAGAACGAAGGAGGACAAAGTGTTTGGTTTAGAGCGGATATGTCCCTGTCTCACATTAGCCCGCTGCCGGGTTCAGATGCCTGTGTTACGGTCAAAACATTTGAGATAAATCACGACGTGACGTCCGCGAGCCGATCCTGTTTACTGACCCGCGCCAGTCTGCCACCACTTTATACCAGAGGATTCCAGAGGGATGAGAGAAGCAGGATGTCCAACATTGCAAAACCTGTGTGTCTCTTTCTCTCTCTTGGACAGCGTTCCTGCGTCTGTTCCTCGATGTCTGTGGGCGGAGACGCTTTCAGCAAGTCTCTGACGCGTCCATCAGGAGAAGCAGGCTGGTTTTGATTCCAGCAGCTAAATTCTTATCAGCGAGTCTGATTCTTATCCTGTCAATCATCCAATGAAATCACTTCCCTCGTCATATGTTCTCCAGCTAATTCTTCCTGGTTGTGAGCAGATCATGTGGGTTTCCGAGGCTTGACACATGCTACCTAAAAACACATGTGAAGCAGGGCTGCACCGAGAGAGGACATTTTGTCTGTCTCTGTGTGTTTGTGTGTGTGTGTGTGTGTGTGTGTGTGTGTGTGTGTGTGTGTGCATGTCGTCTGCTTTTGTTTTGGTGTGTGTACGAGTAAACACTCCGCATGTAATGTTTCGGCGGAACACGCTGCTCCGCTCAGTGCAGCACGTGGAATGTGAGGGGAACAAAGGGAAGGCAGGAATGTCTTCACGTGCATTTCTCTGCTGATGAGGAACACATGGCACACGTGACCTCTCAATCACAACGCCGCGACCACGTATGGAACCGGCTGGATTTGATTGGGGCAGAGAAACATTCCGGTTTTCCGTCATTAAAATAAATAAATCAATAAAGTGATGCGAGGTTATATGTGTTATAGTCATATTGTGCTATAGTCTGCATGACCTCTGACCTTTCACTCTGACAGCAGACCTACAGAGTGGGTCAGTAGGACAGGTCTCTGTGTGTGTGTGTGTGTGTGGGTGTGGGTGTGTGTGTTTTCCAGGGTTTTTTTTTTATAATCTATAAGATACAGTTTCCAAAGTGCATCCTTAAACTCATTCACATACACACATGTCTGTGTGTCCATTCTTCTGTCCATACAGCAAACACACAACGTAGTGTGTATATAAACACATCTGATGTCACGCCAGGTCCAAAGGGCCTCTCAGGTGAATTCACATTCCACATTAATCCGGGCAGCATCACGTGTGCGCTGGCAGAGCCTCTGACATTTGTGTCAACAACGCGCACCGCGTTCCTCTCAAACTGGCATAAGTTCAGTGTATTCACTTCCAGTCTTTCCATGAGATGCCCTCAGGTTACAGGACGCAGCGTCGCTCAAGTGGGAGAGGGAGCAAATCCTTCGTTTTTCCACACGGCCGTGTGTTTTCTTGTGCGACACGCTGCACTGTGGGTCGACTGTGCTGTGTTGTGGTCACTGACTAAACGCCTCATGCCTGGGAAAATCTACGTGGGAGGAAATGGGACTGTTTTGAATTAGTGTCCCCCCCCTTAATGTCCTCTTTTTTTAATATGAATAAGAATACACCTTCATGAATAAGAATAACAACGTCCCGTCTTTGGAAAAATAATCCCCTGCTTTCAGAGGCTTTCAAACGTGAACCTCTGCCGCTGTAGCTTAACACAACACAGCAGAGAGATGCTGACAAATGCTGTTTGTCTGTTTGTGTGTTTGACCTCTGCTCCCCCTCGACAAAGCCTGTCGCTGAAACGAACTACTCCCACTGCCCATGTGCATATACGTGGTCTTTATTAACTTCATCTGTGCCCTCAGGATGTAAACAAGCGTCCATGTGCAACCCATTTTAAACGAGATGTTTACGTGCGCTGGTTTCTGTTTCTACGAGGCTCCTCGTATGGAGCTTATCTATAGCGCCGCACTGTACGTGAAATGATCCGCGGAGCCGCAGGAACCCGAGTGAAACAGGAAACGCTCCGGCGGTGACGTTCAGGATGTGGCTGAGTGTACGGAGCATCTGTTTCAAAGTCACTTCTTCCAAAACCTTATGTTTTAACATTGTGTATGAAACATAACGCTGAATCATCAATAATCCAGTTATCAGTTATCAAAATAAAGCAATACAGGGTTAGCTGGCTTGATCAGTAGCTGGGACATCTATCGATTAGCCATGAAGATGTTTTTGTATCTCGGCATGGTGGTGATAGCAGCCTCGTAATGATTTGTTTAGTAACCACTAAACCAGCTTCTCTATGTCACTATGTCTATGTCAATACATCACATACACACTCATCCACACACACAAGCACTTCTAGGCACCACTGAACACACACACACACACACATACCAGTGAAGTGTCAGCGTGTGTAACCTGGATGAAATTCCCTGCTGTGTGTTGGAGGGAACAGTAGTGTGTGACATGCATGAATCTAGATTCCCTTTCAGCACAAACCATCCAAAGAGGTGGACTGTGTTTCCAAAGGTCAAAGGTCAGACTCGGTTGTCTCCCTCTGTGTAAGGACAGCATCATTTGAAAAAGGCCCTGCAGCAGGTGACGTGTCGGGTCTTGGCTGGGTGGGTTTGGCCTGAGGGGGGATTTAGAGGGGAAGCGATTGAGTTTCCCTTTCATTCTAACTCCGCTCGCATATTTTCCTCCTCCTGTGTGTTTTTCTTTTTCTCCACACTCTTCCTCCTCTCTCTCTCTCTCTCTCTCTCTTTCTCCCTCTCTCTCCACCAACAACAGCTGAGGCAGCCGATCAAAGGGAAATCAACCAACGTGTCTGAAAGAGGAAGAAACCTGGCCTGTGCCTCAGTGACACTGATCTATTCAGCCGTATAAACACGGTCCCATTCACTGTTTTGCGAAATTGTCACTGCAGAGGTGTTTGTGAGTGTGTGTGTTAGTGCGTGTGTTAGTGCGTGTGTTTGTGAGTGCGTGCCGAGGCCACATGTGCTGAACAGAAAGAGCTGCTACTCAAATAAACGTTCCCATCACACGCCACACACAGGACCGTGACTTGGCTTTGTGTCCGTGGAACGTGATCAGCTGTTTGGGTCGAACGTGTGCAAACGTTGCCTGGATGTGTGTCAGCAGACCTTGTCAGAATGAAGTGTTATTGTCACGTATGTTCTGCATCTCTGGGTCAGCTGTCCTTGTTTAATACTTACATCAACACAGCGTTTAATGACAGTACTTCCCATCACCAGTAAACTCACCTTGATTTGATTAAAAAAATGGGTTATTATTGTTAAAACAACCCCCCACCCAGCCTTCAGTCATGTCCCCCCCTGCTGAGCCCCACCTCAGCAGTGTAAACGTGGGGGTGAGACAGCTCCCTGTCTCTGTCTCTGGTCAGTCTAACCACTCGACCCAGGTCAAGCGCCTTAATGGACCGATCCGGGAAAGCCAGGGAATCTGAGAGATCACTCCATCTAATGCAGTCAGATGTGTCAGACGGTATGAGATGTAATTGTGAAATAATGATGGGGGGGGTTTAAGTGTCCTCAGTTCCAGTGCAAATGACAGGTCTTGTTTTTCTTGTCGTGATGTGCAGCCGGTCAGGTTGTGCAGCTCTCTGCTTGTGCTGTTTGTTTCCAGTTATTTCACGTTGCTGAGGCAGAAAGTCCCTGTGTGAGCTGGTATTTGTTTGTGCGTTTGAAGGAGAGAGAGCCTTTTTAGTCTGAAAAATGTGAGTGCATGTCCTGTGATGGAAACTGTCTGGCAGCGACGTGAAATCAAACCAGCTGCAGGACCGCGCTGCCTTCACTGTCTGCATTTCTGTCCCACTGCGGGTGTTTCTCCTCCTCTCGTAGGAATGCGGAAGGAGGGTTGGGACTCATTTTTCATCACATGGTAGCTTTTTGCCCATTTTTGAAAAGGCCAGTTTTTAATATTCGTCAGTAAGTGACATGTGTGTGTTTTTGGCAGGTTACAGGGTACATGTGAGTAGCTGGAGTAAAAAAAAACATGTGTTTTTGAAGTTGTTGTGTAACTTCTTCCATTCATCCAATGCACCCACTGCTATTATTTACATGTTGTCATGTTAACCATCCGAGTTAAAAACATTAAACCACAGAGGTATGAAAGCAGTCAGTACTCAGTACTACAGCAGAGCTGGTTTCATAGCGTTTCATAGAAAACATACCATGAGACAAACGTCGCTGTGCGTGTGCACACACCCATGCTTGTACTCAAGGTCATACATACAAAACACACCCTCAAATTACTGTTTGGCTAAGCAAGCAGGAAGTAGGTAAGCCCACTCAATCTGGCCGTCGTCACGGCAACGGCCAATGGGAGCTCGGGGTTAGTGAGGGAGTCAGCGGCCTGTCTGGCCGAGTGGGACTGTCAGTCATTGGCCGGTTGGCATGGAGGTAAAGAATGTGGGCAAATCAGCAGTGGACGGGCGGAGAGGAGTCATTTCAGGGAAAAAAGAGGGAGATGGAGGAGGAAGTGAAGGAGGAGAGGGTAAAGAAGAGTGGAGGAAGTGAAGGAGGAGAGGAGACGCTAGAAGGCACCTGAAGTGTGTGTTGGGAGGGGGACGGGGGGGGGCTGCAGCTGTAATAACAGCATGTGGCAGTGCGGGGGGGAGCTGCACACTGCATACACACTGCTGTACACACTGCATACACATTGCATACACACTGCTGTACATACTACATACACACTGCTGTACACTCAATCCAGGTGATTGTCCAAATGCTTGACAAACATTTTCTCATCATCCAAGACGTCTGCATGTATAAATGTGTGTGTGTGTTTGTGTGTGTGTGTGTGTGTGTGTGTGTGTGTGTGTGTGTGTGTGTGTGTGTGTGTGCGCAGCTGCCTCCTCTTACCACAGTGCAGGGGTAAAGGTTGTGCATGTCATTATAGTCATATATACACACACAGGCCCGGGTCAGCTAGTGCAGCCAACCACAGACAGAACCACAGCTGTCGATCCACACCCCCACATCTGGCTGCCGAGGATCTGGCCTTGGCCCCCGCTCGTACCCTGTGGTGGTCCGCTCCGGGTCGGTGTCTCCCAAAAGCATCAGGCCTCGCGTCTTTTCCTTTTGTCCCGTGACTCACAGCTTGACTGTGCGTCAGAGAAGACGCTGAGTCAGCAGTCTGACTGTCTCTGTCTCTGTCTGTGTCTGTGAGAGGACACACAGCTGTTTGCTTTGGTCACACGACTGAAAAACAACAATATGACGATGGAGCGATGTCGTACATAGGCCGTGGCAGAGGAAATTATATCTTTTCCTGTCTCATCTTGATACTGAATGCGGTGGTTTGACCAGGTTTTAACCTCAGTTTCATTTCTCCTTTCACTCAGCGGCTGCATTAAATGCAGAAGTAGAGATTTGTTTGAAAGCATTAATGCTAAAACCCATAGTGCATGACTCCTGTGGGGATTAAAGTGCAAACGCTCGCATCCCATAGCTGAGAGGAGGAAGTGAGAACGAGAGTTTAGGAAAAAGAAAAAAGCGAGTGGCAGATAAAAAAGATGAAAGCGGTTGCAGGCGCAGGAGGGAAAATACTTAGGGTCGGTATGTTTATGTTTATGAACGCGGCTTTAGATCATAATCGTGCAAACAGAAGATGAGGGGAACGCTGAGTCAGCCGAAAGTGCCGAGGCTGCTGGCAGGGGACTGTTTCTGTGCGTTCAGCAGATGTGTGATGACACACTGATCCCAGGGTTACTGTGTTAGCTGGCTTCAGATCAGCGCTCGGCTTTGTCAGAGACGGATTTTAAAAAAAACAACATCAACTGTGATGTGAAATATTTCCGAGATGTATCCGTCTCTGTGTCACACACGTATCTGTAGCTGACCAAACTGCAGCTGCACTTTTGCAGAAGTCGGTGAGAAACACTTTCCATCCACGCCGCAGTCGTCGGGTTTTGTTTCCCAGCATGCATCAGGCAAAAGGCCGGGAAACACCCTGGACAGGTTGCAGGTTTGCAGGGCAGAAGACGTTGCCAGGATAAAAATACACTAATAATGTTGGCTGTGCTAATGAGTCTGTTTCCCACCATGGAAAAGTTCCTTCCACAGGTGCTCCGAGGCCCTGTAAACAGGCTGTTTATTCCCATTATTTACTGGCAGCGTTAAACCAGGAGAGGGCTCTTCCTGTGTGCGGGACACACGCTGTGTGTAGAACCACACTCACTCACCGCTTCTGCCCTCCGACCTCATTCAGCGGCTTTTTTTTTTCCCTTCTCTTTCTCACCAAATGTTGTGCGATAATAACGTGGCGACTGGAAATTCAGTTCCCCTCATAAAAGTCTAATTGTTCCTCCCGGTGCTTCCTGCGACCCCCCCCCCCCCCCCCCCCCCCCCCCGGTGCTTCCTGCGCCCCCCCCCCCCCCATTCCTCAGACAATCACACACACACATTATATTGTCACACTGCAGGGCCTGATGGAAGAACACCTTCAGTCGAGTCCAGCTCAGGTGACGACATCCACCGAGCATCTAAACCCGACAGGACGACAAATACCAATAAATACCACGCTGACTGTGAGAGTACGCGCCGTGACATCACAGCGTGTTTACACCGCGCTTTGGCCGTGGCGAGGGAAAGTCATTTACTAAAAAAAGACCTTTCCGTTAATGGCTGACACGGCGCCACGAAAGGAGGGATTTTTTTCCACAGTCCTTTGGGGCTCATCGTGTCACGACAGCCACAGTGCAGTAGCTCAAAAACAACGCCGTGACACAGAGCCGCCTTTATGCTGAGCCAGCAGCAACTGGAAGCCAGTAACGCACGGCGGGAACTGCCACTTCATCATGCTCCATCATGGGAGGGGGGGGGTGTTTTTAATATACATTGTCCAAGAGAAGATCATGGAACGTTAAGTCGGGAATTACACATAAGAAGCATTTGTCTGTCATGGCTTTAATAACCATTATGGGAATGTCGCTCATCAGTAGTCATGATAATAATGTTAATAACAATACCGGCTATAGAACATTCCTCCATGGAACACGAGAGCAAAGAGTTAGGAAAGTTAACAAACAACACGGCAGCCAACACCTGACAGAGGAGTGGAGAAGGAGGACCACACAGTCCGCGCCCCGAGAAACTGGGCAAGAAGATCTATTAACACAACAAACCACTGGGTGTAATTTCCCTGCCGATGAGCCAGCTGCTCGCTCCCAGCGAGCAGTGTCATGTGCAGGTTTCAACCTCAGGGACGAGCGGAGCGCCTGCTGGTGCAGGTGAGGGGATCCACAGAGAGACAGCGGTGGAGTATCACTGGTGCCGGTGACCTTTAACCTCAGTAGGAACTGACTCTTTAACGCGAAACACACGGGTTGCGTTTGGCGCTCCTCTTTTATCGCTCACACGTCACATGCGATTGGAGCAGGGGTCGAGTGGAGCTCCTGGGAAAGATCTCACCTCTGGTTAGAAGACATGGACCAGAGCTGATGTGTTTTCAGCACAAGTTGACTGATGAGTCTATTTTTGTCGTCCATCATGGCCTATCAGCGCCTCTGCAGCTTACACAGGCTTACACAAGCTCTTCTCCCAGAATTCCTAGAAAGGAATATAACAACATGAGAAGAACTGTGGCCGTGACCTCAGCCTGATGGTCACCACAGTGACGTGAAGTTCATTCTCCTCCAGGCTTCTTCTGCACTCTGCACTAACTGGGATCTGTGTGTACGTTAATAATTAAATCGTCCAATGTTTACTTGCACAGATTTGGATGAACTTTCCCTTTAACTGAGGTGACGATCACTTCCTGCTGTTAGTAACTGACACCCGACCCGGTTAACAGCAGAAACAAACATCCCTCTGCCAGGATGCTGTAAAGATCAAAGGTCAACCGCCAGTGTCAGGGTTAATGTCAAGATCAGACACACACAGCCGTGTGTTTGTTTGTTTGCTTGTCGTTTGCGGCTCCTTTGAGACAACTCAGCTGTAACTTCATAAACGTGAGCATCAAAGTGGATGGATGAAGGAAGAGCCGGAGAAAAAAAACAGGTTGGAAACCAAATCCCTGTGTTTTTCTTTTTTGTCTGTCATGAATTGCTTCCTGTGTGGATCCACTCGGCCTCCAGCCTCTGACGGGAGAAACATGTCTGCGTTTCCCTGTACGCACCTGCTGGCTTTGGCTTTGTCTGCACATTAGACCAGATTAGATTACACACGCACACACACACACACACTCACACTTGTGATTTTCAGTCATTTGTCACTGTGGTATCGTTTTCACTTCTGAGTGGTTGTGGTCATTCCTCAGCCCAAAAAGAAAAAAAAAACCCCACAAAGGACAAAACAAGAAGCTTTGTTGTCACTCTGAAAGTAATGTGGGGAAAGAATGTGAGAAGAGCTCAGGCAAAAACAGGCGTTCACACAACCTTCAAAGTTTTCTCTTCTTTTTTAGTTTTGTTTCGTTTTTTTACAAACGCACAAAACCAAAGCTTTTGTCGCAGACAGTTATGTGAGTGGAGTCCAATGCACGGCTCAACCTCTGACACTCATTGTGCAGATTGCCTCGTATTCAGCCACCACTTCCTCCGGCTCTCGCCGCTTCACCCGCCGTTAACAGGGAGCGATGAATCAGGGTCATTTCCTGTGCAGAGTGGACGTCCTGTCTCACAGGATGTGGCTTCACAGGGTCACGGGCACCAGAGGCTCAGTGGGCAGGAGCTTCCACATGCTTACAAAGCACTGTAGTACTGTAGTACTGCAGTACTTTAATACTGTAGTACTGAAACACTGTAGTACTGAAACACTGTAGTACTGTAGTACAGTATGCATGTGCGTGATGTCAACTGTCAACGCAGGCACCTGAATGCAATAAGGAAATATCTCGGAATTAGTTCCATTTCACATTAAATCAGGTACAAGGTTCCTAATGTTTAATGGGATGGGAAATTTGTGTGGTTAGTGCTCGTTATCTCAATTTATAACACACTATAACTCTCTCTCTCCCTCTCTCTCTCCCTCTCTCTCTCTCTTCTTCTTGTGTTGCTCCTGCCTCGCTCATCCCGAGCTCCTTTTCCACGCTCACTCCAACTAATACCAGGGTGAGAGAATGGAAACTGGTTATTCATGCGAGTGGGTGTAGACGGCGCCTTCTTCAGCGCATGTGCGTGTGTGTGTGTGTGTGTGTGAGGCTGTGGATGGTCGAACACATATTCACACACACATGCGATACAGCGGGAGCTGACTGTTAAATTGGCCTTCGCAGCATCTTATAATCTCTGCATTCCTCTGCAGCCACAGACAAAACAGGAGAAGACGGGATCCCAGTCGGAGTCCTGCTATAAACATGTTGTAAAATTAGCAGAAAATGGCCGCCGCCGCAAACAAGGTCAACGTCAGTCTGGTTTATCTGCGTTGTATTTCCTACACTGAAGAGACAGAAGGCGTTGACACCTCCGGTCCGGCGGGCGTCTGCCTCGTATACGGCTTTTTAAATAGAAGTGCACGCCGCTCGGTGTCTGACTCCAGAGTCAGATCAAAGAACCAGGTTCTGTTTTACTTCTGAGAGCGTCCGCTGAAACAAATGGTTCGTTTCAGGCCTCGCAGAGTAATGATGAGTGAATTCACACGCTTTTGGAAGTCCGTCAGACCTGGCGACAAAAAACGAACAGTGGAGTGATTCAGGTGAGGCCAAAGAGGTGGTTTTTAATGTGGAGATTTGTGTAGTGAAGAACGGGGCGGGGTCGAGTAGAGAGATGCCATATGTGTCCCAGGTTAACCTAATGTGGGAGTGGGAGGCCCGGCTCCGCCGGAGGTATTTCCACACTGGATTTATGAGCGTCAGTGGACCTGACAGTGAATTCCCCTGATGACCCTCAGCCATCGTTTCTCCTGCACTGTTGAAGGTGATGTCGGTGTTGTGATAAGTGAGACACTGTAAAGTGACATTGTTGGTACAAATATAGAGATGTGTGTGTGTGTGTGTGTGTGTCTGTGTGTATATATAAACTTAAAGGAGCTACAGCAAACGGGCCAACACCAAAAGCACCATCAGCAAGTTGTCAGTCTGTTGTGTGTGTGAACGTCCCTGCTGTGAGAGGCCTTTACTCCCTGCAGCCAGCAGTGAGAGATGCTCCCGAATCCCACACACCCCGAACGCACACACACAGACATGAAAATTCCCAGCCGTTAGTGGGAACGGAGCGGCAGCCTGACATCACTCGTGTTACACATTGAGACAGACAGGTCTTCCCGCAGGATTAGTCTGGTGTTTCCCGCACTGACAACAAACCGGTTCCAGCCGGGGCCACGTAGAAACTCTATGTGTGTGTGTGTGTGTGTGTGTGTGTGTGTCTGCCCTCTGTATGGAGAAAAGGTGAGAGTGGGAAGACGTCACACGTGTGCGCAGGTCTATTTTTCCCTCTTCCTCTCATATGATTGGCTGAGTGTTGTCACTGAAAACAGATATCTGTCTGACCTGACTGACTGTCTGGCTGTCTGTCTGACTGTCTGTCTGTCGGGATGCTTTGTTTTGGTTGGTCTGTGCACAGTGTAGTGTACAGTATGTGGCATGTGGATTCGTACCTGTCACTGCAGTGGGTTAGTGACAGGATGTAACTGTTAGTGTGTGGCTGACCTTCCTGTTTGAAGTGTAGGAATTTTAATTCAACACACGTCTTCATCAAAGGCGCTGACAGAAGTGTGTGTGTATGTGTGTGTGAGTTGTAGAGATCAACGAGGCCTTGCTGACAGACAGACAGGAATCTCGTAGTACCTGAATGGGGGGGGGGGGGGGGGGGGGGGGGGGGGGGGGCATCACGTCCAACATCTAACTCTCTCTTCCTGACAGTGGGAGTTTTGGAGTTTGGGAGCAGGATTATTTTTCTTATGAAGCAGGACAAACACACCATCACATCCACACCTCTTTTTTTTTCCTGCCCACACCGAGTCCCGTGAAGCGCCAGCTACACCGAACCTCTCACCCTCGACAATCTGCCGCGACCCTCCCTGCTTGATTAGATTTCCTGCTGCACGGGCACGCCGACAGAAATATGACGGTGGAAAAGTGGTGGAGGTCAAAAGGAGAAAGGGAGCGAGGGAAAAAGTAGGAGAGGAGAGTTTTGGAAACAGTGGGAGCGCACGCTGAGCTGTACGCCAGCAGCTTCGCCTTCTTCCTTCATCTGTCCGTCAAGGAATATGGGTCAGAAAAACACATTCCAGCCTCCGAACCTTTATACCATCGCTCTCTGACAGCAGATGAGAAGAGGAGGGAGGGGAAGAAGTGCACTTTACTCCACAAAGCTGGAAGGAGAAGTCGGTGAAAGGAGCTGACGGGGAGGACGGGTCATGTGCAGTGAAAATGACTAACAGGGTCAGTTGAAATGTCAGCTGGACAAAGTCGTTTTCACTTTTGCAGATAATGTAATCCTGACAGATTCCCGACTCCTGCCGCGCAGAGGTCCTGATGATGGACGACAGAATCCATATTTTCCTCCCTCGTTTTCACACTGGGAGAAAAAGTCTCAGTTTTTCCACCTGCAGTCTCTGTTTGCATGTATGTGTGTGTGTGTGCGTGTGTGTGTGTGTGGTGCTGTTGAACTTGAGCTGTGCACCAGACACTATAAACATGAGTTGCTTTTTCAGGTGTCACACGGAAATGCTCACACGTATGCAGTGTGTATAGGATCTGTTGATTCACACGTATGTGCACACGGGACGCGTCTCTGTTCCGGCGTCTCTGTTCCGGCGTCTCTGTTCCGCCGTCTCTGTTCCGGCGTCTCTGTTCCGGCGTCTTCAGGGAATTTTATTATTTCCTCAAACATACGTTTACTGTCAACAGGATGTTTTGGCGTCTCTGGTACTCCTCTGTATTGGCAGACTGGACACTGCCTGTGGACGCTGACCCACTTCTCCAAAAAGAAAATTGTTATCCGAGGCCTCACGGCGATTTATCTGTGACCAGCGTGTGCATGGAGGTTGTGGGTTTGTATGTGTGTGTGTGTATGTGTGTCAGTCTGTCAGTGTGTCAGAGGGCGCCGGGTCATACCACAGGGATGGGTGACACATTTTGCCGGCGGGGGGCAGCCTGCGATGATCTGTCGTCAGTTCTCATCAGATACACACGCACACGTTGAGTGTGTGTTGACACACACAGCAGAGACAGCGCTTGTTGCGTGAGGTCCCCTTCAGGCCACACCCACCCCAGTGTGTCGTACTGTGACTTAACCAGACGGGTCTATCACAGGAAGCCGACCTTTGTCCCCCAAGGTCACTGACCGTGAGACCCAGACGCACAACAACAGGAAGTCCCCCCCCTCCCTCCCTGCCCCCCCTGCTAAATCAGGCCAACAGACGCTGATCCCGCACGCTCATCCCCACACGACGGTCACCACGCCACGACATCATCATCCACTGCACCCACTGGCTCCTCTGCCCACATCGCTGTCAAGTTGTTCCCCTTTGAAAATGCAAAGAATGCTTGGATAAATGCAACCAGACCTTCACAAAACAGACATGTCTCAGGCTAAACCGACCTTTGACCTTCCAGAGGAGGAATTTCCACGGAACAGAAAATAAACAGCTGGAGCTGAGGGCTGACGCACACTGATGGACAGGTGGCTGATGGGACGACGCACACCCAAACATCCCAACATGAGCGCACAGCGTTAAGGCTGAAGTCTATTGTGGTGGCGGCTGAATCCGAGTGGGTGGGTTTAGCTCTGCCAGGTGTTCGGGGGGTATAAGTGCAGTGGGAATATGATCCTGGCAACTGGGAAGCATCAGAGGCCATTAAAGGAAGGTGAGGAAAAGCAGAGCGCGGCCTCTGGACAGTGTCGCTGTGAGTCGAGGGACGGCAGGAACGAGAGGTTAAAAAAAAAAGTGTGTCCTCAATTACCTGGCGTGGGGAAATGGAAGGAGTGAGTGGAATTTAGAGCCGAGTCGTCTTTCATCATCCTCTTCACACGACACCAGCGAAACCAACCTGACTCACTGCAGAACCACTGAAGACGGAAAACTATCTCTCTCTCGCTCCCACTTTTTCAACCGCCGCCTGCCCTCGCTCGTAAGCGCACCGTCAGCGTTTTGATAGACACGCATCGAGGCGCAGGAGCAGGCGGGGCGGAGGGCAGATCGTCTCCAGATGTCTAATTGGAGAGACGTAAATAGCCTGACAATGGTAAAAGGCGAGAGAGTCACCGGGTGAAGAGGCTGGTGTCATCCTGGAACATGAAATGAGACGTTTGACACACACACACACACACACACACACACACACACACAGAGAGACACTGAAACTCTGTCTGTGGATGATTAAAAACGTTCAGAGGTCAGAGGTCAGGTTATCTCTGGAAGCAGCCGACTAATGCTGCAGGGAGGTTCTCACAGATGCTATCAGACCTCTCTCAGAGCTCCACATTCAAGTCTCTGGTCTTTCTCTGCCCGTCTCAGACTCCCTCCTGTTACATGGGATTTACCAGCGGCTGCTGCTTCTAGAGGCCTCCTGCCTCAGGTGCCTCGCCTTCTTCTTCTTCTTCCTCTTCTTCCTCTTCTTCTTCTCCCAACCAGAAAAGAACAGGCCACTTAAGACCCTAATTGGGTTTTTAAAATGTCAGTGTTTACAACCATGATGTGAGGCTGGAGTACAACTAACTCAACGTTTCAATTTTCAGCAAAAAAAAAAAAAAAAAAAGTTGTGGGCGCCAGTCCAGGATATACAGTATATTGTGGTAGGAGCAGCGTGTGTGTGTGTGTGTGTGTGTGTGGCAGTGTTTGGCTAAAGGGTCAAGTGGGAGTGAGGGAGGTCAGGACCTGCTCCACATGGGGATGTGCAAATCCAATCAAACTTGACTGGTCAACCGCAGAGCTGGCGAAACCCAGCGGGGGCAGCGGTGTCCCACATGCAGACGCCCACCTGTCATCAGACGCCAGGGAGCTTTTGCCCTCGTCTCCAGGACAACAACCATATCATGTGATCTTTTCACCCCGTAACTGAAAACCGGGTCACGCTGCAGTTCATGGTACCCCGCTGCACAGGCGTCACAGTGAACGGTGCTGAGTCAGCAGCTGGAAGATGCTTCTGCTGTGTGGCACACGTCCCACTTGAACACGTGGGTCATGCCAGTGAAAACAGACAGCTGAGCTGACAGCCACATGCAGCAGAGGAGAAATGATGAATGGATGGAGTAATGAAGAGGCTGGTGTGTGTGTGTGGGGGGGGGAGTGGAGGATGGATAAAGACAGACGTCGTCCCCGATGACGCGACACAAACAGTGAAAGTGAGACTGATGAGAGGACAGACGACCTGCCAGCTAAATGTCATCTAGACCCCCCCTCACCCCCCCACGCCAGATGTGGTGTCACATGTGGAGAAGAAGAGGAGCAGAGAGGAGTGGATCAGAGGAGAGAGATCATCATTATTCTCCCTGGATGAGAATGAGAAGGTTTGCTGTGACCACCATGGCAGCAGGGACCTCCCTCCTGCTCACCGTGTTTATTGAAACCAGGGGGCTGCGTGACCGTGACGACGACCCTCTGATAACTGCCAACACAAATAATCATCACGCTTGATGAGAAGTGAAGAGGTGGAACCTCACAGAGCAACCTGGAGAACTACTTTCACCGTCAACACTGGGACTGTGGAGGAAAACGTATGACTTCAGTATGACCATCAGCAGATCTTTTCCAGACCTGCTTTTGCTGGCAAGATGCAGAAATTCTAGACAATGCACCAAAGCAGCAGTG
>JAFBJQ010000517.1:55233-82960 GCA_016785345.1 Trinectes maculatus | reverse complement strand
CGTGTGTGTGTGTGTGTGTGTGTGTGTGTGTGTGTGTGTGTGTGTGTGTGTGTGTGTGTGTGTGTGTGGCAGTGTTTGGCTAAAGGGTCAAGTGGGAGTGAGGGAGGTCAGGACCTGCTCCACATGGGAGCATCCAATCAAACTTGACTGGTCAACCGCAGAGCTGCCGAAACCCAGCGGGGGCAGTGGTGTCCCACATGCAGACGCCCACCTGTCATCAGACGCCAGCGATCTTCTGCCCTCGTCTCCAGGACAACAACCATATCATGTCATCTTTTCACCCCGAAACTGAAAACCGGGTCACGCTGCAGTTCATGGTACCACGCTGCACAGTGCTGAGTCAGCAGCTGGAAGATGCTTCTGCTGTGTGGCACACGTCCCACTTGAACACGTGGGTCATGCCAGTGAAAACAGACAGCTGAGCTGACAGCCACATGGAGCAGAGGAGAAATGATGAATGGATGGAGTAAGGAAGAGGCTGGTGGGGGGGGGGGGGGGGAGGGGGGGGGGGGTGGATAAAGACAGACGTCGTCCCCGATGACGCAACGCAAACAGTGAAAGTGAGACTGATAAGAAGACAGACGACCTGCCAGCTAAATGTCATCTAGACCCCCCCATCACCCCCCCACGCCAGATGTGGTGTCACATGTGGAGAAGAAGAGGAGCAGAGAGGAGGGGAGGAGAGTGGATCAGAGGAGAGAGATCATCATTATTCTCCCTGGATGAGAATGAGAAGGTTTGCTGTGACCACCATGGCAGCAGGGACCTCCCTCCTGCTCACCGTGTTTATTGAAACCAGGGGGCTGCGTGACCGTGACGACGACCCTCTGATAACTGCCAACACAAATAATCATCACGCTTGATGAGAAGTGAAGAGGTGGAACCTCACAGAGCAACCTGGAGAACTACTTTCACCGTCAACACTGGAACTGTGGAGGAAAACGTATGACTTCAGTATGACCATCAGCAGATCTTTTCCAGACCTGCTTTTGCTGGCGAGATGCAGAAATTCTAGACAATGCACCAAAGCAGCAGTGCGTTTATTTTTCTTCTTCTTCTTCTTCCAACATATGAAAATAGGCACCAAAATGAAAAGCAAGATGTTTCACACAAGCCAAGCACATGCAGGGAAGACAGAGCGTCTCAGACCTTATGAGCCAGTACAGAAGAAGATATTGATCTTCTCACATTACTCTTAGCAAGAAAACTCAGAACACTGTGAGCAGCCAGGAAAGATGAAACTGTACCCATCATCTTCATCTTCATCATCACCATCATCATCATCATCTTCATCATCTTTATCTTCATCATCATCATCACCATCATCTTCATCTGCATCATCATCATCATCACCATCATCTTCATCTGCATCATCATCATCATCATCATCATCATCTTCATCATCACCATCTTCATCTTCATCTTCATCTTCATCATCATCATCATCTTCATCATCACCATCACCATCTTCATCATCATCATCATCATTATCATCATCATCATCATCTTCATCTTCATCTTTATCTTCATCATCATCATCACCATCATCTTCATCTGCATCATCATCATCATCATCATCATCACCATCATCTTCATCTTCATCTTCATCATCACCATCACCATCATCACCATGATCTTCATCTTCATCATCATCTTCATCATCACCATCACCATCATCTTCATCATCATCATCATCACCATCATCATCATCATCATCATCTTCATCTTCACTGGCACCTTGCATCAGAGCGGTCTTCTTTGTGCATGTGGAGTCAGGAGCCACATTTTTCAGACACTTCCCAGAAGCTGAAACCAGAACCACATGGCAGGAATTCATTTCGGAGAAACTACCCTGTGAGAGGTTTGGAACGATTTCCAAAACATGGACATTTTTCACTGTCATCTGTGCTGGGGTCAAACGTGCCCGAAAACGTCACACAGGTGTAGTGTAGCACTCGCTGACGTACACTGTCATTCCGTCACGCCGTCACGCATGGTTTGACTTTATGGTTGGGATGGAGCGGTGTAACGACCTCATGTCCTCCTGCACTTTGCAGTCAGGATATTTATTTAAGATTTTGGATTTTTCCGGGAAAGGATCTGGTGAGGTGCTGACTCCTCTGTTGGATGAAGCATGACATGACTCTTGACTCGTCTCGTCGACCCAGCACAGATCAAACACAAAGTGGGTGTGTTGATATTGGCCTGGGATGTGTGTGAAACAGGAAGCCGCTTCTGTCACTGGGGGAGAAGAGCGATGTGAATAGTGTATGTGTTTTCATATGTGTGCGTAACCACAGAACGTTCTCCCTGGCTGCGGCACAAAGGAACCCGAAGCGGACGGACCCTCCCTTCCCAGCTTTCCGCTTCCTCGCCCTCCAGAACCACCCTCGTCGGTTCTGTTCTGTCACCCAGGGATGGGCTGCTCTTCCAGGGCAGGGCGCTGTGGGTGTTGCCACATGGTTCCTTCACGGTTCTTCATCCGCCAGTGACTCGCCAAAGGAAGCGTCCTGTAGATTGTTTTGATAGAGCGAGTTAATGCACATTCACGTCCAGGGTGTAACAGGAAGTGCGTGGAAAGTGTGGACACCCGCAAACCCTCAGCCCTATTGTTTTCTTGGAGGGGTTTGGATTTGGAAAGGACTTCATAGTGTGTGTGCGGGTCGGTGTGTGTGTGCGTGTGTGTGTGGGACTGGCGACTCATGTAACACATTTTGTGATTTGGAATTCTGGCTTTTTTCGGCACATGTTGTGAATCCCTTGTCTCCCACCCAGTGACTGATATGTGCCTGCGAGGCAGATAGAGGAACCGTGGAGGTGGCTGCAGACTGATGGATGGTTCATGGTTCTCCGTATATTTTTCCGAAACCCCACAGGAGAACAGAGGCGCTGTCAGACGTTCACCTCGGCGTTCTCACTGCACACGTGCCGCCTTTAGACGTGTGTGTTCCAAGCTGTGGGAAATACAACATTCCACCTCTCACACCCAAGAAGTCCAAGGCCAAACTTTATTTTCTCTCTTTAATGGACACCACACACACACTCCATGCAAAGCTATGTAAATCTCATTGGAGAGGAATGATTATTTTTCATGATTTACAATACAATCACAGAATAATTACCATCTTAAACGCAGCTTCATAATTATTCTAACAGCAGTGACAGGCAGCGTTGATGTTTGTTTGTAGTTTACACACATATTCTGGCATGAGAGTAAAAGAATGTGTGTGTTTCATGCACTCTGCTTCCCGTTGATTATTTGAACGTGTCAGAGCATCTGTGCTGCATTAAGACAAACAAAACTGGAAAACAGCCTCTCTGCACACAAAGCTCTGTACACAAAGCCTGGCTGGGGTCAAGGGTCAAGGCCATACACATCATCACACCTGCACTGCACGTATGCAAAAAAAGTGCAACAGCGTTTTGATGGGGGTCCATAAAGCTTGTTTGAATTAGCGACTCGCGGCAGAGGTCAGACTGACCAGGAAGTGGGACGCATCCATCTTCATCCACCATCTGTTCATAACACAAACTGTGTAAATCATATTTACCCTTCCACTCTGTGTGACACTCAAGTTTTATCCATTATAAACAAACATTTTTCCAGTTTCTGCTCGGCTGTGGCTGATGTGCAGATGAACAGACCCAGACGTTTATGATAGCATGCTGAAAAGGGTGTGTAGATATTTATGGCTGTTTACGAGCGTCATGAGGGACTCGCTAATTTGAAGTGATGAGCTGGAGACGGGTGTTTGGAGACGTCCATGCTGCTCTACAACCTGGGAGGCAGCGTGGACACACACACACATACGCACGCACACACACACAGACACACACTCCTGCACACACCTGCTCAACATTCACCAGATTCATTCAGTCGAGTGATTTTGGGCCAAAAGAAGCCAAATCATCAGCCAAAACCCATAGCAGCAGACTGTGTGTGTGTGTGCGTGTGTGTGTGTGTGATTGCAGGAGCATGAATAAGCATTTCATGTGCGTGCTGTTGAATCAGAGCACACACACACACTCACACACACACAGTGTGGTGCAGTGCAGTGCAGCAGGTCAGGGGGGCAGGGGGGCAGGGGAGTGTGTGTGTGGGCCGGGGCCGGGGCCGGGGCCGGGGCCGGGGCCCGTGATGGAGGAACAGTAATGTCAACGGGTTGATGTGGTGAGGTCTGTCATGAGAGCGCTGTAGGTTCGCACCGTCAGCTGCGCTCCATCAGGGAAACCCTCACCGCCAAACCTCCCTTCTTCTCTCCCTCCTCCACCACTCTGTTTTCACACCGTCTCTTTTTCCCCTGCCAACCTCCATCTGCCCCCCCCCTCCCCGCCCGCCTCCTCCCCTCCCTCTATCATCTGTCTATCTCTCTATTGGAGCAATGGAGTGCGCTCACATACACAGCAACTACATAGATGTGTGTCAGAGAGAGGAAGTGAAGGTCCACTCTGCATTTCCCAGAGGACGACAAAGGTTGTGTTTCTCACGGGGGTCTGGGTTAAGGCGTAGACTGGCACGGCTTGGCGCGGCGTGGCGGAGGAGGCGGCGGCCTGAACCCAGCGAGGGATTTGAGCCAGTTTCATTTCCTGTCAGACATCCTCCCAGAGGAAAGGAGCTCCAGCACATTACAGACAAAAGCCACAGGACTCCAGATACACATTTTATTCAACTACACACCAGTCACTGCAAAAGTAGAAGCACAAGCTGTGTGTGTTTGTGCGACCACTGCTTTGCCATGGCGAGAGGCAGCAGGTCATTATCAGTCAGGGGGAATGAGATGAGGCTGACACATCATCTAACGTCTCTCTGGTTTCGGTTGACGTTGCCCTTTCAGGTGAACATCGTGCTTTTGTGTTTTGTCAAGACTTCACTTGGCGAAATTCTTCTTTGTCAGATAATTAGATCAGAGTGTAATTGCGAATAACCCGAGGCATCTCCACATGTTGCCTCTGCAGCATATTTGTGGAGCATGCTCCACTATCTCCTACCACTGTCTGGCTCTCTGGCTCCTCGGCTCATGTTTGCTGATTTGCAGACATGCACGATGCAGGGCAGAGTTTTCCTCTGCGGTTTTCAGTCATGCATTCTCTCACACACATTCCACACATCCCCATACTTTTTGCCATTTTTCCTCTCTCTCTCTCTCTCTCTCTTTTTTCCAAAACCCTACATAATCACTGGCTGCAATAAACAGACAAAGGAACTCGTTTCTGCCGCCGCATTAAGAAAATCATGTTTAATACATATACTCGCTGGAAGTGGCTCGACAAATCATGTTAATGGGGGCGACACTAAGATCCCAATTAAGAAATACCATTTCCGATCTGTGAAACGTCCAATTACAAGGCATTCAGAGGAAAACATCTCAAGTGACTGAGCACAAGGGAGCCAAACATTCATGAGGAGGGCCGTCTTTGGTTTTATGACGTGCTAATGTAGAGGAATGCCATTCAGCTGGCTATTAAGAGCTTAGATAGGAAAGAGGCCCTTCAGCTCAGGAAAAGAAAAAAAACAAAACAAGATTCACTAATGGAAATCGTGAGGAGCTGCATGTCATGCAAGGTCAACTCCTGTTTTTACTACGAGTGTTGAATATCAGCAGCTCAAGTGTTTATAGCAAAATCCATCTGACCTCTGAGGGGTCAAGATAACGCCCTCTTGACCCGTGACCCTATTTTGAGGGAATTTCAATCTTTTTTATCTACAAAAAAAAGACAAAAACACCAAACTATGGACTGTGACGATCATTTGCACAAAGGCAGTGCTGATGCTTGATGGTTGGCATCACTCTGGAGAGAGGACGGCGTCAGGGTGCAGCGTGTGCCAATGGTGTCTGGGTGCAATTCATCACAAGGCGAAGGTAATGAAAAGCCTGAAGGGGACATGAGGAGCGGCTGTAAATTTAGCCGAGCTGCAAAGACCTGCATGCCAGAGCAGTAAATTATGGCCGTCTGTCAACACATCTGTGCTGTATACTTCTACTCCCTTACTGTTACTTCATTATCGTTGGAGGATGTTTCTTGATATATGTATAGTTCAGACAATGTGCAGGAGTCGTCTTTGCCCAAATCCAAAACGCACGCCTCTTTGCATGACACCAATACCCACTCCTCTTCCCAACGCCGACGGAAATCCACAGTTTTCCAGAGGAATGTTAACGCGCTGCAGTCGTGTCCCGGCAGCGCGACTGCAGTTTTTGATCACAGGCTCTTTTTGTTTACGGCGCAGGAATCCCTGTGTGTCGCTGCTCCTCATGGGATTCCGTCAGATTCCATCCGCTCCACCTAGCCGATTGAATAAATGGCTGCTGGGAGGCGCAGGGTGTAATAAATGCTCGTAAAGATTTCAGCGTGAGCTGAGGATTTGTGAGCCACGCCACAGGTGTGCGTTCAACTGAGCTGAGTTTCAAAAGAGGCAAACTTGAATTGAGAGGCGATGATTTAACACTCAGTCACAGTCCTTTGTGTAGTCAGTATTTCAGATATGACAAACGTTTTGGACACAACTTGTATTTCTTATGTTAAAAAAAAAACCAACAACAACATCAGGTCATATCAGCAATTAACTCTTAACAGGAATTTTCGAATTTCTTAGCTATTAAGCAATTAAACCCATGTTTTTGTTCCAAGATAATGAAAAGTAAATGTCTAATGTGTTCAAGTGATTCAAAAATTCTCTAAACAATGACACATTATGTTTCAATCAAGTGTACATGTCTTTTAGTTGCTGCTAAATATGAGTGTGTGTGTGTGTGTGTGTGATGTGACAGCACCTATATAACCTCAGATTCCTGTGTGACTGTGGCTGACAGCGTCAAATTCAGCCATCAGATCAGGAGCAATGTGAACATGCAGTTCCTCCTGTCAGACGGAGAAAAGGGTTTGGGTATAATTACATCAAAAATGACCCCGCAGCTCTGAGATGTGTGTGTTTTCAGAAGGAATTTTCACCGTCAGTAAATATTCACTCGGCCTCAGTGTGTTTTTGTCTTTTTATTTTTTGGAATAACAGCAACCGTTTTTGAACATCCATCACCACCACATTTAACTACGACATAGAGGATTGATATATGTCTTCTCGAATGTATTGTTCCATATGTTGACGTGTCAGATGAGGTATTGGGCAGATTTAGGACATGATTTATTCCACAAAGTTATATTTCTTCAAGCAAACAGCAGCAAATTCCATATGTAAACAGTAAGCAGCACAAACTGTGCTTTGGCAGATGTTCACCGTGGTGGTCGTTTGTTTCAGTTGAGACAGACATGATTTTATTCAGGGTTTTTACCCATCGGCTGAAACAAATGGACATTTTAAACCACTAATTGTGATGTTTTTCTATTTTCTTTCCTCCTCTTTGCGTTTTTATTGACTCTTTTCCCCCTCTCCCTCTAATTCTCTGACCACAGCGCTGTGTCAAATAGGTTTCTGGATCACCATCCATCCATCCATCCATCCATCCATCCATCCATCCATCCATCCATCCTCATTTCAGCTCTGTGACTCTACAGGAGGAAAAAAACAAACATAGAAAGCAAACTAGCAGTTGCACACATAACAGGGTGTCCCAGCTGCAGCAGTTTTGCAAGAAGCTGTTGTTTGGTAACGGGGGAAGTCCCAAATAATTTAATGATGAGACAACATAACCACATGAAGAAGATAGAAGGGTCAAGGGTCAAGAGAGGACAGCCGTTACTGGGTAGAGATTGAAAGCAGCTGGATATAAATTTTGAAAACGTAAAAATAAAAAATACAAGTAACGAGGTCAGTAGTGAGACACTGAACCATTCAGATTGTTTGTCCTCCCTATCCACCTGACCAAAATCCATAGGGCCGCAAACGACTTAGGATAAAACCTCAAAAACAGCCACCGGATGCTGACGTAACCAGAGTGCGGGTTACGGTCGAGAGCAGGTTATTGGAGCGTGTTGGTCTTGTTTTGCTGGCGTTCGGAATGACACATTGTTACGGCCTCCATCAGTCGCCATCACTTTCCCTTCACAACCTGTTGTTGATCAGTCAAACCGGCTCGGACAGGTACTTATAGAACAACTAATCAGGGATTCTACATTGAGACGACGCTACAAATTACTAGAGGCACATGTTAATGGGCCACAGGCGTATTCACCTTTTGACAGCATGATGAGATGATTAAATGAGACGGCGATAATGACCATGCCACAAAGGCTTGTGATAATAGTTGTGTAACGATGATGAAAATAGAAAGATTAACGAATTATCTTAAATAAAGAGCGTGAGAGAGGGCGGTTTAGGTTGAGTTTACGTGTGTTACCTACACATGTAAAGTCAACATACTGATAAAGTATCAGCCAAGTAAAACAAATCAGTGAACAGGCATTGGACAGGGTGCAGATTTATCCTTCACCTGTGTGTTACAGTGTGCAATGAGTATGTACAATGTGAGGAATGAAAACCTGCTTGTTCTTTCACTTTGTCCACTTCAACATTGACATTGACATTTTTTGACAGCAATGAGAAAATGTAAATGTTGGTGGGTAATTTAGGTCATTGTCATTTTTACAGCAGCTATAATCAATTTATACTTTACTTTTTTTTTTTTTAGCACATTTAATGATACGACAATGCTGTTTTCCAGGAAAACTAACATCCACCACACCCACACTGGTCTGAAGTTTATCTCCTCCTTTTACCTCATCAGTGTACACTCATATCGCTGCCTCTGCACTGACACACCGGTGATCGGACAGTCACCGCTTCACCACTGGCTGGTAGGTGCACTATTTTTACAACATCATTTCTCTATAGCAGATATAATACTGTACCTTAGTACGAGTAAATTATGACATTAAATATGATACATTTCAACAGTAAGTGAGTAAATTGAGTTGCATTCAGTTTCATTTATTTTGCAGTATTTATTTTACATATGTATTTGAAAAAAACAACAACAATAGCCCCATGCAAAAGCAAAGACAGATATGTAAACTGCTGTGTTGAGTGAGTAGGGAGTAGAACATTTGGTGCGCACCATGACAACAGAACAGATAAACAACAAGATAGATATTAACTATAGACAAATACAAACACTATTTGTAGTAAGTAATAAGAATTACAAAGCTTCACAGATGGTACAGGTAAAGTATACAATGAAGTATATAATTATATAACATATAGAATTGAGTAGTGTTATGTTACGTATATTCAATACGTACCAGATGTTGAGAAACGGCGACTCGTGTTCAGCAGGTTTGCATGACACTGCATGACACAGCACAAAATCAGGAGTCCCATTTTCAGCAGCAGTCTTGTGATACTGTTTCATGGAAAAAAAAAAGAAAAGAAAGGCAAGAAAAGCATTAAATAATAGATTAACGTTTGGCGGCTTTCTGTGGGACTTGCGCGTCACACCTTGACCAAGCTTGCAGCCCCGATCCATTCTGTTATACTGCATAATCCAGGGAGTGTTGTTTAATCAAATATAATTTTACTGGGATATTTGCATTTCTGCTATGACTAATCCCTTTTGTGTGTTGTCTTTTGCATGATGGTATTTGCCCTGTTGCCACACACCATTCACTTTGCAACTGCACATCATCAGCATCAAAAGGACATAGGTGGTGACAATAGTAAATCAGTGACCTCAAGTATTGTAATATTAATATCAAATATTCTGCACTTTGACCTCCATCAGGTTAGAACTTATCAGTAATATAGTTAAACATTCATTTGTATGGCCGCTTCTCGTTACTCATCTGTTCCCATGGTGAACATATGTGCATTGATTGACTTCCCCTCTCAGTGCTACTATAGTGTGATGTCATTAGTGTTACAGTGCCTGTTTTATTTGCGGCCCCCGTTTTAGCTGCATGGATTTTGTCATGCCTGCCAAAGTCCGCCACAGATTTTTCCAAGCCTTTCTTGTGATCCGACCGCAGTGCTGAGGCAGCTACTTGGATTTGGTAATTGCAGTTTTCTGTCATCACAGTGTGGTGGGATTCTGGCCCCTTCTGAGCAATCTGCGCCTTTTGATGGGTTGTTGGCAGCAGAGTTAAACACAAATAAGTGAAAACAGGAACACAGGCCTGAGAGGCGAGATCCTCCACGTTCCATGGTTTGTAGCTGGGATAAAAAGACGAACCGGAGCACGCGGCGCGTTAGCTGCACTAAGATGGGTGGACTCAACGAAAGAAATGTGGCCTATCCTGCTCATATTCATGATTCAGTATCCAGGGCCCAGGGTTAACAAACTCTGAGTTAAGATCTAAACTCTGGGTTGTCCAACTCAGAGTTTTGGGTTTCAGAACAGGGGATAAGAGTTAGGTCAATCAACTCGGAGTTGATTTGACTCTGAGTTAATCTCACACACATGATCGCTAGTGTTCTACATTCATTTTTCTGTTTGTGTGTTTGTGAACACAGGTGCAGTCCAACAGCTACAAAACGTACTTGGCAGCAACTGAAGATGAAATATAATAATACAGTACAAACCGGTAGGCTGTGTTTGTTGAGCCTGTCCTGAACAGCAGTGAGTTCATCGTGTGCTTAGTTAAATCTTCTGGGTGGAAAAGTCAATGTTTCAGCTCTCCCAACACTGTCACTATTTAATATTGACTATTGAAACACTTCACGCCTGTTTAAGCGTCTTTATACACGTCTCCAGATTTGTGCTGAATGGTCATTAAGTGTGGAACGAGTAACCGATTTGAATCGGAAAAGCGGTTTTGATTTAAAAGATGCAAGTGCGTCGTTACGCAGACTAATGAATCTGTCGCACTGTAGCTTGAACCGACCGATGACCTGACTGAAAAGTTATAAATCGATTTAATGTTGCTGATGCCCCCCCCCCCCCCCCCCCCCCCATGTTGCTGATGCCCCCCCCCCCCCCCCCTCTCCCGTAACCCCAACATTCCACCAGATGCGTGTGTGTTGCGTCTGCGCTCCGGCGCAGCAGTGGAGCTTATGCATTCCATTTCTATTCAATGTTTGTGCGTCAGTTTGTGTTGCCATTTGCAAAAAGACTAAGTGTGATACAGAGAATGTGCGGCTGTGAGGGCTGAGAATGTTGTTGAGATAAATGATTGACGGTTCTGAAAACGGCAGCGTTCATATAAATATTCATGTATTCAATATTCAAATATTCAAAAGATAAATCGTCTAATCAGTATGTTGCCATGGTAACTGACTCAGAGTCGAGCTGAACCAGCTTTGTGAAACCGAAAACCCAGAGTTTCCTCTAACTCTGAATCAACTAACCTGCTTCCTGAAACAGGGCCCTGGTCTATTCCAGTGAAGATATGCTGTAATCAGGGTTAATGCAGGGTCCCCTGAGGGCCCCAGGCCCCTGGTTTCCAACTGACCACCGCAGCAATGGCTTTTATAGAAGAGAATCCTGAGCAGCTTTAACAGCATGTCCATCCACAACACAATCCACTTAGCTGTCCACAAAATACACAGCACACACATCTCCCTTCAAAAACACTCCCAGCACGTTCGAGCACACAAACACCAGAGCAGATGTTACACACTGTCACTCCTTCTGACACGTGTGCCAGTAGCCTGGACCGTCAGAGTCAGGGAGTCAGAGAGTCAGAGAGTCAGGGAGTCAGAGAGTCAGAGAGTCAGGGAGTCAGAGAGCCAAGAGGCTCCTCTACAAATCCCCAGTGGAGCAGCATGGCCTTCAGAGACCCTTGACCGATGTGTTTAACCTCAATTAGGTCTGGTGTGTTTGCAGCAGCCGTCTGCAGAGGGTGAGAGCTGCCAGGTCAACACAGAACACAGTGATCAAATAATCATATCAGGTTTGAATGAAAGAAGTTGTTTGTCACGATTTAATGTAATTAGCCTTTTTAGCCTTATTACCTCGCGACTTTGCCATTTGCACTGCAGTCGAGGTATCTGAGTTGCTCGTCACTGGTTGTTAATCAGTTGATTTTTGTGGGCTCAAAGAGAAAGCAGCTTCCGCCCAGTTCGTTTATGACCTCGCCGCTGTATCTGCTGCCAGTTGAGAGCGAGGGTGGCTTTGGATAATCCATCACCACATTCCTCCATGTGGGAAACGCAGAGCATGAAGCTCTCAGAGGCTACGGCAGATTAGAAGTTTCAGTCACTGCACAGACAAGTGTCTGGTCCTTTATGTGGTCACACGTGACTCTATACACAACATAACAGTTGTTTTCTTTCCACTGTACTCGTGTCTTTATTAATATCCCAATTTAACTTCCTGCTTATCAGCCCGGCAGAGAGAGGTTTACATTGTTTGGTCTATACATGCTACAGTTCATGCTGCCTGGAGGCAGATTTTTGTATGTGAAGTGAAAAACCAGAAAGGTCTCATGATGCAATCATTTCAGTTCCCAGCTTCAGGCTCAGTGGGCAACAGGAATCCAGGTTTGTTTAGGAGGTCTACATTTTCTTGAGAGCCGTGTTCTTCACAGTCAAAGGCTGGATGGGAGACTGAAAGTCACGTTTCTGCAAAATAACCCAGGCAACCAGGTTTTGATTAATCCAATTTATTCCAGTGAAGCTCAGTGAAGGATCTGGACGGAAACAAACAGGGTAAGTCGAGCACTGAGGACCAGCGAGTCCAAGCATAGAATTATTCTGTGACTTCATCTTTTCTGCATCACTTAATCAAATGATCTGTCTGACTATCAGACTAGAATGATTAGAATGACTTTGCACATTGTTTTCCTTTGAAACTATATCAGACTTTGTTTTCATAAAACGCTGTCCTCTCATGGACCTCTGAAGGATTCTTTTCTTTTGGTAGATGCAGTCAATAAAAGTTGTTTGGAGGTTCTTGTTCCTACCCACCAAAAATATGAACGTGTGATGTGGGTTAAAAGTTCTGTATTCAGCATGTGGACGAGAGCTGCGCTGTCAGACTGTGTTTATAAATCTCATTCTTGGTGGTTTTTTTGGTTTGTTTCAGTTGATTTAAGCTCCATATGATGCTACATTCTGTACTTTTTAGTTCTACTGCTACTAACTCTCCTGTCTGAACACGACGCAGCTTTAGAGCCAGCAGACGAGTTCAGCAGCAAGCACTTATGTCAGTCCGTCATCTTTTTTTTCTCGTTTTTTGTGTAATGAACCCAGTTATATAACAGTTTAATTTGTCTCCTCTGGAAGACAGATGACTGATTAACGAAGGGGTTGGCAGAGCAGATGCAGTGTAAGTCCACAGTCTGTGCCAAGAAAAAAACAAAAAAACCCAACACACTGATAATAAACTTAAATTCCGGAGACAGTATTGAATGTTATTAGTATAAGTCTTGTAAAAACATGTCTGATACATGCCATGATGTGTAGTGTCTGTAGACTAATGTATATTTGTTAAATAAGCCCTTGTGCAAATACATCCACCTGCTTACATGTCAAGATTTTAATATATGTAAAAGAAGGATGTTGAATATGTTTGAGGTTGTGTAGTCGCTCCCTGAAAGCAGCACTAACACATCATGGGACTACCCACAGTGGTTTGACGAGTCATGTAGGGAATTACCCCTCAAAACATTCCCATAAAAATCTCCAGGAAAGATTATCTACACCACATATCTCACAAACCACAGGCCTCCAGGGAGCCGTGTACAGTGCGGACCTAAGCCCAGAGGTTACGTATAAATGGCTCCTCTTTTACAAGGTATGTTTTTCACACAGGTTGGAGAGAGCTGGGGTTAAGCCACAGGAATGTTTACCTATTTAGGAGGTTAGGAGTATAGGAAGGAGGGTTCGAGGAGTTCTCGGCCTGATGGTGACCACATCGTCCTCCTTTTTCTAAATAAGACAAGCAGATTATTATGGTCTGTTTGACCTGAAGGGTCCTGATGGCCGATGCTGCAAATTTAACCAGTCTGGACTGATTGGTATCATCATCGTTCTCCGTGCCACTAAGGTGTGTTTGTTAAAACCTTGTCACCTTGCACATGTTGCTTGGAGCCAGGTTGATTAGGACAGGTGTCGGGTGTCTGTCCAGGTGATCGTCTGTCAGGATGCACCCCCAACCAATGACACAATGAACACGAGACCCTGCGCATGCATAACAGATGATCTCTGGAACCAGTCACACACAGGCGGCTGCATATTCTTTCACACCTCTGAAATAGTTTGTTGCTACGATGCTGTTTACTTTGCACACTCAGCACCAACGGGCTCCAACAGTCTCAACATTTAAAGCTGGTGAGTGCAACAGATCGGAACAATTTCACTTTCAACTTTTCCAAATCGGGGTGTAAAGCGAGTCGCTCTTGTTACATGTTGTCGTTTTGCACTCGGGTTCGTGGTCTTAGAAAGCAGCTGAAAGCTGAGGCTGATGAAATAACCACCAAAAAGCAGCTTCCTGTTTCCAGTTTTGAAACTTTTGCTGTTCTACAGCAGGGGGGACAGATTAGAAGCGTTCGACAATACCCACCACTGTATGTCAGTGACCCACTGCCCTGGATGCCAGACACCTATAAAAACAGCCATAAAGCAGGAAGAAATTGTATACAACTACTCCCAGTCTGAGTTACTGGCACCACGTTTACTGGGACTGCAGGTTTGTCGGGGGCAGAACAATGGCGACTGTATGGTAGGGACCCTTAATGCTAAGGTTTTATTTGGCCCCTGGGAAGCCAAGCAGAGTCTGCAGTTAGTGAGAAGAAGTGCACACATGTAGTCTTGCATTGTAGGTGATTGCAGATTTTTTTTTTTTTACCACTTCCTGACTCTTGACCCTTGACTTTTTTTGATTTCCTCAAGGAATTTCCTCCTCTAATGAGCTGTTCACTCAACGAGTCTTTTCTCACAACGCTGTAAAGACGTCTTTCACTTGAGGGATGGTGCAGAATTTACAGTGCATTACATCTTTCAACATTCTGCTTCTAATCCTCCTCGAAGTCTATTGTGTCAGGTTCTCTGTGTATGAGTGTGTGGGAGTTGAAGGCGTAACATTTAAACCTGAAACTAAATCTCTGTTTTGCACAATAGTGAACGGCAGTTAATTGCAGCACAGTAACTCATGACAGAACTACCATCATAAGTAGAACTAAAACACATACTAAAGAACCTCTCCTCTTTAGTATGTGAAGTAGTGCAGGTTTCTACATCAAGTAGTGAGTCTGCACAGTGTGGACACAGAGACTGTTGTTTTTTTTATTTCAACAATATCCTGTGAAGGTGCATGTGACTTAAAAACTAATGACACACCATCACCTGGCTCTTATTATTATTATTGTTGTTGTTGTTGTTGTTGTTCTTCTTCTTCTTCTTATCATTATTATCATTATCATTATTGTTGTTGTTGTTGTTGTTAGTGTTAGTGTTAGTATTATTAGTCTTATTAGTATTATTATTGATGACTGAGGCGGTGCAGTACCCCTCGCCACCACACACTGTTGTCCCGGAACAAACCATTTGACAAGCCGGACACAGGGGGGTCGCAGCGGTGTAGGAACCACAGGAACCGCGGTAAGGGTCGGCAGTGCGGCGTAACATCATCCGCACTTTTTTTTCATTCTACACTTAAATGAAAGCAGACGTCAATTTCGCCGATTCAAATTCTAATTCGGCGAAATGAATTTAAGCATAAATGAGTGACCGGGAGCCCGCAGCACGCCGCGCACTTTGCGTAACGCGGTCCCGGCTCGTTACGTCCGCAGCGCTTCCTGTAGTGAAACATTACGACAGCACATCAGCCATGTGGGGTTAATGTTTATTCTATTGTTCACGCGCTCCGTTATAGCGGTTCATTGAAAGTGGCTTATGAAAGACGTGTTACGTCACACCCCCCGTGTGATCACATGACACAGCACAGTGCAGAAAGAGGATCATAAATTGCTCCCAATTAAATATATTATGATTGCATGGGGAAGTGTTTAGAATTCAATGTTTGGGAGTTTAATCTTATGTAATGTGATTTATATGACATCAGTTACTCTCTGCCACACACACACACACACACACACACAGACTCACACACACACACACACACACAGACTCACGCACACACACACACAGACTCACAATAGTCCACCATCTATATTAAAGAGAGATGTTATTCCTGAGTGTGTGACTCTTCATCCAGGCGAAGGTCACGTCCAGGCCTTGAGTGAGCTGCAGTGTTCAGATAAAGGACACACACCCACGTCCGTGAGACACACAGCTCAGATAAGTGGCTGTAACTGTCAGGAAGTGCGTCCTCGTTGTGGTTAGTCGAGGCTGCCTCTGAACATGTGTGTGAACCTTCAGCGTCTGGTTCACACACCGGGTCACTGGGCTTTGCGTTCTCTCCCCTCAGCTGTGCTCACGCGTTGTTGTCGCTCTCCTTCAGGGATCGTGTGTGTCGCCGCCGCGTGAACCAGTCATGGACGACAAGCTGCCTCCACAGCAAGGAGAGCTGCTGCTGAGCAGAGGCAAAATCCCCAATGGCGTCGAGGTCACGAAACAGATGCTGCTGGCCAGGGGCCAGTGGGCCAGTAAAGCGGAGTTCCTGCTGGCCGTGGCGGGGCAGATCATCGGCCTGGGCAACGTCTGGAGGTTCCCTTACCTCTGCTACAAGAACGGCGGAGGTAAAGCCCCCTCTTTACCTCCTCTGGAATCCACATCCTTTTCCCCCCATCCTCCTTTTCCTGCTTTATCCTACTATCAGGACATCACCTTGTGTGTGTATGTGTATGTGTGTGTGTGTGTCCAGGTGTGTTCTTTGTACCTTACCTGCTGTTCCTGGTGCTATGCGGCATCCCGCTGTTCCTCCTGGAGACGTCACTGGGGCAGTACCTCAGCCTGGGAGGTGTCAGTGCCTGGAGGACCATCTGCCCACTGTTTGGAGGTACGCTCATCTAATTATGTCATCAGGCTCTGGTTTGTGTTCTTGTTGTGTTGCGTTGCATATCGTGACGTCTGCCTGGCATTCCACTGACTTCATTTCCCTCCCCCGCTTCCCTCTTTCACTTTACTCTCTTTAATCTTCATCCAAACCGACACAGGCATTTAAAACATGCAGGTGTCTGCAAAGCGTTCAGATCCTGTGCACTTATGACTCGGCATCTCGCCACGTGTCGCATGCACATTGTATTGATGCTTTGCGTGGCTGCAATGTTTTGCATGTTGCATCAATTCATTTTAATCCCATTCGCTGCTGTTGCAAATCAGACCTTGACTCGTGCAGGCAAAGTCACTCAGACAGAGAAACGCGTCTGTGAGGAATATTCCCCGCTGCTCTGCACATTTAATTCTCCATCAGCAGATAAAGGGCCGATGTTCATTAGAGGAGAAAGCAAAGAACTTTCAGTCTGTGCAAACAGCCTACGCTGTCTAACCCACCCGGACCCTCATGAGACCATCATTCATTCCTAATGAAGATACTGAAGCTGTGGGCTGCACCTCCAGTGTCTCGCTAAATGGATCCTTTCATATAAAATATGTGGGCATCAGTGCTTTGAGCGTTCTTTTTCTATTCATTTGGAGCCCGTCAGATAGAAGTAAGTGCTGCTTATGTAAGTTGGACATTGTTATGTCTCCGCAGGCCTGGGTTATGCCAGTCAGGTGATCATCCTGCATGGCTGCGTTTACTACATCGTCATCCTGGCCTGGGCCGTCTTCTACCTGTCCTACAGCTTCCAGGCTCAGCTGCCCTGGTCCCACTGCAACAACACGTGGAACACTGGTCAGTAAACACTAACTATATGTTTGTGTAACTTGAGGCTGCTGTGTAAATGTGTGCTAATTGTGTGTGTGTCGACAGACTCGTGTGTGCTGTTTGACCGTCACAACCAGACAGCCAATGTGAGCAGCCTGCCAGAGAACGCCTCCTCCCCGGTCATGGAGTTCTGGGAGTAAGTGTCTTGGTTTCCCACCTTTGGTTTGGTTTTTCAGGATGTTGGTCACGCAGCTCGGAATATACCGGCTGGTGTAACGCAGCACTCCATGTGTGTGTGTGTGTGTGTGTGTGTGTGTGTGTGTGTTTGTTCCAGGCGGGAGGTACTGCGTCTGTCCAGCAGCGTAGACGAGCTGGGTCCAGTCAGCTGGAAGCTGGCTCTGTGTCTGGCCATCGTCTGGCTCGTCTGTTACTTCTGTGTATGGAAGGGAGTCAAGTCCACTGGAAAGGTGATCATCACACAGCACAATGCAGTGGATGATGCTTGTAACAACAGCATCACAAATGTTTGGCACAGTTTAAAGTGATCCAACAACAACAACAACAGCATCAGCAGGCGATGCGAGGCGAGGCGTGGCGAGGCGTGGCGAGGCGTGGCGTGGCGTTGTCCTTTAGAAGGAACCAGAGCGTAAAACCTTCCACGCTCATATCTGCGGCTCAGAGAATAACGGGCCGGGTGCTGCATTAATCGCGTTGCGTCGCCACCGCCGTCTGTCAACAGGTTGAAGTCTCCAACTTTCCACGGTCCCCTCTCCTCTGTTTGAGGACATCACACACTTCCTTTCCTGTTTTCTCTGTCTCCGCGCCATTCCGACCACATTCCCTACTCGCTGTGTGTACATTGTAGGTGGTGTACCTGACAGCCACCTTCCCATATGTCATGCTGTTTGTGCTGCTGGTGCGCGGCGCCACCCTGCCAGGAGCCACCCAGGGCATCATCTACTACCTCAAACCCAACCACACCCGCCTGGCAGACCCACAGGTACAAAAACACTACACACTTCTTACTGTCAGGTGCATGGACGTTTGACTTGTAGCACTGGAGACGTCATTCCTGTTCAGACGTGAACTTTGTGGCTCTTCCTGTCTGTCTGGAGGTATGGATGGATGCTGGTACGCAGGTCTTTTTCTCCTATGGAATCTGCTTGGGAAGCCTGACAGCCCTGGGCAGTTACAACAAATACAACAACGACTGCTACAAGTGAGACACTCGGCTACCCACAACCACACAACAGCAAATTCCAGCCACACGGCATCTCCACCTCAGACAGACCATGTTCACTTGAAATGGAAGAAGTGAGTTCCCACTTCTTCCAGAAGGAATGGCTGGAATGGACAGAGAAAACACACTGATACAGCCACACCTTAAAGAAAAGCCCCCATTGCCATGTTTCCCACAGTCTAGGACTCACACACAGACACACACACACACACACACACACACACACACACAAGGCGAGCACTTAACTCTTGGCTTGTATTTAAAATAACAGACCACATCTCCACAAAACAAAGCCAGAGCCTGACATCAAGACCTCGCTGTAGTCTCCGTTGCTATAGCTATTCCCCTCTGTTTGCCCTGACATAAAGCTGTGTGTGTGTGTGTGTGTGTGTGTGTCTGCGTGTGTGCGTCCAGGGACTCCTTCATGCTGTGCCTCCTGAACAGCGGCACCAGTTTCCTGGCCGGTTTCGCCATCTTCTCGGTGCTGGGCTTCATGGCTGAGGAGCAGGGTGTGGACATATCTGCCGTGGCCCAGTCAGGTGAAGCTCCACAGCTGATCAGCGTTCAGGTGCAGCTGGAAATAGTCCTCGCTCCTGTTTCAATGCATCTACTGTGCCTTCTCAGGGCCCGGCCTGGCCTTCATCGCCTACCCCAGAGCTGTGTCCATGATGCCTCTGCCCCAGCTCTGGTCCGTCTGCTTCTTCCTCATGATCATCATGCTGGGCCTGGACACACAGGTATAAGACGGATTTGACGAATTGCTTTGTGACGTGTAGAATAATGTAAAACAGACACATGCATCTGACCCCGTCTCCCCTCTGTCACACAGTTTGTGAGCCTGGAGGCCCTGATGACGTCGGTGACTGACCTGTACCCTCATCTGATCAGACGGGGTCACCGGCGAGAGCTGCTGCTGCTGTTTGTCTGCGTCGTCTGCTTCCTGATGGGACTGGTCATGGTCACGTCGGTAGGTCGCACTCAGGATGCAAGGAAGGATGTGTGTGTGTGTGTGTGTGTGTATGTGTGTGCACGCACTTAATCCTGGATGCCTTTTTGTTATCGATGACGTGAAATAATGGCGCTTGTCTCCACGGCGATGCAGGGGGGTCTGTATGTGTTCCAGATCTATGACCATTTCTCCTGCAGTGGAGCCAGTCTGCTGCTCCTCTCCATCTTCCAGTCCGTGGCCATCGGCTGGGTCTATGGTAAGATCACATTCTGCCCACTGACAAAACATAATCTGTGGCGATAAAGCAGGAGTCCTACATTTTTGTTGACCACTAATGAAGGTAATTCATAAGCTGTGATAAAGAGCCAGCCAGTCCACCTCCTCTCTCCTCCTGTCAGTAGACAGTTTATTAACATGGCTGCAGTTACCCACTGGTGTAAGGAGACTGGCTCCTGGCTGGGCCCCTGTCTGTCTCCCCCCCGGCCCTAAATTAGCCCCTGAGCCCCGTCGCCTCCCTGTCTCAAGTCTGGCCCCAGGGAGCCCCTGTCCCAGCCAGACCCCGAGGCCCTGCAGCGTTCACAGTAGCATCGTTTGTTCACGTGTGAGATGAACTGTGATACGTTGGTGCATCAGTGTAAATGAATACCTGTAACAGCCGCGGTTTTAAAAAAAACAGTGATATTGTAGGTGATAACAAAAAAATGGACGTTAACAGTGTGTGTGTGTGTGTGTGTGTGTGTGAATACCACGGACGCCTGGTTTTATGGCCGTCCCAGCTGTGTGTGAGCGCAGCAGCAGCAGCAGCAGCAGCAGCAGCAGCAGAGGGGCTTTAATGCAGTGGGTAACACGGCGGTCAGGACTCCACTGCTGATGTGCTGCTGCCGTTACTGTAGTAACTGTAGTTAGTGTACTTTGTCCTGACTTTGTTCCTGCATGTTTCAGCCATGCTTCCTTATTTAGGACACATTTTCAATATTTTCTAACCCAACTCGACCACAACCACCAACAACTTCAGTCCCTTTCTAAACCAAACCACAGCGTCTGACGTCGTTCCTGCTTTGTCCACAGGAGCCGAGCGCTTCAGTGCCAACATCAGGGATATGACGGGCTACAGCCCCCTGCCCGTCTTCAAGCTGTGCTGGAAATACTTGACCCCAGCTGTGTGCACTGTGAGTGACCCCTCCCTGCCTGACCGGCCTTCACACTGTTTAGTGTCTGCTTAGCTGTGAAATAGTATCAATCAATCAATCAATTAATCAATTAGCAAAATGCACTGAAAACACAGAAATCAGACGTGTTGATGTAGTTTTTCTTTGACTTCCACTCCTGAGATTCCTGTTTACACAGATCATCTGACTCCATTCTCCTCCAGGCGACGTTTGTGTTTTCCCTGGTGTGTTGGTCCCCGCTGATCCTGGGCAAAGGCCTGGTCGCTCCGGCCTGGGCCACGGCGCTGGGCTGGCTCCTCACTCTCTCCTCCGTCTCCCTGCTTCCCATCTGGGCCATTTATTCCCTGATCATCACCCCGGGAACGCTGTCACAGGTTGGAACAGGCCCGTGTTTTTTTTTCTCCTCCCAGTGATTACAGAAGATGTTACGACAATTAACCAACTGTGACCTTTTGACCCACAGCGCTTCCAGCACCTGTGCAGCCCTGCACAAACCTCACCACGAGGCTTCCACCACCCCCCCACCAACAAGTCGGCGCTGTCCTACAGCCCTGCCCTGCCTCTCACTGTGAATCCCAGGGAGTCGATGGCAGACGGCGTCCTGGATCACACAACCTGATAATAGGCAATGACGCTGTAGCGTTGCCTATTGGATGCTGCTATGCAAATCAGGTATAGTCCGGGGGGGGGGGGTGAAGTTAGAGTTAAAAAGGGTCTGGATAGTCGTTAGTGTTTCGGTCACCACCGAGTTGGGGGATCCTTCAACTGTGGCCTTATTTTCTTGAATTTGGACGTAATGAATATCAAAACAAAAACCTGACATATCAGGTGATCGTATCATGTTCACCATGCCCCCCCCCCCCGTTCCTTTGAATTAGACCATTGAAAAACAGTAAACATAAAAAAACAGTTCAAATCTCCACTCAGGGTCAACAGCACTGCCTGTCAGGTGCCATGGTCTTCATCAGCAGATAGAGTTCATGTAGTTTTTCTACAGTTGAAACATGTTGACACTTTCATTGATTTCTGAGCACTGAGTTTCCAGTCTGAAACTCAAGAACAGGACACAACAACAGAACAAGCAAGTGGATAAGTGGACACTGAGTGGAGGTCGTTTCCTGCACATGTGTACGTTCATGGCTAATAATGTCGAGTTTATGCATAAACAGTTTATTTGTTTTATTATTATTTGTTATTATCAGTTGTGCTCTTTGGGAGGTGGACAGAAGGTGTCACCCCCGGTTACAACACCTCATCTGCCTGACTCAGGCGTTGTTGTCTGCTTTAAGTCTCCACACCACTGCACATCGCTGTGTTTGTGGACATCAGAAGCACTGGATTCTGTTTCATTTGTGTCTGGATGCTGTGAACGTGATTTGAGCTTCAGCGTGGTCATGATTTGCCTTAAACTCAGAACGCGGCGTGCTCATGCAAATGATGCGTTAGCCAAATGCGACGTTTACTGCCAAAAGATCTCAAGTGCTCCACTGGCGCTCATGCTTCAGTGTTCCTCCTGAAGAGAACTTCGCTGTAAAACAAGTTACGAGATTCTTTTCTGCATCTTCTAATCAGTATGTGTGATCTGCATTACACCAAACACCATCACCATCCACACATATTAATGCAAGATCATTTTCTTTTTTTTTATTTCATGTTGGATTCTAGATGTTACAGTTTTATATTAAATTATTTTTCTTTTTGAATTGCAAAAGAGCTCATGCCACTCCAGAGTGATCCTCTTCAGAGAGGGATCAGAAAGACCTTCATGCAGGACAGCAATATTTTCAAACCTGACGTTTTCAGTGTGATGGGGAAATATTCGACTGTACCAAAGAGAATCAAAGATGTTCTTTCATTTTCGACATGTTCAAGTCAGTCTCAGACTTCAGTCGAAGATATTTTTGAACTTTGAATTGACTCTTGAGCTTGTTTCTTTGCAGTGTCTCACTGTTGCCGTACTGTTTTTATGAGTTGGGGAATGTACGCACCGGGGAAACTTATGGATGCTCGATGTGTCTGCAGTGAGAGCGATGTGTTTTAATGTGTCGAAAAAAGTTCCTCATGCAAACTTTAAACTGCTGTTGTACAGAGCTGGATGAAGAGATTCCATCCAAACGCTCCTCTGAGATTCATTTAACGAACTGCAAAGTGATGAGCCCATCTGGTGTCGCTTTCATGCTGGTCAGCTCATCGCCATCGTCTCCGTTCACTGGTGTTTACTTGTGCCTCCTTCATGTTAAAAAAAAAGCTTCTTTTGTATTTTATTTTTTCTAAACGAACATGTATGCATTGTGGATTAAAGAGTTTGTATTGGCTGTTCTCGTTTCTAAAAGGCTAGCTGTCGCTCGGGAGATGACGCTCTCTCTCTCTCTCTCCCTTGGTACCATGGTAACAGATGCTCGGAACACACCTGGTTCCTGTGGAGGGAGACACAAACACACACACACACACACACACACACACACCATCAGCCATTCAACCGTAACAAGAACAAGCACTGTGTCGTTAGCTGTTTTAGCCCGGTGGGAATTAATGGTTTAATCAGTGGTTTAACATCCATGAGGGGACAGAAGGAGAGAATGGAGGGAGAGAAAGAGTGCAGGAGATGGGTGGGGAGGTGTGTGTGTGTGTGTGTGTGTGTGCAGAGGAGGAGAGGGAGTCATGGATACTGAGGAGGGAGGGAGGGAGGGAGGGAGAGTAAGAGCATTGCCGGGGGGATTTCTGACACCACCACTTGGATGGAGCTGGTGGTTATGTAAAAGCCTCGGCTTGTCAATTAACTGTATTGGATTCACTCCCCTCCCAGCTGCTGAAGGAAGGGCTGGGCCACACACACACACACACACACACACACACACACACACACGTGGCTCGGCACGCGGGGCTCACGCACACACTCACACAACTTTGTTTTGATGATGCACTGCACAGTATGGCGACTTGCTGTGCACGTGTCATCCGGGTTGCCGTGTAGCTCTGTGTGTGTGTGTATGTGTGGGTGTGTGTGTGTGCGCGGGGGGGTTTTTTTTCCATATGGTGGCTCTGGCATCATGTAGCTCTCAGATGAGGGGGATTAAAAAGGAACCAATGAGAGTGTGAGAGTCAAGGAGGGAGGCAGAGGATGGATGTGAGCCAGTGTGTGTGTGTGTGTGTGTGTGTGTGTGTTTGTGTGTGTGTTTGAATGATGCTGTGGAAAGTTGCCTAATTTTTGCTGCGGCTCTGTGCCACTGGTTTGCAGCTGCAGCTTCTCCCCACATCCATTTACAATTCATTCTTTACGGGGATCCACTCCCAGCCTGCCTGAGTTCCTCTCTGTCAGTGTTCTCAGGGATGTTCTCAGATCAGATCAGATCAGATCAGATCAGATCAGATCAGATCAGATCAGATCAGAGCTCCATCTCCACAGCTCATCAGCCTGACGTCCTGATCAAACATCCTCTCACACTGCTCTGCTCTGCTCTGCTCCTGTCTTTATGGCCGTCTTTTGCTTTTCTTCTTATTCTTTCTTTCTTTTTTACTGCAGGTAATACACATGACAGTGTGGTGAGAGGGGGTGAGGGGGTGAGGGGGGAGGAGGTGGTGTGGTTGAGGACAGGGAGAAAAGGCAGACGGGTAGTGGGGGTGGGAAGTGCATTGCATAACAGCTGGCTGATTTGGACATAAAGTTCAGATCCACTCTGCAGTCGACGCCATCCTGATGCCCGTGTGTGTGTGTGTCTGTGTGTGTGTCTGTGTGTGTGTCTGTGTGTGTTTTCATGGCTGTAGCAGGAACATCAGGGGCCTTGACGTTGTCGTGAGCCCCCCTCACACAACCCCAACTATTCATTAACAATGCATAAACAGGAAGTCGGTCTTTTTTATGAATTGAAATAAACCTGTTTTTTCCCTGAGGGCTTTGTTTGGATACAGAGTGAATCCTCAGAATGGGCTGAGTCGGCGGTTTATGGCGGGAGCACTATGTGTTCCTGTATTGACCACGCTTTCGCCCACAGACGCTGACACCCCCCACCCCACCTACCCCACCCCACCCCACCCATCCACCCGCTCAGCCATGCAGAAAGGGCTTTGGATTATTGAGCCACTTTGGGGGCACAGACTCAGAACAGTGTCATCGTTTGCCGGGACAAAGCTGAAACGTAATATCTGGTCTCAGGTTCTGTGTGTGTGTGTGTGTGTGTGTGTGTGTGTGAGTGAGTCCTCTCCCTCAACACACACACACACACACACACAGAAACCCCCTGTGTGGTGTGTAAGAGTCTTACACAGTAGGTGACTCAGCACATGAGCAGTGTTTTGGTTTGTGTGTTTGTCTCAGGTTTGCATTTGTTAAGCTGCTGCCACCACCTTTACCTGCATGAACAGTAAACAACCACACACACACACACACACACACCATTACATGTCTGACAGCGGGCCATAAATTATCTATTCCCCTCCAGTTAGCTCAGCTCTGTCTGACTTCCTGCCTTCAATTATTAAAGGAGTCAGCGTGGAGATGTTTGATGGAGATATTTTGGAGTTGAGATAACTGGTGCTGCTCCTGTAGGAGTGGTCTCTCCTCCTCCTCCTCCTCCTCCTCCTCCTCCTCCTCCTCTCCACAGGCACTTGACTTTAGTCTGATTTGAGGAGGGAGGGGGAGGGAGGAGATGGGGGTGGGGGGGGGGTGGAAGGGGGCAGGACTTTTCCTCTCCGGGTCCTATTAAGAGCAAACTTTGTGTTTTTGTTCTCCAACTTCAGCTCAGTGCTCTGCAGCCTGCACACTCTGCCCCTCTGTGGCTCTGTGGCTCTGTGGCTCTCTGCTCCACCTCTGCTCCACCTCGTCCTCCATGCTTGTGCGTCCTCGTCCTCGTCCTCGTCCTCGTCCTCGGCCGCTGGTGACCGCGCTGTGTCTCTGCATGGGGGCTGTGGACAGCAGGGGGATGCGCCTTTTGGAGGAGCCACTGGCCAGAGTTGTTTTCTAGAGAAGACGTCGAGGTGTTTCGTGTTGGAATGAACAATGGTGCGGCTCCTTGGTGGGATGGCTCTGGCCGGGACCCTGCTCTGGGCTCGGCCGCTGCTGCTGCTGCTGTGCGCCGTGGAGGTGGAGCTGGGAGCCGGACTCTCCGCGTTCCAGGGCTTCTATCTTCCACCTGCGAACGGCTCGCGCCTCGCACCTGCCCGCAGGACAGATGGAGTGGTGCGGACCATTGACCGGATTTACCACGGAGGGGGGAAGGTGGGCTACCTGGTCTACCTGGATGGGGGCCGGTTTCAGCTGGACATGGAGCGGGACGAGTCGGTGCTGTCTCATCACCTCAGCCCCCAGTACGTGCTCGCTCTGATGGGGGGCAGCCCCGGGACTGTGCAGCGGGAGTGCGCGTACCGTGGCACGGTGGACTCCAACCCGGAGTCCCTGGCCGTCTTCAACCTCTGCGGCGGGGGTCTCGAGGGCTTCTTCGCCGTGAACCACGCGCGCTACACCATCACGCCTATCGTCCGGGCGAGGGGACACGAGCATGACGTGCGCGCCCTGCAGGACAAGGACGCGGAGAGCGCGCTCCACGCGTTCACGCGCGAGAGCTTCAGCTTCGAGGCGATGCGCGATGGGCGCGAGAGCTGTGGGACGCGCGACAGGCGCAGGGGGCGCAGGGACGAGGCGGGGACACGGCGGCACAGGGGGAGACGGGACAGAGAGGGACTCCAGGCGGAAGACACTGATGACCACGGCGCGCGCGGGCGGAAGCTGTGGAGCCGGCTCGCCAAAGCGCCAACTCTGGAGCATGGCGCGCGGCGCAGGCGGTCGATGTCCCGTGCCAGGCACGTGGAACTGCTTCTGGTGGCCGACGACACCATGACGAAGAAATACGGCAAAGACCTGAACCACTACCTGCTCACACTGGCCTCCATCGCGTCCAAACTGTACGGACACGCCAGCATCGAGAACCCGGTGCGGCTGTCGGTGGTGAGGGTGAGCACGGTGGGGGAGAAGGAGAAGGGGCTGGAGGTCTCCAAGAACGCGGCGGCGACGCTGAAGAGCTTCTGCAAGTGGCAGAACCAACAGAACCCGCTGGACGACGACCACCAGCACCACCACGACGCCGCCATCCTCTTCACCAGGCAGGTAAACAAACACCCCCCAACACCCCCCACCTCTCCTCCTACTCCTCCAACACCACCTCCACCTGTGCGCTGCGCTCACCTGGCGTCACGTGGCATCCAGGCGCGCGCCACGGTTTGCTTTGTTTTGTTCTGTATGTAAGCTCTCGGCAGGTTGATGCGGGGGGGGGGGGGTTCTGGGGTCTGACTGTGAACCAGGCTCTCCAGTCATATTCAGTCTTTACATCCTGCTCCCCTTCATCCCTTTCCTCTTTCTTTTCTCTCTCTCTCTCCCTCTCTCTCTCTCTCTCTATTCGTCTTCTTTTTGCGGAACCTCGCGTGCGTAACTGTATTTCCTGGCCCTCCCCCTCCCAGTCCCCTGACGGCCCCAGCCTGTATGATGTGAGGCGCGTGCTCGCGGCCGCGTGCACGCACATTCTTCCCAGGGCAGGAGGCTTGAAGTCAGCTGCAGGGTGCATTGCAGAATTATCCCTAAAAACTCCCCATTAGTCGTTGATTAGGAACCCCCCCTCCCCCCACCACCACCACCCCCAGTCGACACATGTTTTCCCTCCTGTGACCTCAGCATCATCTGTCAGCAAAACAAAAAACAAACACGTCCATCATGTAAGAAGCCCAGCGCCCCCCCCCCCCCCCCCCCCCCTCCTCCCCCCCCCTTGTTGGGGGTGTTTTG
>JAFBJQ010000517.1:1222-52262 GCA_016785345.1 Trinectes maculatus | reverse complement strand
ACACACACACACACACACACACACACACACACACACACACACACACACACACACACACGGATGTGAGTCAGGTTGAGTCTCACTGCCCGACTCCAAACCAAAACAAACAGGCTTTTTCAAGCTCGTCTGAAATGAGAAGTCCAAGAAGTTCTCTTGTTGATGTAAATTCGACATTCTTAGAGGTGTGTGTGTGTATGTGTGTGTGTGTGTGTGTGTGTGTGTGTGTGAGTTGTGGACGTCCCACCCAGTCAGTCATGTGTGTGAGCACAGAACACAGAGCAGTTTGTTCCAAACGCTCCCCAGAGCTCCTCACACACATGACCCAGCAGGCCTGTCAGCACTGCCGAACACGACCATTCATCCTCTCCACAGGACTCTGTCTGTGTCTGTGTGTGTGTGTGTGTGTGTCTGTGTGTGGGTGTGTGTGTGTGTGTGTGTGTGTTGTTGATGTTCTGATGCGCTCATGCTGGATGTTTTTCCTATTACATCTATGCATGTGTTGACTCGCTGCACATGAGCATCACGTTGCATTGGGAGGTCGCAGTATGTATGCACATGCACCGGGGGCAGCGTGCAGGCATGAGCGCACTGATGTGACCGTTTGATTAACTGATTGATCGGTGGGTTCCGAGGCCTCGGGCTGCACACACTGCGTGGACATGTGTGAGAATCCAAACAGAGGTGGATGGGCACAGGAAGAAAGTGGGTATTAATAATAATTAAGGGAGACTGAAATCTCCAGACGCAGAGTGAACGCCTCATCGTCTGGAAAATGTTGTGCAATGTTTTCTGAGGAGTTGTTGTGGAGTTTGAAATTCAAATTGCATTATGGTTTGTGTAGTAATCAAAGCTTTTGGATCTGTGTTGCACTGCGGTGAAACAAGTGAAGTCGACTTTCGTTGTAAACGCACAGTTTTTGTTTTTGTTGTTGTTTGTGTTTTTGTGCAGGACCTCTGTGGCCACCACTCCTGCGACACCCTGGGCATGGCGGACGTGGGCACCATCTGCTCCCCGGAGAGAAGCTGCGCTGTCATCGAGGACGACGGGCTTCATGCTGCGTTCACTGTCGCCCATGAAATAGGTACACACACACACACACCATCATACCAACAATAAGGTGGAGCAGCCAGGGCCTGCACGTCACATCTCTGATTTATACCACTGACTATTGTCTGATTTCATCACTTCATTCCAGCAGAGTGCAAACCTGAGACAATTGACTCCAACATTCCCATAACATGTCCTCTCTCTCCGCCTGCCCCAGGACACCTGCTCGGTTTGTCCCACGACGACTCCAAGTTCTGCGAGGAGCGCTTCGGCGTCAACAGCGACAAGCGGCTCATGTCCTCCATCCTCACCTCCATCGACGCCTCCAAACCCTGGAGCCGCTGCACCTCGGCCACCATCACTGACTTCTTTGATGATGGGAATGGTGAGTGTGGGAGAAACAGTGAAACTTTTCCCCGGCCAGGAACAGTGTTATTATCACAGCCTGCAAACTTCCTCATGTGCCTCTGACTGGTGATTATGTTTCTCCCACGGTGCCTATCACTGAAACAGACCTTCAATTTGTAATCATTAATAATGCTGTTATTGACGAGTGCAGCTGCAGGGCATGTGAAGTCAAGCCGCTGGCAGGAAGTCAGGATGTGGTGTTGACATTTTGTGAAGCGGTGCCATCACTGACGCCATAAATCTTTTAGTGACTGCATCATTTCAGGCTTGACTGAGTTCTGGCCGTTACCAACAGATAAGTCAGACTTTGTTTGCCAAACGACTAAAACAGACTTCTCTTCCCTCTCCGCCTCAGCCGAGTGTCTCCTCGATTCTCCCCGCCAGCCACTCCTCGGCTCGGAGGAGCTCCCGGGACAGAGCTACGATGCCGTCCGCCAGTGCCGCCTGGCCTTCGGCCCCGAGTACACAGTTTGCCCGGGCATGGACGTGTGCTCGCGGCTGTGGTGCGCCGTGATCCGCCAGGGCCAGATGGTGTGTCTGACCAAGAAGCTGCCGGCAGTGGAGGGGACACCGTGCGGGAAGGGACGCATCTGCCTGCAGGGGAAGTGTGTGGACAAGACCCGCAAGAGACACTACTCGGTAAGAGGCTTCACAAGGGATGTTTTTATTTTTTTTGCTTTTGTTCAGTTGTGTGAGACACAAAGACAGCGAGGGACGGTCTTGATAAACTGTGCACAGAGCAGCGAGTCAAAATACAAGGAGACACATGTGCCAGTCTCTTTGTGTGGTCTGTTTATTTATGTTATTTCTCTCGGCCAAAACTATGCGACGTAAATCAAACGAACGACTAAAAGCAGCAGCGCTGCTGTTGGCAGGATGTCGACGCTGTGTCTGTGACAAATACAGTTTTCTTTTTTTTGTTTATTTGTCACACGGGTTGTGATGAGTCGGCGAAAGACTGGCTTTGTTTTCACTGACGGTCACATTTCCTGCAGTGTGATGACAGATTGAACCGTTTCCAGAGGCTTTACACTTTACACAGCTTCAGGATATAAAATCAAACGCACAACACAACACAAAAATAGGCACTGACTGTTACCTCGCAGATTGGATTTCAGCGGTCCTCAGGGGAAACGTGATCTGTGGCTCTGAACGCACTGTAGCTATTATCACTTGAGGTTTGCCTCGTTCCTTTTCTCCGTCTCTCTCTGAAACCACACTGCGTTGTGAATGTGTGACATGTGACTTGGTTAGCAGCCAGTCGCACTGGCATCATCATCTCTGATATGCAATAAGTGTCCTCTCACTCCGCCCTCGCCCAGGTGTCCAACCATGGCAGCTGGAGTTCCTGGGGTTCTTGGGGTGTGTGCTCCAGAACGTGTGGCGGCGGGGTGCAGTTCGCCCAGCGTCTGTGCAACAACCCACCGCCGCGCAACAACGGCCGCTACTGCACCGGGAAGAGAGCCATCTACAGGTCCTGCAACGTCACACCGTGTCCAGAATCCAGTGAGTGCTCCAACCTGAGCAGAGTTTTCACATCTTACTCCAACGTCCTGTATCTCTAACCTGTTTCATGGAACCTTTCTCCAGATAAGACTTTCCGTCAGGAGCAGTGTGAGGTGCGCAACGGTCCCCAGACGGACCCTAAAGGAGTGAAGACGTTTGTGGAGTGGGTTCCCAAATACGCAGGAGTTCTCCCCAAAGACATGTGCAAGTTGACCTGCAGAGCCAAAGGAACGGGATACTACGTGGTGTTTTCTCAGAGGGTGAGTGAGTTAAGGAAACAAAAGAGGATTTCGCCGAGAGGCTGCAGATGCTGACGGTGTTGTGGCTGTGTTCAGGTGGTAGACGGGACCGAGTGTCGTCCGCACAGCAGCTCGGTGTGCGTGAAGGGGAAATGCGTGCGAACCGGCTGCGACGGCATCATTGGCTCCAAGCTGCAGTTCGACAAGTGTGGAATATGTGGCGGTGACAGCACAGGTTGTGTACGCGTGGCCGGCAACTTCACGAAGAAGAGGTAGGAGAACTGTGGTAGATGCACCAGTCGTGTGTGTTAGGATTGTTTTGAATGGTCAGTGTTTGCTGAGCTGATGGGATGTGTGTTGTCTTGTCAAACAGTAAAGGCTACACTGATGTCGTGAAGATCCCTGCAGGCTCCACCCACATTAAGGTCCGTCAACACAAAGCCAAGGACCAGACCCGCTACACCGCCTACCTGGCCCTGCGACGGCCCAGTGGCGAGTACCTCCTGAACGGCAAGTTCATGATCTCCACCTCCGAGACCGTCATCCCACTCAATGGCTCCGTGCTTAACTACAGCGGATGGAGCCAAAGGGATGAATGGCTCCACAGCATGGGCCCCGGGGCCCTCCAGGAAGCCTTGGTGATCCAGATTCTGGCAACAGACGCCAAAAAGCCCCTTGATGTTCGTTACAGCTTCTTCATGCCTCGGTGGACAGCTACACAGCAACTGTCTGCTCCTCTCGTCCCTAATCAGAAGATCACAGCGACCGTCTCAACCACAACAAGAACAACAACCACCACCACCACCACCACCAGGAGCACCACTACATCCTCCTCCTCTCCCCCTGCCCTCATCCCAGGCCCCACTACAGCTCCAGGTCCCTCAACTCCAGCTCCAGGGCCCCAGTGGGTAACAGGTCCCTGGATGACCTGCTCCAGGACTTGTGACACTGGCTGGCAGAGTCGGACAGTGCAGTGTAAGGACCAGGACGGGAAGCTGTCCAAAGGATGCGTCCTGGGCGCCCGGCCTTCTGCCTTCAGACACTGTCTGGTGAAGAAATGTTGAGGAGTCGGGGGAGAAAAACAAGGCGCGAGACGTTGTAGACTGTACTTCTGATGCTGGATGTAGGACCAATGAATGGACCAATGAACAGAAGACATGGACCATTGAACTGGGCTGTGAATGTTGGCGGAAAGTGGGCGGAGACGCAGAGACATGTTGATGTGGACGTACCTGACTATATGCCAGAGGACTGTCCTGGAGTCCCAGGAGCTACACAGAGCAAATAAACCAGGGGACAGTTTCCAGATGATGTCCTGGCATAGCGAAGACAAGACAAGAGTTGTGTGTCATTTCCACATGGACAATAAGTGATTGTCTTTACGCCAGCCTCCGAATTCTGGAAGCTTAGTGTGTGTTGCTCTGTAACAGCATGTTGTGTGTCTTTTTTTTTTTTTAATGGTATTTCACATGTTCTAATCACTGTGGGTATGTGAAAGTCGTACCCCTTTGTCTTTTGTCTTGAGTGTGTGTGACACCAGGGCCCCGGTGAGTCACCCGGCCTTCAGCCCTGTCTGTGTAGCAGCTTTGTTGGCGGGACCGGCCGCCGCGTGACCCGGCAGGGGTCATGGTGTCCGGTTCACGTGGTCGTTTGGTGGCTGAGCAGCACAAAAGGTTTGTTACGGGAACAGTGTTGAAAACGTGAAGTCACTGGACGGTGGGCAGCAACCGTTACACAACAAGAACACCAACTTAAATGCTACTGACAAGAGGTTTCCCTGACAATGTTCTTCCTATGAAGATACAACCAGCTGTTTTCACGACGCTAATGACCCAGATGTTTGGTTCATTCATCACAACAGGACACCACAGTACAAAGCAGGGAAGAGAATCAGCTCCACCCAGGTCCAGTTAGCCTCCATCACATCAGCGTCTCTGTCTTCATGTCCCTGACAAGTACACACTACTACTACACACTTTCATATATTCACAGAGACGATTGAATCATGATCGGGGCAATGCTTGAGTTAGGTTGTGTGTGTGCGTGCATGAGTGCGTGCGTGTGTGTGTGTGTGTGTGTGTGTGCCGTTAACACATATTCAGTACTGTGTCTTTAAGCTCCTCTCAGTTCCAATTGTATCAATCATTATGCTGGTGCTGGGAGTTTTAGGTTCCCCATATTTGTTTGTTTGTTTGTTTGTTTGTTTGGTGGCATTCAATATGTGTTTATGTGTGTAGGAAACAATCCTCATATGACAACGTGTGCCCTGGATACTCGCAACGACACAAAGCAGTCATCACTGCGCTTCAGAAATCCACCTCTCTTTTTCTTCTCCTTTCATCACTTGTTCTTTATTTCGACATATGATCGATTTAACCTGCCTCCAACCCTGATGGGCGGAGTTTGCCAAAGTGACACAAATGTCTGTTGTGCGACATTCTCGTCTGATGGGACAGGGATGATGTTGTGACACACTGATGAGGATGTGTAGCTTATCTTAGCGTTAAGGGTGAAAGCTGAGGGAAACAATTAGCCTGACTCTGTGCAATGATTCAACTGATAATTACAGGAATTATAAAACTAGATTGCCAGTGATCAAGTCAAGTATGCAGTGAGAAACAGTGGGTGAAATGGCCCTTTAAAGTCTCCTAGTCGCCAAGTAAAATCCTCCATGGCAGTATGCATAATTGACAGAACTCTTTTAATTGACTTTATTATTATTAATTATTGTACCTTAATGGACAAAATACTACTACTACTACTACTAATAATAATAATAATAATAATATATCATCTGGCACATGTTGTGTTTTTCTGTGGCAAACTCCACCCGTCTGAAACCACGAGATGACCCAGGTCAACATACCACTCTCACACCGTTCTCTCACACATTCGGATTTATTTACACAATGTAGACTTTTTTTTTTACATGAGTAGATCTTTCATGTATGTGTTAGTACTCCACCACATATACCCAGAATTTTACACACACAGACACACACACCCAAACGATCCATCAGTTACACTGTTATTTTAGTTTTTCACACACACACACACACACACGTTTTCACTCAACTTCCTTTGTCTCTTCCCGTGGGGGAACTCCTCTCTCTGAACGACAGAAACACAGCACTGAACTTGTAATTTATTGTTTGTACAACTGGTATGTGTGAATAAATAAAAAACAATGAGATGAGTTTTATTTATTATACTAATTTTGTATCGAATCACTATTTAACGCAGAATCATTCCTTTGTAAGAATATAGTGTTTCTATTCTAGTCATCCACATGAATATATGTACATAAAATCTATATATTTAAATATGTGCGTCTCTGTGTCCTGTTGTCACTGCATTAATACATGAGTATTACATGGACAGTCAGGGAACTTCATTTGACGATTATGTCATTTCACATTAAAAAATAAAAAAACAATAAACATGGCTGTAGAGAATAGAGAAAAATAAAATATTTTAAAAAATGCACAGATCAGCATGCACACACTGGAAACCTTACAAAATATTACGAGATAAATAATAAATTTAAACATTGTGTGTGTGTGAGATAATTAATTAACTGATCGTTTGATGAAGGGGTAAAATACTCTTTTACAGACACATCAATGCACTGATACTGCCCCCCTGTGGCCTGTGGTTTCTCACGTATAACGACTCCACATCTAAATATGACACGATGGCGCCACCTGCCGGTTTTGGGGTTGTAACACTCCAGTCAAGTCGTGGAAAATTCCCACGGCACATGACTCCCATCTGTCGGGAAATTGCGATATTTCACCTCGTCACTCTGTGACATGTTGCTCTTAAGGTGGACTTCCAGTCCTCTGCCCCCCCAGAGACACATCCGTGACGTCATTGATCTGCTGTGAGTCACAAGCACAAAGTTATGCAACGAAGCAGAATTAAAAACATCTCATCAATCATGCGCGTGGTTCAGAAAAGATTAGATATTAGAATATTAAAGTCTCCGTTATTGTTGTAATGTAACATGAGATTTTTCATCTGACCATAGTTGCATCGTTGTTGTGTGTGTGTGTGTGTGTGTGTGTGTGTGTGTGTGTGTGTTCAGTTTGTGTTTGTTGTTGATGATGATGATGGGGGCTGATTTATCTGAGGATAATGGGATGTTATTTCGAATGGCAGACTCTCCCTGCCTGTTGGGGGGGGGGGGGGGACCGGCAGCGGGGGGACGGGGGCTCTGTCTGCTTTGCTCTGAGCGCAGGAGCAGCCCGGTGCAGGAGCCGCTCCACCTTAACACATCAGCGGTCCTGCTCTGCTCCTTCTCCCCGGGGAGCAGAGCGGAGGATCCGGCCCACGGCGCACCACAGCCGGCTTGGCACGGAGGAAGTGCGCACGGCTCCGGGAGCCCCGGCCAGCCCGGTCTGGTTAACACTGCTGCTGCCACCTCCATCCTCCAGCAGCCACTGCTGCCTGTCTGCCTGCCACCATGGAGTCTGATCACAGCTGGTGGTTTGGGTTTTATCTGGGTGAACGGATCCATAGATGTGATCAGTGTTCATTATGACTGCTCAGTGGCTGTGGGTGTGTGTTTTTTTTTTTGGTCCATCATGTAACAGACAAGCAGTTTAAAAAAAGGAAAAAAAAAGTTTCTCAGCCCAAAGCTCTGTACACTCACAATGATTGATGATTATGGCAGCGCTCCAGGTCGCTGGTGCGTTTTCATTGCGCACGGGATTTGGCCCCTCTCACATCAAAGGGCCCTGAGGAAAGGGGTGGTCCCCGGGCAGGGGCTTATAAAGCAGCGCGCGCCTCTGGTCTGAGAGCAGAGAACAGACGACACAGGCCAGCAGAGCAGGCGCGTGCGCTCTCCTCATACACCACACACACACACACAGAGACAAACTGAGAGATCTGCTGGCTCTGAAGAGAGAGAGAGAGAGAGAGAGAGAGAGAGAGAGAGAGACCTGTTGGAATTTACTGCTGACATCAGCGCGTCTTTTCAGTTTCAGGACTTTTTCACTGGATTTGATTTGATTCCTCTGTAGCGGTTTGTAAACTCTGCGGGATAAAGCCTTCGAAAGGAGTTTACTTCTTTTCTTGCACAGACTTTATTCATTTGTTTCTTGTTTGTTTTTGTTTTTTTTAACTTTGCGGATTTTACTGTTAAATGATGTGGTTTTTGCGCGTTTCCATTGGCGTCATTCTGTGCGTCGGCGCGGCGCACAGCGCGTGGGAGGAGAGCGCCGTGGTGCCGGTCAGATTAGACCCGACGACCCGGTCGGAGAGCGAACCCGGGTCGTGGCGGACTCGGTCCGCGGAGGAGAGGGAGAAGGAGGCGGAGATGAGGGTGTACCGGCTGGACGTATTTGGCACCGAGCTGGTCTTGCAGCTCGAACCCGACCAGACCTTCCTGGCGCCGGGGTTCGTCTTCCACATCGTGGGGACTCCAGACTTCGCACCGACCCAGGAACCAACAAACGGAGCCGAACCTGGTTGTTTCTACTCGGGCAGTGTGAACGGAGAGGCCGACTCCGCCGCTGCCCTCAACCTGTGCCACGGGCTCCGGGGCGGGTTCTACTTCCAGGGTGAAGAGTACTTCATTCAGCCCCGGAACTCCAGCCACTTCCTGGGCACCGAGCACGACGTCCACACGATCCGCCGCAGAGGTCGAGCAGCTCTGGCCGAGGAGGGGGGCTCCAAGTGCGGGGTCAACGAGGACGAGGAGAGGGTGCCGAAGAATCTGGGGAAAGAGGCGACGCGCGGAGCCGCGAGCGCAGAGCAGACAGGTGAGACTGTGACCCCGTGTTGTGTTGTCTCAGACCAGACAACACAAACACGCTGCACAAACCTCCAACACGACAAACACACTGTCTTTATGGAACGTTGAACACTCTGTCTGTATATATGTGTGTGTGTGTGTGTATATATCATATATATATATATATATATATATATATATCTGAATAGTCTGCGCTCAGCCGCCGCTGCTCCTGTGCCAGAGCGCGCGCCGTGCGTAATGGACCTGTTTGACAGCGCCGTCCGCGCAGTGGCGGGGTGGGGGCGGGGCGGGGGTGAAGGGGATAGAGAGGGAGGAGCGACGGGGGGAAGGGGAGGGGCCTGGTTGGGGCCCAGCCAGAGGCCGGAAGTGCTGTGACGTGTGAACGCGCCTCCTGGTACAAGAAGCACCGGCAGACTTCCCCCCCCCTCTTCCTCAGAGAGGGTCAGTTTAGGAATGCGGACCCTGAGGAGGAGGAGCCAGTGGCGGCTCCCACAGACACATCCACAGCCTCTGTCTCTGAACTAGCCAAACATCTCTAGGTCACATGACCTGTGAAGCCCCTGTGGCCTGACCTCTGTCTGTCTCTCCCCTCAGCCCACCACAGGACCAGGCGCTTTGTGTCCACCCCTCGCTACCTGGAGATCATGCTGGTGGCCGACCAGTCCATGGCGGAGTTCCACGGCGCTGGGCTCAAACCCTACCTCCTGACAATCATGGCAGTGGCGTCCCGCCTCTACCGCCACCCTAGCATCCACAACTCCATCAGCCTGGCGGTGGTGAAGCTGCTGGTGGTGTACGAGGAGGAGCGAGGCCCTGAGGTGTCATCGAATGCTGCTCTGACGCTTCGCAACTTCTGCCAGTGGCAGCGGCAACACAACCCATCCAGTGACCGCCACCCGGAGCACTACGACACCGCCGTGCTCTTCACCAGAACAGTACGTCGGCCTGGTGGATGAGGCATGGGTGAAGCAGCACCAGAGAGTGGACAGGTTTTAACTCTCCTCTCTGTCTCCCTCTGCAGGACCTGTGTGGTGCCCACTCCTGTGACACCCTGGGGATGGCAGACGTTGGCACAGTGTGTGACCCTGACAGAAGCTGCTCAATTATCGAGGATGACGGGCTCCAGGCAGCGTTCACTGTCGCACATGAGCTGGGTAAGTAGAAAAACACAAACAGTTACTACACATTCGGATGATATTTGAAAACAGAGCGGGGGGGTTCTCAGACTGGGACTATCTGTGTCTGTCCTCCAGGCCACGTCTTCAACATGCCCCATGATGATGCCCAGCTGTGCTCTGGGGTCAACGGTGCCCACTGGGGCTCCCACATGATGGCCTCCACCCTGTCCAACCTGGACCAGCAGCAGCCGTGGTCCCCCTGCTCCGCCCTCATGGTCACCACCTTCCTGGACAATGGCCACGGTCAGTGTCTCCTGGATAAGCCAGTCAAACCTCAGCCGCTTCCTCTGCCCCTGCCCGGCAGCGTGTACGACGCCGACCACCAGTGCCGCCTGACGTTCGGCGACGACTCCCAGCACTGCCCGGACCTGAGCACCACGTGTGCAGCTCTGTGGTGCACTGTCACCACGTCCAACGGTCTGCTGGTGTGCCAGACGAAGAACTTTCCCTGGGCTGATGGGACACCGTGTGGACATGACAGCTACTGCCTGGCTGGACAGTGTCTCACTAAGAGTCAAGCTGCCAAACACCAGGTAGGTGGTCACCTGTTTCACCAATCAGTGCTTTATCTTTTCGCTGAGTCCACTTCATAATGGTGACGTTGTGTCCGTGGTGCTTTCAGACTCCGGTCAATGGTGGCTGGGGAGTGTGGGGGCCCTGGGGTGACTGCTCTCGGACCTGTGGGGGTGGAGTGCAGTACTCCTTCCGAGCTTGTGACAACCCTTTGCCCAAGAACGGGGGCAAATACTGCGAAGGCAAGAGGATCCAGTACCGCTCCTGTAACACCGACGCCTGCCCTGACAACAACGGTAAGAGATGTTCACCATCACCATCTGCTCCTCGTGAAAATACTCCCACGGCTGGAGCGTAGCGCTAACTGAGCCCTGTCTCCGTCTCAGGCCTGTCGTTCCGCGAGGAACAGTGTCTGGCCCACAACGACATGTCGGCCCAAGTGTCTCTGGGTTCAGGAGAGGGCGTGGAGTGGGTGCCAAAGTACGCTGGAGTCTCACCCAAGGACCGGTGCAAGCTGGTGTGCAGAGCCAAGGGAACCGGATACTTCTTTGTCCTCAAATCGAAGGTAAGAGCCCCCAGATGCTTCATTATATTAATAGCTTTAATTGACTTGAAGATTTTAATTCCTGTCTTTATGAATGGTGCCTCAGTTTCAAATCGCATCCACAAATCTCTCTGCTTGTGCAAACCTGCAAAATGAAGGCTCAGCCATTGTAATTTCTCTGAGACCCGAGGCTGCAGCCTGACTGTGGAAAAAACTTCTGACTCAGACTCTTATGTAACTCCTTCACTTGTCAAAACGCAAAACTGATCTTCCATTTGTGACTCTCTGCCGCCCCCAGGTGGCTGACGGCACACCGTGCAGCCCCGACTCCACCTCGGTCTGTGTCCAGGGCCAGTGTGTGAAGGCGGGATGTGATCGAGTCATCGGCTCCACGCGGCGCTTTGATAAGTGCGGTGTGTGTGGTGGAGATGGTTCGACCTGTAAGAAGGTGTCTGGCTCTCTGGAGCGCGCCAGGTAAACACCTGACCCCTGAAACTCCTACACTGTGACGTCCCAATATTGAGTGGGACTGAGCTTGACCACCATGTTTCACTGTTTCAGGCCCGGTTACCAGGACGTCGTCACTATCCCCGCTGGCGCCACCCACCTGGACGTTAAGCAACGTGCACCCGGCAGTGGTCGTCATGATAACAGCTACTTGGCAGTGCGTCGCCTGGACGGAACCTATCTGCTGAATGGTAATTACAAACTGATGACCATGGAGACAGACATCACCCTGCAAGGGGCGCTGTTGCGCTACAGTGGCTCCGCCGCCACCCTGGAGCGCCTCCGCAGCTTCGCCCCTCTCCCAGAGTCCCTCACCATTCAGGTGCTGTCTGTAGGAGAGGCCCCACGGCCCCGGGTGAAGTACAGCTACTTCGCCCCGCGACCCCACAACGCTGCCTCATCGTCCAGCAACAGCGGAGGCAGACGCCTGTCCATTAACGCCATCCGAGAGGTGGGCGGGTCTGAGTGGACCCTGAGGGAGTGGGGTCCTTGCTCCCAGACCTGTGGAGGAGGTGTGCAGCAGAGGGAGGTGGTGTGTCTGGGCCCCCACGGTCGTCCATCCACAGACTGTCCAGAGGAGCTGCGTCCCCTGGCCTCTCGGTCTTGCGCATCCCAGCCGTGTCCCTCGTGGCTTCTGGGAGAGTGGTCCGTGTGCTCGAAGACCTGCGGCCGAGGCTTCCGCAAACGCCAACTGCGCTGCATCGGCCACGACGGGCGCGCCCTCACCCCTGACGGCTGTGACCCCAAAGACCGGCCGCGACCCCTGCTGGAACTGTGCAATCAGGCAGCCTGTTAAGGACCGTGTCACACGTCGAACCTCGTGTCCTCCACTCAGCGAGAGAGACAAGTCCAACACAAACGAGGAGCTTCCTGTGATCGTCCAACGAGGCTGACAAATGTTTACGTCCAGAGCAGTGCGCTGCAGGTTCGATGGGTCCCGGGCGTCTCACAGTCCCACATGTGAGGTCGGTTCACACTGACTGACACTTTTAACCCTTTCCTCCCTGCATGTGGGGGCCACATTGAACCAGACGGACATTGACCCACAGGGGCACGGCCCCCGGACTCCAGCTGTGACCTCAGCACAGCACAGCACATTCCTGATTTCCCCAAAGAAGCATGCTGCTTTCAGTGCCAATGTCATGCTTGTATGTGTCGTGCGAGTGTGTGCGTGTGCGTGTGCGTGTGCGTGTGCGAGCGTGCATATGTGTTATTTTGAATACGTACATGTTCATGGTGTTTGTCCAAGCTGGGCTGGACACACACGTAAGGGTTGGGGTGTGGGAGGTTATTGCAGAGTATATAAAGGTTGCTCACCCCATCAGGTATGGAAAATACGATTAGCTTCATAACTTCATAACGTCTACTTTAATTTATCACAAACCTGTAGCACTTCAGCTTTGTTTTTGCCAGTGGCACATTGTTACACCCAGTCGTCCCTGAATGCCTCAGTACAGCAAACTTTGACCTTCAGCCATATCTTGCCCTCAATGATCAACAACCTTCAGCGAGGGAGCTTTTTAAAGACCAAAGAAGAGTGTGTGTGAGTGTGTGTGTGTGTGTGTGTGTGTGTGTGTGTGTGTGTGTGTGTGTGTGTGCGTGTGTGTGTGCGGAGACCTAGAGAGGGACTTGTCTCCTGCTACTACTTCATAAGGAAGTCTCTCCCGCCTTCTGCGAAGGCACTTTGTTTTTGTTTTTCTATTAAGTTCTGTTTCTCCTTTTGTACAGAATATCCAAACATTATTTATTTTTGTACAGCCTGTTAAATGTAACCATGTGGCTTTTTAATATTATTTTTTATTTGTTATTGAGATCACAGACAGAAGTAGAATATATAGAGTATTTATACAGTGTTTTTTATATATATACATATACATGTGTATATATATATGGTCCTAGGTTCATGAATAAAGTATCACATTGACTTGTGCATCTTATGTCTCCAGAGTGGTTTGTGTCCATGTCCAACACCTAAACCCAATTGAATTCTCACCTGAACCTGAACCTGGGATAAATGTCCTCACACTGCAGAAATGTCTTCATATATGATGTATATGACAAAAAAGACCTGTCCTCCACCACATCCCCATTGTCTCTTCACACTTGTTCCTGTAAAAACAGTTCATACACATTATATTTACACAGGACGCACAATCTGTAATCCAGATTGTGTCCACCAGATGGAAGTGTGTCCCTCTGTCCTACACTTTACATAGCTGCATCCCGCACAGGCACAATATTAAATGATTTTATCCTTTTTTTTAAAAAAAAAACATTTTATATATTTATCTTTAGTAATGAGCAGGAAAAAAACTTTGAAACACAGTGCATCAGCCGTCTCTGTTCAGTCTGTTTTGTTTGATTCTCTGCTGCCAGGAATCTTTCCGGGCCCCTGAATGGGACCAGACAGGACCACAGCACTGTTTCAAAACACTGGCACTGTGTGGCACTTCCTGTTAGGCCCCGAGGAAGATGATCGCCTGCCTTGTTGGCTCCCATGCAGCACAAAGGAAATCATTATCCTGTAATTACAGATGGTTAAGAAGAAAATTGGCCACCTCCGTAATGTGCATAATAGCATAATGAGCCAGTCGACTGGGCCTAAACAACTGTTGCAGGCCTTTTTTTTTCTGACTTTCTGACTGACAGGGAAAAGGAAGAAAATGTCAACGTTCATTTGGGATGAAACCTGTGCCCACTTTTATACTGTTGTGTTTGTTCACGTCTCAGCGTCACGCCATCACAGCTCAGAGGGGGAAAAAAAGAGAAGAAGAAAAAACCCATCTGGTAGACATTATGAATGGCTGCTGCTCAAAGTGGGTGGCATTTCCCAAAGCTAAATGATCTGCATCCTCCTGCCGCCCCTGACTGGCTGCAGGGAGCTGCTCTGACTGATGTCAAATCTAATCCACTTTTCAAACTTCAAAGAAAGAAACACAATTCACGCTGAGGATCTGAATCTCCTACGATGAAAAGTTGTGTCAGATGTGTAAGAATCTGTATTTTCATGTACAACCACCATCATCTGAACGTGGTCTTATGTCATGGTGGATCCTCCTCAGTGTCTCTGACAGCTTCACCCACACACTGACGCCAGTGAGGAGTAAATCTGGATCCTCCATCCTGTGTGATCTTACACACAACTCTCTCCAACACCTCCCGAACCTTCTGGCCTCCAGGCCGCTCTCCCCCTCTGCCTGGAGAGGAGTGGAGAGGAGTGGAGAGGAGGGAAACATCATTGATCACCACTGATCACAGATATCATCTTTTTTTTTTTACGACTGAGGGGGAAGGAGAGAATTAATGAATAGAACTTCATTAGAGTCTTCATTTGAAACGTCATCGGTTTCTCTCTCTCTCTCTCTCTCTCTCTCTCGCTCTGGGTAGAGTCAGCATGGTAATCTGAGCGGAAGGGGGAGGGGCCAGCAGTCAGTCAGTCAGTCAGTCGGGTGGAGGTGTGAGGACGGGCTGAGACGCGCAGCTCGCTCACACGTGGTGGAAGAAGCGGAGGGACGGTGAGGAGTAAGTCCGCACCGGGAACCGGGTTCTTCTGGCCGAGGACACAGACGGGACAGCCATGATCCAGGTGGAGTCCAGCAGGTGACCGCTTGGGGCGCAGGAGTCACCGGTGAGGAGAGGGCGCACACGGGGCGCGCGGGGTCATGGCGAGCCCGTGCGGGAGGAGGACGCAGGAGGGCAGATGGAAGTGGTTGGGAAAGTCGCTTCTTCTATGTTTATTCACCGGTGAGTGTTTTCTTCTCGTTCTCGTTGTTGCTTATAAAGTTAATTGGTTTTTCTTTCTGGTTAATTAATGAGGTGACGTGTGTGTGTGTGTGTGTGTGTGTGTGTGTGTGGAAAGATAGTCCGAAAACTGCTGGAAACTTTTTTCATAGGGAGAGGAGGGGGTTGTGTGTGTGTGTGTGTGTGTGTGTGCGTGTGTGTGTGTGTGTGTGTGTGTGGAAAGGGGTGGGGTGGTGGGGGGTGGACATGGTGCCATTGTCTCCCAGCGTGTGGAGAGACAGGAGCCAGGACCTCTGAGGACCACCCAGACAGAGCACAGCAGCAGTCTGCTGGTGGGACCTCCCTCCACTCATTCACATGGAAATCTCCCAGCTCTTTAAGAAGGGAGGTGAAGGTAGAACCTGCTTCTTGTGTTTGCAGTCCAGAGGTGAATATGCAGGGACGTTCTTACACCTCACTGGTTAACAGGCAGCAATCTGCTCCATCCATAGTTTACCATGTGAACCAGGAACCTGGAAATGTGCTCATATGCCTGCAGGCACAGATCACTGGAGTGTGAGTGACTGCTGAGAGAACGCAGATCCTAAAACACACACACACACACACACACACACACACACACACACACATGCACAGAGAGCTTGTTTTCTTTGCAGTGCTCCTTTATTTGAAGTGCTGGACTGTGAGACCTGAACCTCCCTCGCAACAGAGCTGAACACAGAACTCAGGTTCGGGGCTGGGGGGAGAGGGGAGGGGGGGTCTACAGATGAAAAGGGCCGGTGTCGCGGCAGCAGGTTGAGACGAGTACACAGAGACGCACAGCTGTGTGTACAATGCTTTTGACTGTAGGAGAGGAGGGGGACCACATTAAACACACACACACACACACACACAAGCATGTCATCGTTTGTGCAAATGCCACACAATCTGCTGGAAGCAGGAATAAGCGTGTTGGATGTAGAATGATCAGGTTGGATCAGGAGCTGTGTTCACTTTGTCTTTCTTCTTTCAAGAAGCTGGAGCATATGAATATTTAAATGATTAAAAACAATCAACTATTTGCCACAATTATGAAAATCAGTGGCAGATTTATTATTATTATTGATAATGATAATAATATTACTAGCACTAATAGCAATAACGAAAATAACGAACAAAGATAAAATCTGTGAATTTGTTTCTCCAACAAATGAGCAAAACCTCTCACAGAGAGATGCGTTAAGAAGGACATGCGGTGGTTATAAGATGTGGGGTGTGAGGTCTGCAGGCTGCGTCATGGACTGAACCAGTCTCTGTGGGCCGCCTCAGTCAGCGCAGACATACACGGGAAAATAAATCATGCATATGTATTATTCAATCAGAAAGATGCTCCATAATGTGTCACATAGCAACAACTCCTTGTTGCTATGTAGTCTTTGTACCGTATCATATATTAAACAGTATGTGATCAGGTAAACTCTTCTTCTTATGGAGCCCTATTAAAATCTAATGTCTGTAATGTGTGTGATGTGATTTTAAATCATGAAACGGTGGGTGGTTTTATTGGAACAAAACCCAACAATGTCCGAGGATGAGATCATCACAGAGATCTTTTATTTTATTCCCCCATCAACTTGGTGGCTTCTTTTCAAAAGTCCACGTCATTCAGCTCCTAATGAACCAAACGTCCCCATGCTTTTATTCTTCGAAGGTATAAATAGAAGGTGCTGGTTGAAAGGTTTCGTTTTCAGTCAGGTTATGGTTTTCATTGAGGGAAATATGGAAAAGGGAAAAAGAATCCACAGATAACATGACCTGACCCACGGAGTTTATTTCATTAAAACTTATTTTTATCTTATGAACCCTTATGAAGTAGCATGTGAATTCAATTCTCCGTTCCATAAATCTATCAAAGCTTCATCTGTGGTGCCGACGTTCCAGCAGGGCTCTGTGAAGATCTGGTGTCTTCATGACGCTGCAGATTGTCAGGAGTGTGTGCATGTGTGTGTTGCAGGTGGCAGCGAGGCCCAGTGTGAGGGGTGCATCGAGTACTGCTGCGACGGATCACCGCCTTTCTGCTGCTCCTACTACGCCTACGTCGGTGACGTCCTCTCGTAAGTTCACACAAACACAACAAGTTGTATCACTTGTAGATACAGGGGACACCAATCAGCTGTTTCCTTTTTTACCCTCTTGAGTTTCATGTCAAAGATTCGTTGTGTAACCTTTTCTAAAATGGCATGATGCTGATTTGGAAACATGGGTTTCTGTGCACACACCTACAGGGTTGTGTGCAGTTGTGTCTTTGTCGTTCAGTGCCGGATGACACACATAGCAGATGTCTCTTGACGTGACCCCTCAGAAGATCTGACCTTCTGACCTCTTCCTGACTTGATTCAGCGCAGCTGCTTTCACACTTTCACCTGGTTCTCAAGCCTGTGTGTGTCTGTTTAAAAAAAAAGGAGCTGCATTTGTTTTCATAAGCGACACTTGAATTATGACGTGTGTTTATCTGTGATCGCTTGTTGTGTATTGACATTAATATCAAATCAGTGAACGTGCTCCTGAAAACATGGCTGAATTGAGACAGGCTGACTATCGCTCATGTAACAGACCTGTTAATGATGTGTGTGTCTCTCTATTCATAGCACCAATTCACAAACACAACCACACACATACTCACACATACACATTCACACGCTGTCACTCACCGCACACAGCTGAGTGACATCAGATGCTGCAGTCCATCACCATGGCAGCAACCTAGAAGTATTGGTAGCATGCGTGTCTGTGTGAGACATCTGCCTCCTGTCACACTTAACTCACTGTGTGTATGTGTGTGTGTGTGTTTGTGTGTGCGTGTGTTTTTCAGAGGCACTGCCATCTCCGGTATCGTTTTCGGCGTGGTGTTTTTGATGGGGGCCGTGGCGGCCTTGTTCCTGTGTGTGTGTATGTGCGTGAAGAACGGGCGGGGCGCGCGGGTTGGCGTGTTCAGCACCTCCTACATCAACACGGTCACACAAGGTTATCCAGGTGGGTGTACACACACACACACACACACACATACACACACTTATAACACTTGTATAAGATTCACATAGATTAACGCAGTGATAACAGTGAGTTTATTATATATATATAAAACACTGAATATGAGTGTTATATTAGTATACATTTGAATACTGGTGGTATAGGATTGTTGCTGACTGGCCAGAAATGGGTTGCAGGTGTTGTGACCCATTGCACTCACTCAGTTACAGTGAAACCTGATCTCTTGACCTCCCGCTGCCAGATATAAAAAGAGAGGATGTAGAAAATAAGGTGTAAGGTGTCCACGTTGGCCTTGAGCATGATCCCTGATACGTAACGCGATGAGAGGGGTGATTGTGTTCAGAATATAAAGGTTCAGATTATCTCTGACTGAAACATGATCTCCATTCAGGTACAACTTCATTTTGAAACTCACCTGAATGCAACACCACCACCCCCCACCCCCACCCCCCGTCTTTATTCTTCTCGTACAATGGGAGCAAACATGGCATTTGTTTGCATGTTTTTCCTCTCGTGTGCGTTGTCAGTCCACAGAGATTCTCTCCAGCTGCAGCAGTACTCTTTATTTTGTTTTTTTTTTCTAGGTCTCATCATTTATTTAGAACGTTTCATTCTCCGGTGTTATCGCCTTCACGCTTCACTGGACGGCCACTCGCCACTCTGCCCTCCAGCTCCCGTCATGTTTCACAAACATGCTGCGATACACAAAGTGATGCAGTGTGAATGAATATGTTCCTGGCTACAGTCACATGATTCATTTTGAATATTGACAGTGGATATGAGGTGCAGTTCTTTTCCTGCACCACTAACACCAGGATGAATTTATACAGTATATAGTTCTCTGAATTTAACTGACTTATTGATCAGTGCTTTTACTTGTGAATGGATTAGTATATATTTATATTTAGGAGTTGTTTTTTCCTGATCTTGCAAACACTTGAACATCAAGACTTATTGAAAAATCTGCTCCTGCACAGTTCGGCCACTAGATGGTGTAATGAACTCATATAACTCCTTGTGAAATGGGGGCAGGTATCCAGGGCTTAAATGGGCGTCATACCCCTTTATTCAGCACGCGAGATTTGTTATTACAGCAGAAATGAACCCATTCTTTTTCTTTTCCTCACTCACGCTCAGGTCCTCCACCTCCATACACCTACGACTATGAGATGTACCCTCCCCCGGTGCACCCTCCTCCATACACACCAACCCAGCCTCAGCCCGCCAGCTACTCCCCCCCTCCTCCTTACCCCGGTTGCACCCGCAAGTGAAGCCCCTGCTGCAGAGATCGTCCATGGGCGTCCAGCTCATGGCCTGGTTTCTCAGACCTGGACATTGCTGTGCACGTCTGACCTGGAGAGAGATGACACCTCATGACAAAGTCCACATCCAACCAAAATGGAGGCCTGGTTCAGTTTTGTTGGAAATGCATGATAAATGAACTGGCCGGGGGTCAGGATGCTCCGAGACGACCCCGACATGTGCACCTCCTGATAACTGCTCCCAGACCTTCATCTGCTAAAGACACTGACCTGAAGGGCATGGACAATGTGAATGGGCCACTTGAAACTGACCTGGGGTCAGGTCATGCTCAGTTGACCCAACATGAAATGTCGTTAAAAAAAGATGTTAACAGTGACACATCTTTGCAGGGCTCTGTGAGAATCGTGAAGCCTCGTCGTTGTTGAAGGCAACAGTTGACCTGAGGTTTGTCTGATTGACAGTGAACTGATACTGTGACAGGTTCACGTGCGCAATGTGAATGACTGAAGGGATTTTGACAGTAGCCTACGATTATAAGTGTTATAAATTAAACATGGGATTAAAACGTGATTGTTTTTACTCGAGTCTATTTCTCCATGTTAATAATCGACCTTGCAGAGTGGTGTGTGCTCAGCAGATGACAGTATGTGTGTGTATGTGTGTGTATGTGTGTGTGTATGTGAATCCCACTCGGTCGTGGTCACGTGACCCCACGCTGAGCAGCTGTGCGGCTCCGTGTTTCTCCGTCAGACTTCGGGAGTCACCGGCGCTGAACACAGCTCCACACTCCGCCGCCGCTGAACCGCTCGGTGAATAGCCGCTCGTAGGAGCCTCGTTCTCGGCCAGACGACATGTGGAACCGGGTGGCTTTGCTGCTGTTGGCTGTAGCTGCTTCGGCTCTGGCTGCCGAGGTAAGGAAAAAACATTTTGTTCGAGAATTTCTGGCATTTTCCACCATTTTAGTCAGCCGAGTAACGCTAGCTACTGTTAGCCTGATCAGGACCGGAAGCTACCGTGGAAAGAAAAGCTGTCAATACGTAAATAGACGTTAGATGTTTTAAACATAGACGATTAATTTTATAATTATGCAAATAACAATGTTTTTGACAAGAATCAGCAAAAGTATGTAGTTGCATGTATTTATCTACTTGTGTCGTGTGGTAGTTGTATCGTTTTTCTTTTTGTCGTAGATTTATATTGAAGAGTTAAAGCGGAAGTGTCATTGGAGAAATACTGTGGCTTTACAGTTGGTCGAGCTGATTGTTTGCTCTGTGTTTTTTTGTAAAACAGGAGAAATACACCGTTTAGCGCTATTTCGCCTAAACGTGTGTTATTTTGCCAACATTAATCGTTGCGTCATTTGTTATTGACTAAAGCGGAAGCAGCGGCTGTAAATAAACATCACGTTTGTGATTTAAATGCCCTCCTCTGCGATGTCTGCTGCTATACGTCTATTTAAACCAGTTGTAGCTGATAAATTACAACTATATGAAGATATGGAGAATTTCCCTTTAAGCCTGCGCCGACTCTGTGTTATATGTTAACGATTCTGTTTTGTTTTTGTCGTTTTAAAACGATTTTTTAAAACTCGTTGCAGTTAAATGTCACTAATATCGCGCGCGTGTTACCGAGCTTTATTGTTGCGAAACGTTTGTTAACCTGCTTTTTATTGAGTCGTATTAAATTCACGCCAGCGCGTGAAAAACAGTGTTGCTATTTTTCATATCCAGAGGGCTAATGTTTAAGAAATGGGCGTGTTTTGGGAGGAATGGTCATAATTCATTAATCCACCTCGTTCTGTCTGAAGTTAGACTTAAAAACACGTTACGGTTTGAATTTAAAATAAACGAGCCCGTGAAACCGACTCGAATATTACACATAATTCAGGCTTTGTTACATATTTCAGTCAGAGGAGGGAGAGTAGTGAAGTAAGATGGCGGCGGTGCACTGCAGCATTTATCCAGAAACTGGGAAAGCGACAGGAGCCGAGGCTTCCACCTCCGCCTCCTTTATTCATCCTTCACATGATTGAATGTGATAATAACCACACCGTGGCTTTAATGTGGCGTTTCATCATGTCCCTGCTGCGGTTCCGGTCCCACACAATCACTGCTCATCCATTTTTCAGGCGTCATTACCGAGAATGTCGCTTCATGAACATACTGTATGTACACTGCAAAAAAAAAAAAAGTGCGTCTGTTTGTATCATGGGATTTGCATGTGTTTGTGTAGATGTGTTAAAACTCAGTCCTCCCATCATTTTAGTTATAGTTTTTAAAATGCCACGTCATGATTATCTTGTGGTTTCTGGTTTGAATTTAAAATAAACGAGCCCGTGAAACCGACTCAAATATTACACAAAATTCAGGCTTTGTTCCATATTTCAGTCAGAGGGGGGAGAGTAGTGAAGTAAGATGGCGGCGGTGCACTGCAGCATTTATCCAGAAACTGGGAAAGCGACAGGAGCCGAGGCTTCCACCTCCGCCTCTTTTATTCATCCTTCACATGATTGAATGTGATAATAACCACACCGTGGCTTTAATGTGGCGTTTCATCATGTCCCTGCTGCGGTTCCGGTCCCACACAATCACTGCTCATCCATTTTTCAGGCGTCATTACCGAGAATGTCGCTTCATGAACATACTGTATGTAAAAAAAAAAAAAAAAAAAAGTGCGTCTGTTTGTATCATGGGATTTGCATGTGTTTGTGTAGATGTGTTAAAACTCAGTCCTCCCATTATTTTAGTTATAGTTTTTAAAATGCCACGTCATGATTATCTTGTGTTTTCTCATTCCTGTTTTTTTGTAACAGAGTTTAAAAAAAACAGAAGAGGAAGTGAAACCCAGTATGACACACACAGTCTTCCTTTGATTTAAATGTTTGGTTTTCATGATCTTTGGCTCATGGTGGTTATGTGCTGCTGTTAAGGTGGATATTATTTTCAGTGTGGCCATGTTGGGAGACCGATCACACACTCCTGTGACCACCAGTGGCCCCATTGTTTCAGACACAACCTGTAATTGTGGCTGAGGAGCAGCTGCAGTTTATCATTGTTTGGGATCTTATTGCTTTTATATATGATAAAGGTGTTAAAAGTAATTGATGATCCTTTGCTGACATTGCTTAAGGCAGTACTTACCATCTGAGTGCTGTATTTACATTATCATTAAGATGAAATACAGAAGATTTGTGGGATCATATTAGTGAGATTGTCTCAGGCGTGATAAATTGTCTTGTTCTGGCTTGTTTATGTGCTTCATTGCTGTCCTGTGCAAACACACACTTCTTAACACACAGCTCCAGGAAGCTGCTTTTGCTGTACACGCAGGCCGTAGTGTGGAGTGTGGGAGCTGGATACCAGCCTTTGTGTGTTTGTAAATGGTTGGGAAATGGCTCTTGGATGGGAGCAGGCAGTCTGATTGTGTGCACACTGCAGTTTTTCAGCCAGGGGCGGACGAGCCCTCTCTCCTCATTAGAGAGCCTTAATGCCATTATGCCTGTCGGCACTGCCAGTGTTTCTCCTCTGCTCATGCTGCAGTTTGAATTAACCAAAGGAGATCTTTCATAAATACATGTATGAAAATAGAAAATGAAGAAATAATAAGAACTAGTCCTACCAGGCGCTGCGGTGATAATCGTGTGCCTACGTTGAATTGTCATGTTCCAGGACTGAATGTCCTCTCTGTGAGATAAGAAAGATGTTTTTTTTCATGACACTCCCGGTGTTATTGTTCCTCTTTCATTTTCCAATTTCATCCTTCATGTCCAACCAGTGGTGCAAAGACATGGCTCTAAAATTACTTGTGTAAAAGGCTGACGTTGTCCATCTTGGTTGTGTCAACAGTGACACTGCAATGCTCTGAATTAATGTCCCCCTGCATCCCCCTCTGTCTGTGCCGGAGAAAGGAATTCCTGACCTTTTGATACTGTTGTTTCTATTGTGCTCTACCCTGGAAATGAGAGGACGATGTGCTGATGTGCTTGTTGTCTTTTAGGGCTGTTTGCCTGTCTTCTCTTGTCTCTGTCCCCCAATGAGACTCAGCTGTTACTGTGAACAGTTAAAGCTGCGACTCCTTAGCCTCCGTACATGTCTTCTTTGTGTGTTTTCCCGTCTGAAAGGTAGCGTTCCCCCTCTTTCAGAGCATGACAGGAATCTACAGGGTTGGTTTCAGAGGTAACACAGGCCTGCTTTGTGCCGTCTGAATCACACGGTTGAACCTGATAGGCAGCTAATCGTATCAGAATAAGTCTTGGGCTGATGGAAGATTGCGATTTACTGGTCGCAAGTTGTGAAGTGAATCTGTCCAGTTCAGGTTTAATCGGTTTGACTGATGATTTGCTTTAATAGGTCAAACGTACACAGCCATTGCTTTATTACCTGCAAGTCTCAACAGTCTCCCTCTGTTTTTTCTTAAATTAAAAAACTCTCCCAGCAGGCAGCTCCATTCATCACCACCAGCCTGTTATTTCCATCTGTAAATATCAGCAGTGCGCCACTGAAGACCCGGCGCACTTCACTGCTGCTGAGTAAGCAGCCGTTGATACAGAATCTGAATAATAAGCTGAGAAACAAATTGCCCTGACCGACGTAAATTATTCAGCAGCAGCAGCATCCAGTGCATCCAGATCTCACTTTATCAGTAATCAGAAAATCATCTGATAGCATGTTCAAGGCGCCGGTGCTGCATATTTCTCTCCTTCTAATATTTCTTTTTTTTTTTTTCCATTACATGGATTTGTACTGAGAAACTACTTTCTGTCAGTGCATCTTTGATTTTTGCAGAGGTTGCTGACTCATTATTTCAAAGATGGAGGATTTTTTAGAGAAAGTTTCCGCTTAATGATCACCACCTCTAAAAGCCACGAAAAGAGAGGAGAAGGAATGGAGGGGAAGAAGGGCACACAGCAACCTAATTATAGGCCAAGTACCAGGCACCTGGGGGAGACTTCACTGCTATGGCAACCTGGAACACCCAGGATGATGAGTGCAGACATGGGCAGAGCAAAGTGAGACGACAAATCGATGAGATCATATCTGTGAGTGGAGGAATACAACCTTCAAAAATGTGCTTTTTGAGCACCTAAAGCATGATGATGCAGTTATGTGTGGCTAAAGATAGAAAATGTTTTAGCGTGGATGAAATCTCTACTGAACCAATTGTGTGTCTTCGGCGTGAAGTTCAGAGTTCAGAGGGTTTATGAAACAAGTATGTATACCTTCCTGATTTTGGCGACAGGCCATCAGCTGTGGGTGACATGTCCTCTCGGAGTCCGAGTGTGAAATTGCAATGCTTGTCCAAAATGCCAAGTTGTGCGTGTTTGTGTGTGTGTGTTGCTGTGGGTGTTACGGTCACAAACAATAGAGACTAGAGATGGAGATTTTAGTGGAAGAGTGTTCCTGATAGTATCATGCTATTTCTGGATCTGTTTCCTGTTTGCTGTCTGTGGTAGATCCTGACTTCCTCTGTTTGTTCCATAGTAGTGATGCAGAACTAGATCTCTCTCTGCGTGTGTGTGTGTGTGTGCGTGCGTGCGTGCGTGCGTGCGTGCATAGTGTGTGTGTGAGAACCCCCACTCCCCATGTTTGGAGTGACAAGCATGTGCTTTGGGAAATTCCATTTGAGATATGGGAAATTGTAATTTGTCATCTTGCTCCTTTACTATTTCTCATAATTATTCGGTTCAGTTCAGTTTTTAGTCATTTAGTTTTTAGTTATAATAAGGTTTTAGGAGCGAAACAAGAACCTGCAAGACAGTTGTGATTGTGTTTACCATGTATGGAGGTAGAGCTCGTTACCACTAATGACGATTCCAGATAAACACAGCCATCAGCCCCAGGGCCCTGATTCACAAATGGCTGTAATAACAACACCGATGGAGGATGACCTCATCTCGCAAAATAGTTTTTTTTATTAGCTTTGAATTTGGTGATAGTTTTTCACTTTGTCCGTAGTCAAAGCCCTAAGCTTGTTATTCCTTGTTGTTGGTCCACTGAGAAAAGATGACCTAACATGATGCAAACAAAGATGCAATCAAGGCAAACTGATTCTGTATTTTGATTTAATATTTGTTTGCGTGAAAGAAAGATTCATCATTACAACGAGAACAAATGATTTAAATAAGGTTTTACATTAGAACCATGTGACCCTATTCCCTCAGTCCAGCAGGCCAAAACAACCGTTATTAGGGTAGTTTTGGGAGAGATTTTTTCACATTTGTGTAATTTCAGATGTGAATAGCCATTGTGTTACCACTCCTTCTGGAGTGTGCGTGTGTGCTTGTGCATAGGTGATCGCAGTTCCGTCTCTGTATGTTGGCAATCTGCTGCAGTGATTCCCAGCCGGATCCCACTGAAGTCAGAGTCAGTTTCGCTGGCACTGAATGTGTCGCCCATATCACTGGATTAATATACATGTAAAACAAACAAACAAAAAACACTCAGAGGAACACCCAGCTGCACGCAGGTTACACATGGACACACACAAATGCATACATCCTGGGAAAAAAGCACAACTAGTGTGATGATGAAATTCCTTCTCCCAGATGACTTGGATAATGGTGTTGCCTAGGTTGCTCCAGCAATGACAGAGGGAGGTTATGACAGGCATGTCCCCAGAGGTTGAGAGCAGTATCCATGGCGATAATAACTATGGAAACCAAGAGTCCCTCCATCACATCAAGACAAATTAAGTGAGAAATAGTCAGAGCAATTTTTCTGACACACTTTTATACAGATTTGTTTAAGATACTAATTCCCAGGAAGGAAACCCAGGAACAGATGAATTAAGGTCAAACTCAATGAATGCTAAATGATGCTAAATGTGAGGAAAGTCACCAAGCAGATGAGCACGATTACAATTTGAAAGGAGTTTAACTTGGAGGAAGCATCTGATTGTGTCAGTTTGACCATCTAACCCCGTATTAGTCAGGAAATCATTGATTGAATTATTGATTAAAGATTGATTAAAGAAACGCCTGAATGAACTGGATGTAGTCTGCGTCCCACTGAAGTGCTCGTATTTCATCACCACCGCCCAACCCATTGGCAGCACTGCTGTGAAGACATGCCAGGTAACCAATCCACCCCACACCCTATTTTTCATTCTTTGCCTGACATATGTGGGCCAGAGTTGTTGTGTTTTGTTTTTAGATTAAGGCTTTTTGCCTGGTTTTTATATCCGGTCTGTAATTGAACCTTTGGCCAACAGGGAGTGTGAGGGAGGAGGGTCTGACTGCCCTGTAATCAGTGCCACAGGCTGTCCACTAGATCAGCTCCCCAAACATGGGTTCGATTACACTTGCGGCCACAAACCTCAAAGTCAAAGTCAAATCTCAGGGTTCTAAGTAACGGCTTGGCCTTATTTCCAAGGGGTTATGCAGTATGTGTCAGTGTGGGTGTGCACGTGCCTCGTGCACTGTCACCTCACCAGTCATACCCTCCTAGGCTCTGCAAAGAAATTCCCACTATGATGCATCTTGTAAACAGCCCAGAGATAACAGACAAACTACTGCCGGATTCCACCGCAATTGATTAATCAATGGCTCTAAGCAAAGCAATATAAATTTACTGTATCACATAACACTTTATCCACTCGTAAATCTATAACGGCTCCTAGAATGACACAATAAAGCCCCTGTCCTTTTGCATTTTGTTTACTCTGCACTTGAGCGTAGGAGTAACAGGCCATTTCTTGCTCGTCTGTGTCGTTCACTGTCGCTTACACTTAGTTGACATTATCATGCGTGTGATGAAGTTTGTTCCAGTCTGGACAATAAAGCCTTGTCTTGTTAGCCCCCGGTTTGGACCTGGTGTTGACGTAGCCAAAGAGCTGATCTGAGTCATCCTCCCCCCTTATCCCCTCTCAATCCCCCGCCCTCAGCCAGCTTCTCATGGCGGGCCTGGGCCACTCTGATAAGACTGTACAATTAATGGCACCGCAGGACCAGCGCCCACAGGCTCTTCAAAGTGTGTGTGTGTGTGTTGTTGTGTGATACAGTGAGACAACACTGTGTGTGTGTGTGTGTGCGCGCGCGCATGCATGTTGGTAAAAAAATATTTGTAGGTTGTTTAGGTGTGATGTCATATTTCTTGTTCTGACAAGCCGCCGTCCCTTATATGTATTAGAAAACCTTTCGCCACCTGAGCTGTAGTGCGACTGATCCTGTCTCTGAACATAGCAGCACTTGTGTCGCTCACATATCACGTCTTTGAGATAGCAAAGGTTAAAGGCCATTGCACACACAGGGGGATGAGTTGTGTGTTTGTGAGTTACATGTGGAGTTGCTGTGCAGTTTGATTAATGATGGTGTTCATTCCTCTGAGGGGTCGATAATAGAGTTTGCACTCGATTTATGTTTTCTGATATATTTGAGACAAAAGGACAAACTTTTCTAAAGGAAGATAGATTTTTTAAATTATTATTGTCATTGTATTTTTTCCATGAATTAATCAACCTATCAATAATTGGTGAAGATAATTAATTTGAGTAGTTGGTACTTTGTAGGAGTTGGTAGAAATGGATCATCAAAGATGTAAAGTATGTTTTGTGTAACAATGCAAATCACACAGACACACGTATGAAATCACCTTATCAAATTGAAATTGCAAATGATCTGACTTTAATCGCATTACACACTTGCATGTTATTGTGTTACATCATTAGATTGTTGGTTTGTCTTCTTACTGTTTTTATATCTGCAATGTGGCTCCCTCAGGGTTAAACAATTTTCATTTTATCCTCCAGTTATCATTAAGATGTTGCTTTTACTGGTTTATAAACCAACATTGGCAGCAGATATATAATAACTTGGACAGATGCTGTGTAGAGTTGAAAGCAGCAGTTTCTGTTTGTATTTTCTTCCTGTAACTGGCTGATTTTTTATTTTATTTAAATAATTCTGCAAAAACCAAATAGAAACAATCACACATTTTCTCTGCTGCCGTCCTCGCTCTCTTGTTTAGAGGCGAGTATAATTTTTGCTGAGAAATGTAGCATGCAAAACAAAATGTGAGTGGGACGTCTGTGGAGTGTAATTAAACACTGGGTCAGTGTGATGCAGCATTACTCTTTGTGCGTCTGGCTTATTCCCTGTGGTTACTGTGATGTTATCATGCCAGATTGAGAGCAAAGGGGGATATTTCTCCTGACCAGGCTGCCGTCCTAATCCTCAGTGCCCAGATTACTGCTCCCTCCCCTGCAGGAGGAGCGGCTGACAGCCTGGCGGGACAGTGAACTATGGCTGAGATAGGTTAAAGATGGAGCGAGCGAGAAAAAAAAATGGTTCCTCCAACTTAAATATACATTTGTTCAGCCTCTGTCGTGTTTCCCCATTTGTTCCTCTGCATTTTTTTAAAGCCAATCTGTTGTCGTAGATTTAACATTACCAAAAACAAAAAGCTAAACAGTAATTTACTGTTCTTATCTGCTCATTTGTTTGGGAGGATTTGGAAAATGCAATTGTTGGCAGCCTGTTATTCCTCCTGATGTTCAGGGAATGAGAAGGAAATGTCAAGAGCATCTTTCAGCATTTTCTCTAACCTGCTTTGGACTTGGCTGGCTGACACTTTTCTCAGAGCTACCACTTTCTGACATGACTTTACGTTTCTCATCTTTACTCTGTGATTTCCTTCGCCCGCTCCGTCGCTAACACTCCATTCCCACATCCTTCCTCTTTCACAGAACGCTTGACCTTCTGTTCGAGCCCCCAAGGCTTATTGTCCAATTCATCTGTTCTCCAGTCTCTCTTGCCACTGTGGTTATTGTCCTTTCTGTCCACTCTGGCATCATTCTGGGACATGGACTTATAAGCTTAACGGTAAAGGCCTGGCTGCTGCCCCCTCCTTCTCCTGCAGGGTCAGGGGGCAGAGCAGTGGACAGGGTGAAAGTGTGTGTGTGTGTGTGTGTGTGTGGGTGTGGGTGTGCGTGTGCGTGTGCGTGTGCGTGTGCGATTGGCGGGGATATGATTTGCTAGCCAAAAGAGGACAATACAAAGAATATGAATGTCAGTGAGCCCCACTGGCGTAGATTTACCTATGTCCAAAGCAGGGAGGGCGTTTCATGGTTTATCTTTCTCAGGAAGTGACAGGGAGAGGCTAGTGGGTGGGGGGGTGGGGGGGGGTGGGCAGATAAGGTCAGTCAAACTGAAACTGGGCACCAAGAAAGTGAGTTAATTAAAATATAGCAAGTATGCAAAAGACTTTCTGTAGATAATGTGAAAACGTTCTGCTCTCGGTTCGCGTTATCAGTGAGTGGGAGGGGATTTGATTGAAGGCCGACAGCGCCGCTCACACACAGATGGCAGTGTGGGAATCCAGTGTCAGACCCCTAAATAACCCCATCTGGTGCAGATGGCTATGTGTCGACACTGATGGCAACCGGTGTTAAGTTACTACATACAGGAGCTGAGGGCCAGGGGCAGCAGGGAGGGATATGACACCCTAGTTTGTGTATTTACCTCTATGGGCGTGTGTGTGCGTGTGTGTGTGTGTGTGTGTGTGTGTGTGAGGGATTTAATGATTTATTTCCTACTACAGCTTTCATGTTCCCTGAAGGCAATTTGCTCCAGGTCTTCATGATCATTCCCCAATTACTGGAGTAATATAGATAAGGGTGGACACATACCAAGAATACTTGCTACTACCCCTTCTAAGTATTGACTGTTTTGGTTTGGTTGTCAATACGCCTCTTCAATCAGAATATCTCATGAGTCTCTGACTAATTCCTAACCAGAGCTATTATCCATTAGCAGATGTAATGACATTTTAAAAAAAGCAGGTGCAAGTTCTTGGCCTGTTTCTGATTAAACATACTAATTAAACCCCCCAAAACAAAAACAATGAACCTGTCAAACACTGCAATTTATCATTCAGCTGCTTATTACTTAAAAGCCTTTGGTTCATGTGTTCCCACAATTTGAGATATCACATATTAACTTTGACACTAATTCAGCTTCATAATGTCAAATTCACACACTGCAATAATTTAGTGGTGCCATTCCTGATGCCAAAATTATCACTGTTTGCTGGAAGACATGAAGATAGTTCTCAGTTATGTGACTGGCTGTCGTCTGATTCAGACTGAGGCGACAGTCCACCACATATCTGTCTCTGCCCTGTTTGTTTTTAACGTCACGGAGCTATTTTATTTGCTACTTTAAAGGCAACATTGCTCCGGTCACAAGGCCATTACCCATAATGCAGCATGATGGTTATTCTTCTAGTTGAAGGTCAGTTTACTAGAGGACTGTGACACCTGCGGGATTTAATGCAACACAAAGCCCCTGCAGCAGATTCAGTGTTTGTGCAGCTTGTTAATATGTCGCACCAGTCGTAGCCTCCATCGATTCATTCTCTTTGCTCTAAAATATAATAAGAAGCAGTAAAACGACGCTGCTCACCAAAAAGACCACATCTGAATTATATGTGTTTGCCTTCCTCAGCCTCAAACGGATCATTACAGGCTTTGTAAAAGTTGACTCATTGTCCGAGTGTTGATTTTACTGCATTCACCTTATGTTTGTGTTACTGGCAAAATGTGTAAGTACAGTCAGTGCACATAAATGGAACATAATGCAGACTGATACACCAGATACAGGGCTGTTAAATCCATCCAGGCATTTGAGTTTGCAGCTTCAGATTTGATCCAAATGGATTTTCCCCACCAGCTATTCTCATTCCTGCTCATTTCTGCTTGACGAAGAATCAAGTCTGGGGGGAAGAAATATGCTGTCCATCTGAAAAAAACACACACAATTTGGGCCTCAAAAACCATTAACACGATTAGGCAGCACACAATGGCGACAGTCCCTCTCCTCCCTCCCTGTGCCTCCCCTCCTCCCATATTCACTCCCATTTTGTTTGAGCTCATTTGCCAGTACAATGCAGACATTCAGCGGTTTGTCTGCACCTCTTCTCCTCAGGGAACCTCCTTATGCATGCAGACACACACAGAGGCGCGCAAACCAACACACAACAGCATAAATTAACACTAAAATGAACACATTTGCACCAAATGTGGACTCTGTTAGTCTTAGACACACATTTGCCAAAAACAAATCAGCAGACAGTTACACAAACACTTTACTGTCTTGGAACTTGAAAATAGCCTGCATGGTCACTGCTCCCATAGATGGTATTGCACAGGTCAGATGAGTGGGTGTGTGCGTGAACATTAGAGGAAACGGAGGCTGAATTGGTTTGTTCCAGGCTCATTGTTTGAGGCAATTTATTCATGTAAAGTTATTGATTTTTGATGTTCGTCCTCTTTTTTTTCTGCTTCTCGGCAGAATCTGAGCACATTTGAAAACGCCCGTTGGCAAAATATGAACAGGAGCTCTTATACGACGCTGGCAGTGGCCGTGGCTCAGAGTTTGATAATGAGAAAACGGAAATCAAACCCATAATGTTGATTGTGTTGGGGGCAGGAAATGATCTTCTTTTGCAAACACCTCATCTGCAGCGTTCCTCCTCTATACATCCTTTCTCCCTCCTCGTGTCATCTTACTTTTCCTCTATCAGTCTAATCTCCTCCTCTCCCACCATCCTTTATCTAACCAATAAAATGTAATTGCATCTGTCTTGCTTTTTTCAACGAGTGCTGGAAGATTTTAACGAGTGGTAAATCTCATTAAACCTCCCTCTCTCTCGTCCACCTTCAGGTGCCTACAGATGTTTCCATGGGTCTGTTGGCAGAGCCCCAGGTGGCCATGTTTTGCGGTAAACTCAACATGCACATCAACGTGCAGAGCGGCAAGTGGGAGCCAGACCCCTCAGGCACCAATAGCTGCATCAGCACCAAGGAGGGCATCCTTCAGTACTGCCAGGAGGTAAGATGTGGTGTGTGTGTGTGTGTGATGCTGGAAGATGCAACAGAAGGTGCTCATATGCAAAACGGATTGTTTCAGTGGCTGAATCAATTAAAGCGTGATTATATCGTATTAAATCTGATATAAATATGAAGTAAATATGACCCAGAGTTCATTGTGTTTTGAGTGCACAATCAGCCTGCATGATACATTTTACAGACTTGACATGATAGTTGGATTTTTATGTCTGATCATTTACATTGTGACCATGAAGCTGACACTCACAGATTTAATTACATTGATTGAACAGGTAGCAATGAAGTGTAATTTACATTTTCTAAAATATGTTTGGCACCAAAACAAATGCCCGCAAAGATAAAGTGAATTTGTCTGAATTGCATGACACTAGTGCACAGTGAAGTCTGACAGCACAGTGTGATGGAGCCTGTGAGCAGATTTGTTTCAATGACACAATCCCAGACCTCAGCTCAGTAGACAAGCTGCTTCGGTTCAGGTGATTTAACGGTGCAGGCCAGTGTTGTTTTGTGATTGGGTGAAAGCTAAGTAGGTCGAACGCAGCCATACTATTTCTCTGTTTCCCTCTATAAACAGACTGTTGTGGTGAGTGAAACTGTGATTTCTCTTGTTTACTGCAGTAAGGGTTTCACTGGGGAACATTGCAGCAGTGTGTAGACCATCAAACATTCAGTGTAAAAAAAAAATGATAAAAGAGAGCTGTCAGACAGAGGAGGGGACGCATAATGAGATTTCTCTGAAAGGATTTTAAAACGCTCTGCTTTTCATTGTAAGCACAAGTAACAGATCATGTGGTATCAAACAAATGAACAAATCAGTCGCAGGTCCGCGAACTTGAACTTTAAATATGAAAGCAGAGAACATGAACATTTTTATACTCTGAGCTACGTGATGCCAGAATAAAAAGCAGCGACAAAGGTTATGATTCTCTTCCCCCTGCATTGTGAGAGAGAAAATGGAAGCGGTGTCGTGGAGAAGCAGAGGGAGAAGTATTTCCACTGAGCTGATATATCTAACATTGTGCAGAGGCAGTAGTCATGCATGGCTGAGAAGAGCACAGCTTCAATGACACTGTTATTATTGAAAACACTGTGTGTAGGTGTATCCAGAGCTCCAGATCACCAATGTAGTGGAGGCCAACCAGCCAGTCAGCATCCAGAACTGGTGCAAGAAGGGGCGCCAGCACTGTCGTAATCATGTGCACATCGTCGTTCCCTACCGCTGCCTGGGTGAGTCTTTCTTACAAGTCATGTTCACACATGAGTTACCATAGCAACCGGGGGAGTTAAAGTCAGCACTGCTCTAATGGAGCATTTCGAATCACGTAAACGCATATTGTTTTGGCCGTAGTGGGGGAGTTTGTGAGCGATGCCCTGCTCGTTCCGGACAAGTGCAAGTTCCTGCACCAGGAGCGCATGGACCAGTGTGAGAGCCACCTGCACTGGCACACTGTAGCCAAGGAGGTGAGGACACGTGCACACAAACTTGGTCCTCTATTATGGTTAGCGTGAATATTTACTCATCTTTGTTTTCTGCTTCCTCGATTTGTCTCTCCATTTGTAGTCCTGCGGGGACCGTACCATGAATCTGCATGACTACGGGATGCTGTTGCCGTGCGGCATCGATCGTTTCCGAGGAGTGGAGTTTGTGTGCTGTCCCGCTGAGGCGGAGCGTGACGCCGACAGCGCCGAGCAGGATGCTGATGATTCTGATGTCTGGTGGGGTGGTGCGGAGACTGACTACTCAGACAACAGGTACACACACACACACACACACAGATAAATGAGCACCAAACAGTAGCCAGGGAATAAATCAGTGCTCAGATAATCATAGATGCTGCCACTTTCATTTTCAGCAACACCACAAGGATAGAGTTTCTGTCCTTGAAAGCAAACTGCAAGTTGGTTTTAATATAGAGTCCCCTCCTTCTCATTCATCCTCTGTCTTCCTCATCCCTCTTTTTCTGACACTCTCCTTCCCACAATCGCTCATGTGGACTCCATATGTCTCTTAACTCCCTCCTCATGTCATCTTCTCTCCATTTTCTATTCATCCTGTCATTCCTCTCAGTATGGTGCGAGAGCCAGAGCCAGTGGAGCAGCAAGAGGAAGCCAGGCCATCTGTGCTGGAGGAGGAGGAGGAACGTGAGGAGGAGGAGGTGGCTGAGGAAGATGAGGGGGGAGAGGAGGAAGAAGACCTGCTAGACAATGATCAGGATGGAGACGGCGAAGAGGACGAAGAGGCGATGGAGGAGGAGGAGGAGGATGAAGACGACGGCGTCACCATCGCCCTTGACGACACCGATGATGAGCCAGCCACTAATGTTGCCATGACGACCACCACCACCACTACCACTGAGTCTGTGGAAGAAGTTGTGAGGGGTGAGGAACATTTCTTGAAACAGGGTTTGTCAGCTTCCTAGAAAAACTAGAAAAATGTAAGCTTCTTTGATAAACAAGCCTTAGCATCGTAAACACAGTAATTCAGTGACACGTTTTTTTTTGCATTTAGATAATATGGAACAGCTCAGTTGTGTAACATGTACAAACATGTTTTTCCCAGGTTTTTATGCTTTGCTACACACAGTTGTCCTTCATGCCCCCACCAGTTAATTCCCTGCTGTCATTTATCTTATTGTGTACATTTGTCATCTCACAGCACTCATTAGCCATGTCCCATTAGAATCTGAATTGGTTGTATCAGCTCCGTTTCCCATTTCAGTGATAAATTGTTCTTAATGATGCTTATTCCCTGACCCTGTGACGGAGCATCATGGTGTTTATTTTTAACATGACCATGTTTCACAGGTGAGCAGCTGAGATGGAGAAAAAGATGTCACATTTACATGGTGTATGGTGAACGTTTGTCGCAGCTTTGATCACAAGTGAATGTGTGTGTGTTCTCCAAGATGTGTGCTGGGCCAATGCAGAGACTGGCCCATGCCGGGCCATGCTGCCCCGATGGTACTATGACCGACAGGAAGGCCGCTGTGCTCAGTTTATCTACGGTGGCTGTGGAGGCAACAGGAATAACTTTGATTCAGAGGAGTACTGCCTGTCTGTCTGCAGCAGCGTCAGTAAGTCCTGCTCACCTCGGCTGTCTGAGGTGAGCTGTTCTCAGCGACAGCTCTTCTCGTTTCCAGTTTGTCTTTAACCCTCACTGTCCACCAGGTCCACTTCTCCTGCGGCTTTTCCCTGCCCGTCCGCTCCTTTCCTGGCTAACATCTACCTTCTCCTCACCGCCTGTGTGTGTGTGTGTGTGTGTGTGGTTTGACAAACAAATGAATGTCTTTGTGCCCAGAATAGACTTTCCCTATCCCATAATCCTTCTCTGGATTCTTGAAGCACTGTGCTGATTGTAAAACTCGTTTGTACTTGTACAACATGTTACAATAACACTGGTTGGATACACAGGAGTCATTTTCATGGACAGTTTGCTTCAGAGGCTATACGTTTTTTCCCCCGTTACCATGGTTACAGTACCCCATTGCGCGTTTATGATAACAGTAATGATTTGTGTGATTACAGTCATTTCATGGACTTCAACTTTAACATGAATAAGAGCTGAAATAATTTTGCCATTATTCTCACTTGACTGCATATTATCCTTTGCATCCCTGACACACAAAGTAAAAACATGTCTCTGTTCATTGTCTGATGTGTGTCTAATGTGTGTCTGATGGCTTCTCACAACCTTCTCACACTGGCATGCAGATGAACACGCGCGCCACCAACCACTTCTCATAGCACACATGAAAGATAATCAACTTTCCATTGATTAAAACCCAGCTTTCATGCAGTATAATAAGATGATCCACTCAACCACAGTTCAGTGTGTGTCTCTGAGTCTCTTCAGTGTGTGTCTCTGAGGCCACAGCGCCAGTGTTTTGGCAGGAGAGCCGCATCACGCTTGATGTTACACAAACGAGAAAGGGTTTGTCTCTTTGATACAAATGACCGCAGCTCATCACAGGTGTTCACTCCTTTACCTTTGGAGGGCGCTACCTTGCTGTCTTTCTCCCTCACTCTCACACTAACCCTATTAACCCTGTTAATGCTTTGTGTTTGTGTTTCTGACAAACCACGTAAAAATGTGCAGTAAAAAAAAGTTGCTTTGGAGAAAAAGGTTTTCACCTCCCTGCCTCCTGTTTCTGTCTCTGCCTCCATCTCATGCAGTACCCACAGCCACGCCCAGCTCTCCTGACGCCGTGGACCACTACCTGGAGACGCCCACCGACGAAAACGAACACGCCCACTTCCAGAGGGCCAAAGAGAGCCTGGAAGCCAAGTACCGTGAGAGTATGTCCCAGGTAGAGACAGCAATTCAGGCGGGCTCCATAAGGGTGGAGAAGAGTGGCATTTTCTTGTGCGACAGGCAGAGCTGGAATATATTTTGTGTGCGTAAAATATGGAGGGTAAAGAAAAACGAGTAGGTGCGTTTGTTAATGCCTACAGGGTAAGACGGCTGAGCCACCTCAGCTTTAATTGTATTCTTTAATCAAGCCAGATGGTCCTCAGCAGCATCACACTTTTCAAAGCTCCAGGCAAAGAACCTTATGACAGAACCATCTACAACTCTTTTCTTAGTGCCAGGTTTGTGTACCTCTTTGACTCAGTCTTGTTGTTTCGTTTGGGGACCTGCAGCCTTCTCTGGTTTCACACAGTTGACCTCCTCCTCATCCTCCTAATTATTTACCCAGACTGGTAGAATCTAATATTTTCCATCTTTCAAAACTATGTTAAATGTCATGTTTTCCTCCAGTTTGACAGCTGTAAAGAAAGATCACGTCTGTGGCACAAACAATGAGTTGTTTCGCTCAAGTGTAAAATCAACGTGCAATAGAACATTATAAACGTTGATTGACAAGTCTAATGAATGTTTTTCCTCCTGTTACTTGTTCTCAGGTGATGAGAGAGTGGGAGGAGGCTGAGAAAGAGGCCAAGAATCTCCCACGTGCTGACAAGAAGGCTGTCATCCAGGTAAGATATGGGACATTAACTGGACAAAAACCCTTTTTGTATTTTGTTTTTGTGCCCTCTCGTCGCTATGTTGTTTCGCTCAAGTGTAAAATCAACGTGCAATAGAACATGTGAATTATAAACGTTGATTGACAAGTCTAATGAATGTTTTTCCTCCTGTTACTTGTTCTCAGGTGATGAGAGAGTGGGAGGAGGCTGAGAAAGAGGCCAAGAATCTCCCACGTGCTGACAAGAAGGCTGTCATCCAGGTAAGATATGGGACATTAACAGGACAAAAACCCTTTTTGTATTTTGTTTTTGTGCCCTCTCGTCGCTAAGAGCTACGTGTGTTTACGTGCAGCGTTTCCAGGAGAAGGTGGAGGCGCTGGAGCAGGAGGCAGCCAGCGAGCGCCAGCAGCTGGTGGAGACACACATGGCCCGGGTGGAGGCTCTGCTCAATGACCGCCGCCGCCTTGCGCTGGAGAGCTACCTGACCGCCCTGCAGCAGAACCCACCCAGGGTATGTATTGTACACATCAATGCCAAAGTCCATCACACCACACTTTAAATTTTATTTTCTTCTGTGTGTTTTCTGATTTGGGACTATAACTATATTTGTTTCCTAAACCTTAGAGGTGACGCATTCTAAGAGAGGAGGCATCATATTTTGGTCACAGCAGTGGGGAGACAAAGCATATTTCAATCATGCTAATTGAAGAAATTAAGTTTTCAGAGGAATTTACATCTCCAGTTAAACAATGGGAGTTCCTCAAATACAAAATTCATCAACATACTGTTTCCTTCAGTAAAAAACTCAAAAAACAACTGTGATTTAATAAAACGTTTGTGTGTCTTGCCAGTAGTGCTGGCAATGCTGTAAATAATTTTATTATATCATAATAGTGGTAAAGAACCTGGAAAACATTATCTAACTACATGTTCTGGTCTGTCGTTTCTTACATTTTGTCGAAGTGGACAGCTCCTGTGGCAGTGTCACACTCAAAAGTGTCCCCTGCCCAACTCAAACAGGAACAACAATCCTATTGTCACATGTATGATGTAGTTTAGACTAAATAGTGGTGGCAAATGTTTTAATAACAGAGAAAAAACTAAACCTATGCAACCACTGCTGACATCCAGTGGCTGAATAGGTGAACAACAACACCAGCGATTTTCCAGTAAAGGGAAAAACAATGGGAGAATTCAATAAATAAATAAATCAGACCAAAGACCTGAAGGTACCTTTTTTTAATTCTCTTCCCCCCCCCCATTACAAATCCAATCACAGTGTTACAGTCCAGACGTGTTGGTTCCTTTAAAAAGCAAGCTCTCCTGTTGGGCCGGTCTGGTCCAAAATGCCAAGGCCAGTTTCTTTGTACCAGTCCGCCCCTGATCCAGACTATACGTCTTTCACTCCCTGTCTTGTGTAGCCTCGCCACGTCTTCAGCCTGTTGAAGAAGTACGTACGAGCCGAGCAGAAGGACAGGCAGCACACCCTCAAACACTTCGAACATGTCCGCATGGTGGATCCCAAGAAGGCCGCTCAGATCAGACCTCAGGTAATTTATCGACCTGTACAGCAGGATTCCTATTTTATTATATTGATTCTCATTTTGACCACATTTACACGTCCGGGCTGTTAGAGGTTTATTTAATGTGTGTGTGCAATAGGTGCTGACCCATCTGCGTGTCATAGAGGAGCGTATGAACCAGTCTCTGGGGCTTCTTTACAAGGTGCCCGGTGTGGCCGATGATATCCAGGACCAAGTCGGTGAGTTTGTCTTCTCACACTGAAGCTGAAGGATCTTCTGAAAAGGCAAAAGTCACAGGAAAATAGTTTGAGTTTTGTTTTTTAGCAGAGAGACAAGAAAAGAGAAATAATTTTTGACACCACATCATGAAAATGAAAGTTTTCCTGAGAGAGATGTAGGGGAGGACACACTGTTCTGATTTTGCTACATGTAACAGTGAGAATGCTCCAGATTCCAGCTCCGGCACCGGAGCTATTTGGTCTAATCCTTCTGTTCCGAGTCAGAGTCAAATGCAACTGTTTGCCGGGGAGATAAATCCCTGTGCCCTCCATCCCGTTCTCCCCAGTGTCCCTGTGTTTGTCAGCTTTCTGTGGGTTTGGGGTTTATTGGTATTGCTTGCGTCACGTAGCCATCTGTGTCTCTGTCTTGGAGACTGTCACAGTCTGTGCTGCCCGCCAAAACACACATGCAAGAACAAACACACCCAGAAGAGAAAGCACCATTCAGTCATCACTAAGAACCAAGTCTTTAAAAGAAACTGAGCCATCATTTCTTGGCAGCTGTATGCCCCCTCTGATAGAGAATTTTATATTTTTAAACACTAATATGCAACACGGCACTTTTCCCTGACACTTCCCTTTTGTCCTGTCTAACCACTCTTTATCCTTCTCGATTTCTCATCATGTCCATCCAGAGCTCCTGCAGAGGGAGCAGGCAGAGATGGCGCAGCAGCTGGCCAACCTGCAGACGGACATGAGGGTGAGCTACGGCAACGACGCCCTGATGCCCGATCAGGAGATGGGGGATGGTCAGTCTGACCTCTTGCCCCAGGAAGACACTCTGGGCCTGGCAGGTGTTGGTTTCGTCCATCCTGAGAGCTTCAACCAGCCCAACACTGAGAACCAGGGTACATACTGACACACTGTGTTGTTGATAACAAGATTAACAATGTCAAAGAACAGAAGCTAAAAACATCATACAAGGTCATGAGCATTTTTCTTTTCACTATGAAAAACAAATGTAGCCTTTTAATATTTTTGCACAGCTTCAGTTTGAGTTCAAGGTTTAATTTCTCTCTCTCTCTCTCTCGCTATAGTTGAACCGGTGGACTCTCGCCCCGGTCTGGACAGAGGCATCCCCACTCGACCAGGTTGGCTATGTTGAAATGTTATTCCAATATTAGTCATGTGAGTTGTGGTGGTATAATAGAAAACATCAGCTTAGATTATAGTGTTCTATGGTCCTAATGTAACAGAACAATTTAGAGCTTTAAAATGTTCGGCTGACAGCTACAGCATCTAAACCCTCATTTCCCAACAGTCACTATCTTGGCAACATATGCAGGAATTAAGTGAATATCCGCGACTCAGACCAATCACAAAACTTGAGTCAGGAAAATATTTTTGCGGCCATCCCTCCTTGTAATTTGCACAAAGGCAACTCTGTTTGACCTCTGTTTGGTGCCAGCTGCAGTTGTTCATAGATTTGTAATGCAGCTGCAGGGTCTGTGAATATCACATACGCTGTGCTATGCACACTACATTCATTTCACGCTGCTGCCGCTGTCTCTCCTCCTCGAGCGACTGAGTTTGATGTCAGCAAGTGTGTGTGTGTGTGTGTGTGTGTTAGAGAGAGAGCGAGCGAGCAAGAGAAAGCGGTTGAGTATCAGCATCCATAATGGATGGTACTTTTTCTTTGCTCTTGTCAGTGACTGGAATGAAGATGGAAGCTCTTCCTGAAATGCGGATGGAGACAGAAGACAGACAGAGCACTGAATATGAAGTTCACCACCAGAAACTGGTAAAACCCACACACAGAAACAAGCTCACTTTGTCATAACATATGCAGGTATGAAATAGACCCAAGCATGCAAACATGAAGATGCATTCACTGACACATGCTGCGTTGCACTCTGCCCCTTCTGTTCCACAAGCACACTGACAACCAGTCCATGTTTCCACTTTGTCCTCTTGGTAAACTTCCAAGGTTGTCACCATAGAGACAGGTGTCCACAGAGACAGCCATGCTAATGTGTGCGTCATGCTCGCTTGCCCCTCTCCACTCTCCTCACACTGAAGTTTTGTGTTGTTTGGATCCATGAATGGTTTACTGGTTAGCCTCTGGTTATTGTGCTGAGCATAACACGGCTCCAACCTAGTTATGCATTCATTTGGTCAGTTATTAATCTTATCCACTATTGTAGAACCAGCACAGAAACCTCAATCCATCCTCAGTCAAATTATAATCCATGTACGTTATCCCTGTCACCTAAAGGCTGTAATCTTTTAATCCATACATTTTGTTACTAGGACGATTAAGTGAAGGGCTCCATTCAACAGGAGGAATATTCGATTTATTCTCCAATTACATGAATAATTATCTACACACAGTACAGTAATCTATGACAGACTAGCTGAAGCCTTCATTTTCTTACAAATGGTACAATTTTAAAAATAATTACTCAAGGCACCTGCTGCTCAACGTGTGCTCTCCGATAGTTTGTTGTCGTATGACGGACACATTACCTGCTGACTGTGTGCCCTTCAACTCCCGCAGGTCTTCTTTGCAGAGGATGTGGGCTCCAATAAGGGCGCCATCATCGGCCTGATGGTTGGAGGTGTTGTCATAGCGACAGTGATCGTCATCACCTTGGTGATGCTGAGGAAGAAGCAGTACACCTCCATCCACCACGGAATCATTGAGGTGAGAAATAGCTGACCTATGTGTGTGTGTCGTGCACAAGCTGCTCTTTGCTGTGGCAGATATTGTATCAGTTATAAATTGATTAATTGATTCATATTTTAAATTAATTTGTCAGTCATTGTTTAAACTAATAGCTCACTATCAATTCCTAATGCTATAGAGCAGCATTAACACATGCTGATCATGACAAGTGTGACGTTCACAGTCTGCATTTTACCTATTTCACCACAAGGCGGCACTGGTGACACACTTCCTGCCTTCATCTGCATGTAAAGTGTCTCATAATGAAGGAGATTTGTTTCCATATAAATCGAACTGAACCAGTGCAGCTGTTGGCCTACTTGTGCACATGTTAGGAACAACTGTTCACTGGTACACTTCTTGAAATACTTGAAATAGTGTAATTCAAAATAACAATATGTCCCAGTCAGTAATGTGAACGTGTTTTTCAACAGTGTGTAGTTTGAGAACATATCATACCAAGACATTATTGATCACATAGAATTCTGTACTTGCAGGTGGACGCTGCTGTCACTCCTGAGGAGCGCCACCTGTCCAAGATGCAGCAGAACGGTTATGAGAACCCAACCTACAAGTTCTTTGAGCAGATGCAGAACTGAGGAGAACATCACAACTCCACACATACATACATAAACACTCACGCAATCATCTCCTTCCCACACATTACGCCCCCCTCCCCCTCCCACCCCCTACCCCGCGACCTGTCCCACGTCTCCCAGCTAAGTGGCTTAGATCTTAGAGACTGAAATGATCGGTTACGAGTGACTGTAGACAGGGTTTTTTGGGTTCAGACACGTGGCCAAGCCTGTTTGCTTCACTTATTGGAGCAACTCACCTTTTCAGTAAAGAATGGTGTTTTTACATGTTGCTCCCTCTGTGCCTGCTGATGTATGGAAAAGGGGCCCCGGCCAGTGCATAAATATTAAACCATCCATAGAGGTGTTTTCTTTCCACACTGATTCAGGGCCAGTGTAGAGATGGGTTTGATTTTTGGTTTGGAGAAGGTTAAGGTGTTGCAAATCTGACCTCTGATCAGCAAGGCGACCTGGGCCTCATTTACAAAAGCTGGTTGCGGGCAGTTCTGAAATCATTTGTCAGTATGTGGAAATATAATTACCAATTTGTTTCTATCCTGCTCTTTGTAATGATTGTATAACGGAATGTATGGTTCAATCAAGCAACATCATATTTTGTAAATGAGGCCCTGTGAGCCCCCTCCTACTGCACAACTACTTCTACTGCACTCACTCTACAGTCGACACTGGAGTATAGGTGAACCTCCCTCCCCTCCTCCTCCATCCTTCCGTCATCCTCTTTTCTTTGTGCATTCGTACAACAGCTGGGCTGTGTTAAGCCACACAAGGCTCTTAAGGATAATTGGGGATTGGAGCTAATGATAATGAATTCTGACAGTGGTCAGTATGGAACTGAATGAGCTGTTTTTATTTTCGCTATTGTTTCCGGTTTTGTTTTTCATAAAAGAATGAAAATGTAGAAAAAAAAAATCAGCCAATGTAAAGTCCTTTTTTTAAATTGTGTGTAATGTTACTGAAGTAATGCTCAAGTCTATGTAGTCCTATGTAGTGCATGACAACAATGACAACAGGATTTGGAAAAGAAAAAAAACATGATCTTATCGCTGCTCTCTCGAGATCCTTTCTCACATATAGATTGTGATTCTAGCAAGATTGTACATTTAGTATCTTCTCGTGATCATGTGACTTCAAACAATGATGAAAAATATATATAAATCTAGATGAACAGGCTCTGCTTTGATATCATGTAAAATACACATTTAACAGATCTGTGATTTTGAAATTTTCAGTGTGTTTGTCACTTCACAGTTAATTTTTCTTTTCATGCTATGTCCCTGAAGCGACAGTGGAAGGGGCTGGTGACATCTTTCTTTTTTATTGGATACATGTTACTGTGTTTTTATAAGGGTGTGTTGTACAGGGGAAGGTTACAGGGATCAGATGGGAACCAGAAAAACGTGAGGAGTCAGAAAGTGGGGAGGGTTCAGGTTATCTCTAAGTGTGCGTGCTTTGTCATTTTCAGTCTAGTGTGTCGTCCAGTTTTTGTTTTTTTTGTTGTGTAATCATTTTGCTCTCTACTGAACAGGTGATCTGTCATGCTGCACATCTCTCTACCATCAACACATACTTGACTCCTCTGAGTCCATGTATAGGTAACAGGTGTTCAGAGAGCTGAGAGCGAATGGGGGTCAAAGCAGGGATCAGATGCTGAGGGGAACGTACATATGGAGGCTGCAGAAGGGTGAGTCAGTGGTTTCAGAGGGTTTTCATTAAAAGAGCAGCAGAGGGCAGTGGAGAGGAAGAAGCAGGATTTTCTTTCTATCTTTTTCTGTGGGTTATATATTGGTTTTGTTTTCCACTGTGTAACACTGTGCAGGTCATTTGCATTGACTAGGAAATTGCTTTCTACACCGTATTCCATAATAAAGTTGTAAATGTACATACAGATTCTGTGTTTATGTCAAGTTTTTATTGCACACGTTTTATTACATCTTACAATACAAGTTCAGTTATAAATATCAAACAGATTTGAACGACTTGTAAAGTGAGTGTGAAGTGCCAAAAAATGCATTTTAATTTATTACACATAAATTACCAAAACAAACAAAGTGTAAATAAGGACAGGGAAAGATGATAAGTGTGCCAAAACATAAATACACATATCACTATGTATGAAAATGACTTGAAGTAGTTTTTGTGACATCGGAGGAGGGAAGGCACTGTTCTTTGTGTAACACGGCTGACCTCTGGTGACTGAATAGATGAACAACATCACCAGCGATTTTGCAGTACTGTATAGCGAAAATGAATCGGGAAAATAAATAAATTAATTAATCAAAGCGAAGACCTGAAGATGCCTAGATTTAACTTACTTCCTGTTTAGTGAGAATTTTCCAAAGTAAAGGCACGTTCACGAGGAATGCAGACCAGAGTTTCTATTACAAATCCAATCAGCGTTAGTGAGGCCACAAGAAGTGAAGACTTGAACGCAGCATGAGGAGAACGCATGTGGGGACGCACCAGTGAAGCACAAAAAGACAAAACTCCGAGAATTCAAGGAAACACTTGAACGCAGCACAATGGGGCACGGAGGACGGGCGAGCTGCCCTTTTGCGCTGACGAGATTTGGGGCTGCCATCTTGGTGGGGTCAACCGCCCCATTCAGCATAATATGTCACTGGCGTGACGGTGAAGGTAAGTAAACATTGCTCGGCTGTGACAAACACAACACGAGTGGAGGGACATGTCATGAGAAGTTGAGAAGGAAGCAGTAACATTGTAGAACCACTGGGAGGCAGTGTGCACCAAAAGCCGTGTCTAATCTGCCAAATTGGTGGTAATTTAAATTAATATAGGCGAACGATGCGGATCAAACCCACCAGATCCAGCCCAAGGTTAGGTTTACAAGTTGTGGGTCGCTTGTGGCTGAAGATGTATCCAGACACGGCAATATTAATCTTTTTTTAAACTTATAAGTGTAATTACATGCCGTGTGACGTCATGGTTGATGTGCCCTTTTCCCCGGATGAACAGGAGTCCGGAAGCTTTTCCGGAGTCCTGACCCGGATCTGGTACTCAACCCGGATGTGGCTCCCAACCCGCGACGGTGAAGGTAAGTACGCATTTTGTTTCACTTAGATGTTTGTTGAAAGTTTATTTGTTGTAATTTGTAGATAAAGGATAGTGGTGTGTTTGAGTCTGTGGCAGATATCACCATTCGTGTGTCTCCCGACCCGGTGGTTGATTGTGTAACTTTGTTCATGTTTGTTCCGTATCCGCAGAGAACGTGTGGAACTTCTCCAGATGCAGAGACGAGGAGCCCGCAGCTGAAGATCCGGTGCCGTGATCCCGGTTCACAGATGTTTGTGGTGTCGTTGTCCGAAAGCTAGCGTCCTCATGTTAGCTGCCTTAGCTGGGTCGTGTGCGCTATCAAAAACATGGTTCCCGAAAGCTGAGGAGGTGAGCTTAACAATCGTTTGTGTGTCTCTACTTTACGATAGAGCCAAGTGTATCCACGTAGTTTATTGTCACTTGGCATCCCGGTTTCCGGATCTGACAGCAGAGCAGGTAGCGTGTAGTTGAAGGAGTCGTTGACTTAAGGCATTAGCTTTCAGTGTTAGCTTGATTTGTCGCTTTGAATGTTAGCTTGTGTTTCACTAAGATGTTTGTTGTAAGTGTATTTTTTGTAATTTGTTGACTTAAGGCATTCGCTTTCAGTGTTAGCTTGATTTGTCGTTTTGAATGTTAGCTTTTTGCTAAGTGTATTTTTTGTAATTTGTTGATTTAAGGCATTCGCTTTCAGTGTTAGCTTTATTTGTCGTTTTGAATGTTAGCTTTTTGCTCGGCTGTCGGCTTTGAATGTTAGCTTTTTGCTCGGCTGTCGGTCCGATTTCCGGCAGCTAAGCACGTGGGCGTGTGGTTGAAGGAGTCGTGAGTTAGTGAATTAGCTTGATTTGTCGCTTTGAATGTTAGCTTGTGTTTCACTTAGATGTTTGTTGAAAGTTATTTTTTGTAATTTGTTGACTTAAGGCATTCGCTTTCAGTGTTAGCTTTATTTGTCGTTTTGAATGTTAGCTTTTTGCTTGGCTGTCGGCCCGGTTTCCGGCAGCCGAGCACGTGGGCGTGTGGTTCAAGGAGTCGTGAGTTAGTGTATTAGCTTGATTTGTCGCTTTGAATGTTAGCTTGTGTGTCACTTAGATGTTTGTTGTAAGTGTATTTTTTTTGTAATTTGTTGACTTAAGGCATTCGCTTTCAGTGTTAGCTTTATTTGTCGTTTTGAATGTTAGCTTTTTGCTTGGCTGTCGGCCCGGTTTCCGGCAGCCGAGCACGTGGTTGGAAATCGTGAGTTAGTGTATTAGCTTGATTTGTCGCTTTGAATGTTAGCTTGTGTTTCACTTATGTTTGTTGAAGGTGTATTTTTTGTAATTTGTAGACAAAGGATAGTGATGTGTTTGAGTCTGTGGCTGAGATCACCATTAGTGTCTCTCCAGACATTGACCCAGTGGTTGATTGTGTCCACGTAGTTTATTGTTACTTGGCAGCCCGGTTTCCGGATCTGACAGCCAAGCAGGTAGCGTGTAGCTGAAGGAGTCGTTGACTGAAGGCCTTAGCTTTCAGTGTTAGCTTTATTTGTCGCTTTGAATGTTAGCTTTTTGCTCGGCTGTCGGCCCGGTTTCCGAGCACGTGGGCGTGTGGTGGAAGGAGTCGTGAGTTAGTGTATTAGCTTTATTTGTATTAGCTTTTATTTCAAACCGTTAGCTTGTGTGTCACTTAGATGTTTGTTGAAGGTGTATTTTTTGTAATTTGTAGATGTTGAAGGGAAAAAAAAACCAATCTGAGTCTAGTTCCAAGTTTGCTGAGGTGGTGTAAGTTTATTGAAGTTCCAGGTTGTGGTGTGCCTACAGACACAGAGTGGGGCTGGTAACAGAGACTCTTCTAGACTGCTCTCAGAGCACAGATATACCCTCTTTCCAGGTGTGGTTACAGACAGTTCATGAATAGATCGTATAGTGGTTGTGTATTAGTTAGTCTTTCAACTGTCTTACACAGGAGTGTGAACTCAGTAAGGGGGTAGGGATGGCTCACATAGACAAAGGATAGTGATGTGTTTGAGTCTGTGGCTGAGATCACCATTCGTGTGTCTCCCAACATTGACCCAGTGGTTGATTGTGTAACTTTGTTCATGTTTGTTCCCTATCCGCAGAGACCGTGTGGAACTTCTCCAGATGCAGAGACGAGAAGCCCGCAGCTGATCCCGGCTCACAGATGTGTTCGCTGCCTTAGCTGGGTCGTGTGCGCTATCAAAGACATGGTTCCTGAAAGCAGAGGAGGTGAGCTTAACAATCGTTTGTGTGTCTCTGCTTTACGATAGAGCCAAGTGTATCCATGTAGTTTATTGTCACTTGGCTGTCCGGACCCGACAGCCGAGCACGTAGCGTGTAGTTAAAGGAGTCGTGAGTGAGTGTATTAGCTTTATTTGTCGCTTTGAATGTTAGCTTTTTGCTCGGCTGTCGGCCTGGTTTCCTTGCTGTCACTTGGAGGCCGGATCTGACAGCCGAGCACCTAGCTTGTCGTTGAAATAGTTGAGTTAGTGTATTAACTTTCAACGTTGTTAGCCTTACTTGTAGATTTGAATGTTGTTAGCTTTTTGCTCAGCTGTCAGCCAAATTTCCTTGGTAGCGTGTTAGATGTTGTTGTAGCTTTAGCGTTAGATTTTAGTTGTTAGCTGTTTTCATAGCTTATGTTTTAGCTTGCTGGCTTTTGTGTTAGCTGTAGCTTGTTAAATGTAAAATATTTCGGCTGCGACTGACACAGCACGAGTGGAGGAACATGTCATGAGAATTTGAGAAGGAAGCAGTAACGTTGTAGGACCACTGGGAGGCAGCAATGCACCAAAAACCATGCTTTGTCTGCCAAATTGGTGGTATTTTAAGTTAATGTAGACAAAAGATGCGAATCAAACCCACTAGATTCAGTCCCAGGTTGGGTTTGCAAGTTGTGGGTCGCTTGTGGCTGAAGATGGATCCAGACACAGTTTCCGGATCCGACAGCCGACCACGTGGCGTGTAGTTGAAGGAGTCGTTGACTTAAAGCGTTAGCTTTATTTGACACTTTGAGTGTTAGCTTTTTGCTCGGCTGTTGGCCCGGTTTCCGGATCCGACAGCCGAGCAGGTGAGCTTAACAATCGTTTGTGTGTCTCTGCTTTATGATAGAGCCAAGTGTATCCACATAGTTTATTGGCACTTGTCAGCCCGGTTTCCGGATTCGACAACCGAGCACGTGACGTGTAGTTGAAGGAGTTGTTGACTTAAAGCCTTAGCTTTCAGTGTTAGCTTTATTTGTCGCTTTGAATGTTAGCTTTTTCCTCGGCTGTTGGCCCGGTTTCCGGATCCGACAGCCGAGCAGGTGAGCTTAACAATCGTTTGTGTGTCTCTGCTTTACGATAGAGCCAAGTGTATCCAGGAAGTTTATTGTCACTTTATTGTTACTTGTCAGCCCGGTTTCCGGATCTGACAGCCGAGTAGGTAGCGTGTAGTAGGAGTTGTTGACTTAAGGCATTAGCTTTCAGTGTTAGCTTTATTTGTCGCTTTGAATGTTAGCTTTTTGCTCAGCTGTCGGCCCGGTTTCTGGAGCCGACAGCCGAGCATGTGGCATGTAGATTAGTGTCATATTGTATTAGCTGTCGATGTGGTTAGCTTTGAATGTTGTTAGCTTTTTGTAGGTTGTAGTTGACAGACTGTATTATTTTCCAGTATGGTTAGCTTTATTTTTAGCTTTCGATGTTTGCTTTTTGTAGGGTGTAGTTGAGGGCATTGTGAGTTGGTGTATTAGTTTCTGTTAGCTTTATGTTTAGCTTTCAGTGTTGTTTGCTTTTTGTAGGGTGTAGTTGAGGGCATTGTGAGTTGGTGCATTAGTTTCCATTAGCTGTCGATGTGGTTAGCTTTGAATGTTGTAAGAGCAGAGCTGTTTGGGGAGGGCGCAGACCTCCAGACTCTGTCTTATCAAACAGTGTCTTCTCCCCACAGCAGCTGTGTGTAAAAGTTTCTCGTCTCCTGTGTGTCCACTGTCCAGCCGGAGCTGAAATTGATGAATGTTAAGCCCCAACAAACTTGGTCCTAGACCCGGATCCCAAGACACCACCGCCTGACGAGAGGAGCAGCGATGCGCTGAAGTCTGTCGACAGCCAGGACGTCCAGGACGCCTGCCAAAAGTCCTGTAGCGTGAATTCGCCTGCGGGCTCTACCGGAAAAGTGAGTAAATTGCTTAGATGAAGGGAGTGGATGAGCGAAAGTGAGTGTGACTGCCACTAGTTGAGACAGCAATTAGGAAGGAAACCTTACGGTGTCAACGCAATTCCAAATTTGCTGTAACGACATAGTAGTGGATTTGCATTAGGTCCTAAGAACGACACGTTGTCAGTTCAGGACAAATTGTTGTCACAATGGGAAATACGGACAGTAAAGCTGCCTTAACGGGAGACCCTAAATTCATGGAATATGTTTAATCAGGCAGTACCTAGTGGTTAGGGAAATGGCAAAAATAGTGCGGATTGCATTGTGAGTTGGTGTATTAGTTTCCGATAACTTTGTTTAGCTTTCAATGTTGTTCGCTTTTTGTAGGGTGTAATTGAGGGTATCGTGAGTTGGTGTATTAGTTTCCAGTGTCGTTAGCTTTATTTTTTAGCTTTTTGCTCGGCTGTAGGTACGGTTTCCTGGCGCAATCTTTTGGAGGCTGGAGCCGACAGCCGATTACGTGGGTTGTAGATCAGTGTCATATTGTATTAGCTGTCGATGTGGTTAGCTTTGAATGTTGTTAGCTTTTTGTAGGCTGTAGTTGGCAGACTGTATTAGTTTTCAGTATGGTTAGATTTATTTTTAGCTTTCGATGTTGTTTGCTTTTTGTAGGGTGTAGTTGAGGGCATCGTGAGTTGGTGTATTAGTTTCCAGTGTCGTTAGCTTTATGTTTAGCTTTCAGTGTTTGCTTTTTGTACGGTGTAGTTGAGGGCATCTTGAGTTGGTGTATTAGTTTACGTTAGCTTTCTGTTTAGCTTTCAGTGTTGTTTGATTTTTGTAGGGTGTAGTTGATGGCATCGTGAGTTGGTGTATTAGTTTCCAGTGTCGTAAGCTTTATTTTTTAGCTTTTTGCTTGGCTGTAGGTACGGTTTCCTGGCGCTATCTTTTGGAGGCCGGAGCCGACAGCCAAGCACGTGGGGTGTAGATCAGTGTCATATTGTATTAGCTGTCGATGTGGTTAGCTTTGAATGTTGTTAGCTTTTTGTAGGCTGTACTTGAGGGCATCGTGAGTTGGTGTATTAGTTTCCAGTGTCGTTAGCTTTATGTTTAGCTTTCAATGTTGTTTGCTCTTTGTAGGGTGTAGTTGAGGGCATCGTGAGTTGGTGTATTAGTTTCCAGTGTCGTTAGCTTTATGTTTAGCTTTCGATGTTGTTTGCATTGTGAGGTAGTGTATTAGTTTCCGTTAGCTTTATGTTTAGCTTTC
>JAFBJQ010000516.1:191195-302197 GCA_016785345.1 Trinectes maculatus | reverse complement strand
GCAGCACGGAGCAATTCAGTCAGCTCATCTGCCCATGCTGGCTTTGCTTGATCTGGGCCCTCCTGCACTGCAGCTCTCACCACAGGGTTGCCACTGATGTCGTCACTCGCCGTCTCTCCGACGATCTCTCTCTCCAAGGCCAGCTCCAGCGCCTCTTGCAGATTATGGGGACGTGCTAGCTGCGTATGTATGCGCAGCTCTCTAGGAGTTATGGCCCGGATGAACTGGTCCCTGGCCAGCTCATTCTGCACTTCAGGGGACATGTTGGCATACGCTCTCCTCGCCAGGGTTTCAATGTCATTAGCCAACACACGGAGCGGCTCACCGGCCTGCCTCCTCCTGATTGACAGTTCTGAGCGCAGAATACCAGGCTGGTTGCATTGTCCAAAACGGCGCTGCAGTGCACCCACCAACGCATCATAGTTCCCTCTCTCGGCCGGGCAAAGCAGCAGCAAGCATGTCAAAGCTTCATCTGTAAGGCACAGGGCCAGCTGGAGTGCTTTAATGTCCTCTGACCAGCCTGCAGCCCGTGCTAAGAGTTCAAATTGGGCGTGGAAGGCCTCCCAGTCTGCCTTACCGGAGTATTTCGGCGTCTTCACTTGAACTTGGTTATAGCTGGCGCCACCACCTCTGCTTACATCCGGCTCCGCTGCGCTCACCGTGGGCGTTCTCCCGCCAGCACGCTCCCCAGCGCTCCACGAGCCGAGGCCAGCCTCCCTAGCTAGCCTCCTAGCTGACTTTCTTATTCGGGCGACATGTTCTGAAGCCCGGTTAAACTCCGCCTCATGCCGTGACATACCGGTACAAGCATTGTCCATCGGCTCCTCCTTCATTTTTGGACGTGCTCCGGGCTTACCACCTTCTTCTGCCATGCTGCAGGCTCAGTCAGCCAGGTCCGGGCTAGCCGCGCTAGCGAAGATTAGCATGTAAAACTTCGGCGGTTTTACTTCTGACACCAATGTAGCGTCCGACCGGACACGTAGCAATAATGAGGCGTTATTTACTAAACTTGCTTTATTGCCGAACGTCTTCCTCTTTGGTCACTGTCGGCCGTAACCACGCCAAAACAACAAAACAAGGCAACTCTGTTTAGCACCCACTCGTTCATTCACCGTGCTCCTCTCTCTCTCTCTCACCCAGGCGCGCTCTCTCTCACCTGCTCCCCCGCCCCCTCGCTCTCACATCCAGCCAGACGCATTCACAGACCATAGGGAATAACAGAACTCTAACATAAACATTGCACACTGAACATAACTGCAGGGTCGCTACAATATGTAACATTCTACCATGCCTTTCTGGTAAGGAAGATCTAAGTCAGTATCTTTCTAAAACAAGCAAAAACAATACTTCAATAAATAAATAAATAAATAAAGACAGGTTGGCATGAAAACTCTCCAACAAAGTAAAGGTATGCATATTTATATAATAACCATTTGAATAACGGTCTGATTGTTCATTTGATGTTACGCTAGAAAACAGTGAAATCTAAGATGAGAATGTAGAGCACGTACCGCATTGTTGGAAGAGCAACACACACACACACACGCACACACACGCGCACACACACACACACACACACATGCACACATTTTCTTTGGTCTTATGCCAGTTACCCAGCTGCTGAAAGACTGTTAATTAGCACAGTGCTCTCTGTTGATTCATGACAGTAAAAAACAGTGTGCGCACAATATCACTGGCACGAAGTGCTCTGCAGACACACACACTATACACAGCATTGGTTAATGTTGGTCGTTGTGTTCAGGGGTTAGAAGTTGGATGTCTTAAGGGAATTGAAGGAAGATGAGTGTGAATGCAAACGTTAAAGATTAAATTGAATGTACTTTCACTGCCATATTAAGGCCCGCTTCATCTGAACTTGGCTCTTGGCTAAACAGAACTGCTGATTTCTCTTAGATCTCGTGGCTGTCAAACATGCTGGAATTATATTCATGATGACATAGAGCATGCATGCACTAAAATCATCAGAGACAGATAAAACACTTTTTGATACATAAAACAGCGATGTGAGGCAGGTCTCATATTAAGATGCATGTAAATGTGGAATCAGATCTGACAGACTGGATGTAAGAGGCAGGTTGATTTATGTGTGGTACTTTGTCTTAATTATGAACTTAAAAAATTAAGGGAATCCCTCATATGATCAAACCTTCCTGCTGTTGCCTCCTGCTGTGACAGAAATCTGTGTTAATGACAGTGGTCTGTCAGTACCGAGTGACAAGCTGCAGTTATCCACATCAGAAAATCCACGCAGTAATTAACATTGATGTGTCTGAGTTATAGAGAACAATTATTAAGAAACTCATGAATTAAATATTCTTGTAAAGCCTCCCCATCTGTTTCAGTGGAAGAGAAAACTCGGTGCAGACCCATCTTTTTAATGAAATCTTTTTGGAGAAATCTTTTGTCTCGTCTCTCTGTCTGTGCAGATTTCCTGAGGGAAGATGACTTAAAAATTTCAATTACCAAAAAGGGCAAAGAAGGGAAGTATGTGAGTGAGGCCATTACAGAGTGGCACAAAATAACGATGAAATCAGGTCCTGATGTCAGCTTTGACCTTGCTTTCTCCCATTTGATCATTTTTTAGCACACACGGGTTTATGCTCTTTCAGCAAGTTCAAGTTCATTAACGTCTTTGTGTACACCACTTTTTACCAGTCAGGACCAGCTTTATGGACAAGGCCTTAAGTCCCTGTTTGAGCTGGTCTAAACCTACTGGCAAAGACTTATCTTACCACTTATCTTCACACCGGAATCATTATCATAAACATGTCGACTTGTGTGATCCAGAAGCAGCAACATTTTGCAGAATAATTCTCATGTCTGCAGGGCTGTTTATGAGCTGAGAGTTGTTTACCTCAGGTTTCCTGACACAGCCTGGCAAGTAAATTGTAGTTATTTAAATATGGTCATATTCCAGGAGTTCTGGTTGTATGGATAGATGCCTTACGCCTGGCAGGTTTTCATAGCTGCTGATGTTGAATGTGCACAGACTGGACTGGTTTTCCAGCAATGTTACCAGCTTATTCTCTCCTCACTCAGTTTCCAGTTTCCTTGTAGAAAATATATATATCTAATAATCAGACGGCTTGTTAAACATGAGCGTGCATGCGAGAAATCCAACAGCTTTGCTTTCCAACATCTCTGGCTGTGGACTTTGAGCTCTGGACATGTGGTGCTACTTTAATATGTTTGACATTTCTTTGCTTGTTCTTGTAAAACAAAAATAAAAGATGGATTTCTTTGCAACACTGGTCAACAGTCATTAGGAAGCCTGTGAGCAAAAAGCAGATTTTAGCTGGTTTGAAGAAATGTAACTTTAAAATATCAATAAGAAACTAAAGCTGCACAAATCAAAAGGCACAGTAGGACAGAATTTATGCTGCTAACTGCTCGTGCACCGTATTGAATAAAAAGTGTCTCTTACTAGTTTCCTGAACAGCAGTGAACAAAGCTGCGTGATCAGATACTGTGCTGTCGTCTCTCGCTGTCCGTGCTGCCTCTGTGTGTGATGCTAAGTTGGTAATTATAACTGGAGTCACCGAGGCCATGGTCAGATGTCCTGTCACAGTTAATTGCATATCTTGCTGCTGCTGTCTCAGGACAGGACAGAAACCAGAGTGTTTCCCAAAGAGATCAGTGGTAGATGTGTGTGAATGTGTGTAGATGTGTGTAGATGTGTGTAGTTGGCAGAAGCTAGATTTCCGAAGGTGAGGAGGTTTGAGGGATTATAAAAAAAACACTAAGACAGGGAGAGAAGGAGTAAATAAGATGAGGAGCTCTGGTCCAGTTCAGCTCAGGAGTTTGCCTGAAGCATTCCCCCCCGCAAATGGTCTCTGTCCAAACAGAAATATCCCAGCATACTGAAATGAGTCAGTACAGAGGTGTGTGCAGCAGCAATGGAACACAAACTAGGCTTATTCCTGGACCGATTATGGCACCACACATATAGTAAGCACATTATAGTGGGTATTCAAACCTGTTGAAGACTGGTTTCCTCTGTGTTCATTATCACCACCTTGAAAATCTCCCAGTGTGCTGAGGTGCTGAAGCACCTGTCTTTGAATCGGACGGTGCCTCATTGGTTTATTACATGTTACACCCAGGAGACGCCACACACCTTTTAATTGTTTTCCCTGCTGTGGATTTAGATCTACCTCTAAATGTGCCTGCTATGTGCCCGTTCAACCGTGCTCTTGAGTTATTAAACTGGTAGCCCCATCTCTGTACAACACATTCCTCACTGGAGCCACCAGCGAGCCCATCTGAGTGTTCCGTGATTATACAAGGATGATGCACTGTGCTCCATCCATTTCTGTTGTCGAGTGCACGGCCTCTCCTCTTGTTGATTCATTCTCTTCTGTGTCTTTCTCCTCATTTGTAAGGGGATGTCCTTTGTTCACCGTGCCAACTGGCTTTTGGCACAGTCAGCTGGTCTCTGGTGTAGACAGTGTGACTGTGGAGTGGGGCACAGTGGTGGTAAAGCAGAATGAATGACAGCACTGAAAAGGTAGTTGAATGATAGAAGTAATTAAACAGCGAAACAAACACCTCTGCACGGGCATGTGGAGAGAAGTTGCACCTTACATAAACTACTATGAGGTAAGCATAGCCAACCCTATCCTCCACATCCCCCCTGGACTATGTGGACATGTTTCCATGATCATAGAAGTGTCCCACTGACAGGTTTTGCAGTTTGAAAACCAGTAATGATCAGGTTGAGTGTTTGCACTGTGCAGTGTTATAGAACATACACAGATTGTTTCACCGTTCCCCATGTACAGTCGTTCTAGCTGCAGCAAGTTGGGGAAGACAGAGCCAGTATGAGATTGGTGGTCAGGCGGAGGTAGCCATTATACAGCGTGGACAGCAGGCAGAGTGTGCATTACTCATGGAGTGAGGCGGTTACATCTGACAGCGTGTAGGCAGAACAGGAGTGAGCTGGATAGGCTACTGAAGCAGCAACAAACAGGGAATCACAGCCAACACCCTGGCTGCTAGTTGGCCACTCTGTCTGCACTTGGCTGTTTCCGTTCGTTTTCTGGCCAGATTTAAAATTTGGCTGAAGATGAACCCTTTCTGCAAGCCAGGCATAAAACCTACCACTGAACCATTGATCCTATGTTGTAATTAAATAGACAGGTGGCTTTATTGTCCTGTGGTAGCATAGAGATTATTGGATTGGATTATATGCTTGCAGCTGTGGTCTAATGCTGGTGTTGTGTTTGTCATCAGAAGCCCGTGACTACAAAACACACAGTCCAAGGAAACCAGGAGAAAGTTAGCCAGTGCCTTGTTTAAACAACGTGTCGGAGAATACTTCGACACTGAGAAGAGAGTAGAGGAGACTGATGGCAGTTATAGTGGGTGGAGGGATGAAGTGCCTGAAGCAGAAGAAAAGCCTTGGGACTTTTCATCAAACTATTCTAAGGAAGTGGAGACAGAGTGTACAGTTGAATAGAGATACAGGGTCCTGGAGGTGTGGATGTGAACCAGTGTGAACTCGTATAGACGTCTTCCTTGACTCTGGTTTATTTTCTATATTTCTTTGTTGGTCTCCATGTTTTTCTCTTGTGTAGAAAAGAATTTTCTTTCACCTTGTTATAATAATATCATTTCAGCCTGCACAACTGATGGAAACTATGTGTCACCCACACCCTGCTTGGCAAAGTGGACAAAGAGATGACATGGTTTTTTATTCTGCTACAAAGGAAGGACCACATGGTCCTTTTGTTTTAAAGACAATTAGGGGCCATGGAACTAAGTCTCCCAGGATCCTTCACTTCACACACTAGGTGTGAAAACTTCACATGGGTCACTGGGACACATGCTGTTTTTTTTTTGTTTTTTTAACAAGTGTGAATGCAAATATGTCCCTCAGACGCAGTAACAGATGTCTCCTCAGCTGACGTCTTCTGACCTGCTTCAGTTTCAAAATTGAAAAAAGGGGCCACATGAGGTTTTGTCCTCACAAATAGAAACTGTTGTCTGCATGTATGTAGAGCAAGTACACATAGATATGCAGTGACACTGGTGTCACAGGTGATGCATTCAGGACATAGAGCAGTCAACACCTGACTGTATTTCAGGACAGGATCCAAACACAAGGGGTCTCAAGTACAAACCTGCACAAAAAAACGTAGCGACGCCATCTAAAACAAGGTGTTTTAGATGAATTACAGAATCCTGATTGGCTAAAGGACTGTAGGCCAATGTCAATCAGTCTCCTCCGTGCCTCGTCTCTGTCCAGTACAGAATGCGTTCGGCTTGGCAAATTTACACGTTTGCATGTTGTCTCCACGACAAAACCCACAATGTCGACGAAACGTTCTGCACCGACAAAGACACCTGCACCACGGCCTTCAGTAGAAAAAGACGCTACAGCGGAGCGGAGTCAGCACGAAGAGGCACAGTCAGAGGAACTGTGAAATACGCCTCAGTCACAATGTGTCCAACCGCGCAAGGTCGATTATTAAAATGATTATTTTAAAGTATTTCTAAAAACTATCATAGTTATTTGTTAGAAAACGCTTCTATTTTTATTTCTTAAACAAATGCTTGGTCCTTTTGATCTTTGGTTTTGTTCTATAGTAGCTACTGTATAATAATTGTAAAAAATAAAACTGACTACTTCGCGGCACCGACAAAGACACCTGCACCACGGCCTTCAGTAGAAAAAGACGCTACAGCGGAGCGGAGTCAGCACGAAGAGGCACAGTCAGAGGAACTGTGAAATACGCCTCAGTCACAATGTGTCCAACCGCGCAAGGTCGATTATTAAAATGATTATTTTAAAGTATTTCTAAAAACTATCATAGTTATTTGTTAGAAAACGCTTCTATTTTTATTTCTTAAACAAATGCTTGGTCCTTTTGATCTTTGGTTTTGTTCTATAGTACTGTATAATAATTGTAAAAAATAAAACTGACTACTTCGCGGATTTCGCCTATCACGGGTTCTTTTTGGAACGTAACCCCCTGCGATAAATGAGGGTTCACTGTATATCTATCTATCTATCTATCTATCTATCTATCTATCTATCTATCTATCTATCTATCTATCTATCTATCTATCTATCTATCTATCTATCTATCTATAGTTATTTTCTGTGAGGACGCTACAACATTATAATTAGTCTACTTGTGGGCGGGCGGAGAAAGGGCAGAGTGCTCGTGCATGTGCACTGAATGTGCAAAGGAAACGTACATGGAATCTGGCTGGAGCACAGTTTGATACATCTGAATTTTTTGTGTGTGCACCATTTTTCAGTGTACGATTGTTCTTAGTATGAATTCTGTGCATGGCTTTGTACATGAGGCCCCTGGTCTATCAAAGTCTTTTTTAACCGCCATCTTGTTCTATTCCTTTGTCTTATAAATTGGATTGCCCATTTGTCTCTGCTCATAGACATACTCTCTGTATTGTTACAGTATTTTAAATGTTTGTTACAGACTATTTAATGTTGCACATTACTGAATATTGCCAGACCTCTTCCTGGTTGAACGCTACATCATTCAGTCTTTTTTACTATTAGTTTTTTCCAGTTACTAAGTTAATTATTTATCAGAATCCAAATAGTAGCTAGCAATATTAATGAGGCTGAATCAGTAAATTTTACCTTCTTTAGAAGAGTGATACCCTGAGGAACTTTAAAATCAATTGTTATTATTAATATTTCTAATATTTTTATTGATTTCTTCTTGTCAATAGCCACTGCCTGACACACAACATTAATATTTAACTGCTTGGATCCTACTGTTCAAAACAGATTTTCTAATCGCAGTCGGTTTGTCATGACAGAAGTAAATACTTAATGCAGTAGCTATACATAATTGTGTATCCATGTCATGTTGCGTTATGTTGGTGTGGCTCCGAGAGCGGATATTATTGTTAGACGTGTGAAACCCTAGAAGAAATCCAGCCATGGCTGTGGATCATGGATCTTAAAAGGCACACTTGTCAATGTAGTGTCATGAATAATGTATGAAAGTGCGCACTCTGCATGCCAAGACAGAAATCATTTACATTTCATTTGCGTAACCGATGGCCATTGCACCAACATGAATGAAGCTTGAATTATCTCTGGCAATCAGAAGTGTCATCTAACTTTGACAGCAAACTGCATTTTTCATTGTAGTGTTTTGATGGAATTTATCTTACCTCTTTGCTTTGTTTCTGCATTCGTATTGCTTTTGGCACATTATAATGAACACTTTGTTCTTTTGCTTTGAGCCCTAAATACAAATGAGCAATAAGATGGAAATAGGACGGGTGTGTGAATTAACTTTCCAAACACATCCTACTCTGTTATAGAAAAAAAACTGAATAGAAACTAAAATGAAAACAAACTGAGCTCTGAGAAGAATATCAATGAACCATAATTGAATTTAAAAGATATACTGTATACTCCAATGGAATTTTGGGTTGTTTTAGCATTGACTCGGAAAAAACACGTTTGGGTTTTTGCTTCTTCTGTATAGAATAAGATTGGATTTTACTTTAATTTGTTTGTTTTCTTTAACAAAGATATATTATGTTCTACACTGAAAGCATAACGTTTTAATGACCATGCACATCAGTGCTATTTTGTGAAACAGTCTCTTGAATTATGTTACTATAGTGACAAAAAGACAAAAAGGAATTACCCCTGCTTGCTATTGTGAAAAGACGGATCAACCATTACTAACCTATCACAACAAGTATTTGAGGGTTATATGTTCTCCATGAATACAACTAACAGTACTAACGTACAGTGACTGACCTTGACTTCTGCAGATGTTAGTCTTACATTTGAAAATATCTTCCAAATATGATCACAGAATTTCACCAAAGCAAAGTTGCAACTTTTTTCTTTTTCTTGGCAGTATGGAAAAATCCCATTCAGTGACTCCTTTGCACATTTTATACATAATATTGTTGACAGTTTGGCAAATGCTGCTATTCCCGTTTCCCCACGGAGATTGGTTTTCCCTCCCTCAAATGTTTAGCCTTGGACTCTAGTGCTGTGTTGGGGAGAGAGTGGGCAGAGATAGGTTTTCAGGGTCAGAAATCTCGGGAGATGTGAGGTAAGGGTCTTAGGGAAAATGCGAGGAGGCTGCAGCACCATCCCAACATCGTTTTCCCAACATGTTGTAATCATTATTAAAGGTATCGATTCTGAATTACTTTTCAAATACAGCGTGTTTTTTTGTTGTGTTATTTTTTGTGGTAACTGTGTTAAAGATACCTGTGTATCATTTTACAGTGAATGAAATAAAATCACTATGCTGCAGGTATAATAGGCAACATAACATTATGGCATCGATAAGAAATGAATCAAAGGTGAGACCAGTAGTAACAAAACCACTCCCTGTGCATCACTGTGTACGATCAGGGTTTAGTGCTTTCACATATCTAGTGAGATCCCAAATTCTCAAGTGGCGTCTTCAGTATTCTTTAGAATACAGGCTGCAGCTCGGCATGTGCAGGAAGTGTCAAGGGCAGCGAGTCTATACCTGAGCTGTTATCCGCTGCAGCTGTGTTGAGGAGCTGAGTGTTTGTTGTGCTGGATGGCCTCAGCATGCAGCTGTGGTTAGTCTCATGGGGAAAACAGAGTTCTTACCTGAATTTGTTATAGAGACGTGTTAATTAAACAGTAGGTGATAGTTGCTGTAGAGTTTTGTTTTTCTATGCAGCATGTGCTCAATTATCTGAATGAACTGAACAGAATATAAAATAGTGACACATGCCTGCATAACTCTATTCAATTTTACCACCTGTCATTCACCCGTTAAACGGCCTCAAAGCAAGTTCAACTGTCACACAGTTATTGATTAAGATTATTTAGGCCTCCTATTTTGATCCGTGCCAGTAAGTCATACAAAAGCTGAGTAAAAACCTCGTCAGTGACAGTTAGGCTGTGGAGTGAGGCTGTGGCTTTTCGTGAGGGCAGAACATATAAATGCTGACACAGTAAAATTGAAGAGTTCAAAAAGGTAATTTAAAAAGATGTTTTCCTTTTGTTTTTAAGCGTTAGTACTTTGCTGTACTCAGCCCATATGTTTCCAGTTCCATTTGTTGTTTAGTAGTTTTTTATTGACTCTTTGTCGAAAGCAATGATGAGATTCATCACTAAATCCTGCATCAAAATGTCCAGGGAGTCAAACTAACAATGCTCCTGTTCTACAGTGTCTTTACAGTGACTAGTGTGAATGGGGACACCCTGAGTTAAAAACAGACTCATCTCCCACACTGATGACCATTCGACAGTGAATAGTAAAAAGTGAAGGGAGTGTTTGTCTAGATCCTACTGCAGCGTAATAAATATGCTGTCAGGATTTGTTGAGGGTAAAAAACACATTTGTCTGCACATAGATAAGTGGCTTTTTTCAGAGACTGGAACCGTCTTCCCTTTTCGCTGTTACACCCGCTACTTTAAACCCTACAGTGACACACAATATTGAGGAAATCACTCCATCCATTCATCATATTGTAACAACACGCCACATTGAATAAAACAGCCGGGTCGGTGTACCAGTTTTGGTTTGGGAGTAATACACAGAAGTTGTCGAAAGCGGACAAGTGCAAAGTGAATTTGTTTTATGTGATCAAGTGAGAGTTTTGTTGTGAAGCTAACTGTGGAGCTAGTTTACTGATCATTACACATTTCCAGCCGTATGAAGCATTTGACCACATTATACTGGCGTTGCCTGTGGTTTGTGTATTCCTTAAAGAGATGACTCGGCCCAACAGACATGACACAGAGGAGTTCTTTACTGAGATTTTTAATAGTTTGCATTAATTAGAAGAGTGGGATATGGCTGATGATGTCACTACGAACATTTACAGAGTTATAAACACATTTGGAAATAATTGCAGCAAAGCTATACCTGGACTTTCTGCATTTAAAATGTATTAAGGAATTGGGCTCTTCATTATTTTGTCCTGATTCCTTATGCCGTCTTAGCCAGACAGTTTTTCTCCCTCCGCATATTTCGACCTTATTCGCATTCTGTCAGCTTCCTAACGCAGATACGCAAAACTGCAGGTGACTGCAGGCAAATTACACAAGAGCGACAGCCGGTAAATTTAACTTTCATGTTGATGCACTCATAGCTGACAAATCCATTCAAGATGATGAGAGCGCCAAGCTAGGGATTCTCTGCTTGTGACTCTGAGCTGCCTCTCTCTTTCTCTAAGTGGCTGCCACAGCCAGAAACTGAATCAGCCATTAAGAACATCAGGATTACTAAGTCTTGCCAAAACATACAGTTGTGACAAGTTGTGATGTCCTTAAACAAGCAAATTCAACACCTATACATGTATATTTATGTTTACATCATCACCATATGGTACAGTGATAACTTTCATAGTTGTTTTACATATTCATTTCTGCATAACAAAATGATTTCAGTAAAAGGTTCCACTCCACTGGCCTTGACCAGTTGGTGTTTGAAATGTTGCCGGGCCTCTGGAGAGTACAGTGCGGATTGAGCCATATGGTTGAGTAGGCTCATCCAGACTTAATGTGTGGTTTGCATGTAAACTACAGCATGTCACGGAGTGGTGGGACCAGATGAGACCTGTTGTGAAGACCGGGTTTCAGTTTTTAAATCAGAAATTGTCATGCTTAACTATCCATGCAATGTCCGTGTTGTCCAAAGTTTTCTGAAACAATGTTTATTCTCAACAACCTGCAGAACAGCTACGAGAGGAATTCATTTCATATGATGGCCTTGATTCTGCTACTGAATTATACATAATGTTTTAATTGCTAATACACAAGAAGTCTTTGGTGAGTCCAGTTACAGCCAGCCTTACATTACACTATTCTGTTTGTCCATCTGTCCATCTATACAGTGAATGCGATATCGCTGGAGCAGCTTGGAGAAATTCTTGTTCCAGGCCTCCAAACACGCTCAGGATTATATTTTGGTGAATGCAGTTCCAGTAATGCTCATAGGTTGCAGTTGCACTTACTCTGTCTTCTTCTAACTAGGTTGGCTGCTAATTCATCATCGCCGCTGTGTTTGGAAGAGATTCTTTTTTTTTCCGAGTGAAAACTAATTATGGCAGAATAAATGAGAAAACCCTCTATGAAAACACAAGTCAGTTTGTCTCCATATACAATATAGAGGCTTGGTTAATACATTCTCTCTCTGAGCAAAGGAAGATAAATTGAGGAACGATCCATTAGAGTGCATTTGTGTTTGTTTTCTCCAACAGCCACTGTGTCGTTCACACAGAGAGCAGGAGTGTGTTTGGCTCTTTGAATGCAGCTGGTTATTAACAACCGCCATGAAGATTTTTTTTTTAAACTGTGAAGACAAAATGAGACTCATAAGACGTTCAAGTGGCGTTAGCAGCAAAGTTTCTCAAAGTTTCTCATTCAGAAAATAGGCTGGATCATTGTTAGGAACCTCTTATTTCAGTAAGGGAATGTTGAATAGTGAGTTCAGCATAGAAGCTCTTTCAGAGTTTAACCATTTCACACAGCTTGTGATGTTATTAGTTGGATAGTGGGGGGGGGGGCTTTTGTTACCTCACCTGGCTGCCTGGTATGAAAGTTGCACTCTAATAGCTGCCTGGGGATTTGTCTCACATTTTGCTCAGTCATCATGTGGACCAGAAAATGCACGTAAATGCATTTTTAAAGCGCTCCTATCTGCAAATTGATCAAATTGGTATTCACGTGTCAACAATCATATGAGTGATTTTCTTTAGTTTTTAGGCGGAGTTCACCTTGGGCACAGGCAGGGGTGGAGGAGGAGGAGGAGCTGGAAAGGAGAGCACATTATTCATTCTGAAACTTAAGCATTAATTGCCCTGGGAAGTGGCAGCAGATTTGAACCTATTTGATCTATGAATAAACCAATAACGATGTGACACACCTTGTGGAGGTGACGGTAGTGGCTTGCAGTCTGGCAGGCTGCTTGTCAGAGCAGTTTTATAGTGATGGCAGCTGAAAGAAGTCATGTGAAAAATTATGTTGGCAGAAGGTGAAGGACTGTAAAGTTTTGAAATAATGATATGAGAAGTTGATGTATAGTCACTTAAGTCAGTGTTACTGGGATATAAACAAATACCAAAACACAGTTGTAATCGCCAACAGCTCCTTTGCTAGATATTATCTTAACCCTAAGAATCAATATCAGGGCTCTTTGGTCATTAAACTGTTCATCCTCTGTTAAGCAGATCACTTCATAATTATTTCAGATGTCACACTCCAGTAATTTAAGCTGGTAGCCCACAGCTGCTGTTTAGTGTCGTTAATGTGTATTTTCTAGGATTGAGACTGGGACCGAAAATATTGATTGGGCCATTAATATTCATCATACATAGTCTGTGGTGCATAGTTGCTGTCTCTTCATTAAGATTTTGGAGGAGTACCAACGAGGTGTATCTCAAGTTTCAACTTGGCCAATTTGTGATCCCAGATGTTTTGCTGCAAGATAATTATGTTATATTAATGACTTCACTCTCAAAATAAATTTAAATGATTGTTATTTAATAAATTTAAATTAAAAATGTTAAATAAATACACTGGTTGATCATATACTGTATTTGATATATATATATATATATATGTGTGTGTGTGTGTGTGTGTGTGTGTGTATGTAGCAGTGGTAGATTGAGATGAATCCAGTAATACAACACTGATACAAATTATAAAACATGGCCTTTCCTCAGCCCCTGGTTCTTCCCAGTGGAACATATTATGTACATATTACATCTCAGTTGATGCAGGTTTAGTGCCTCAATGTGCGATGATGAGAACGTCTGTTTTCATGATTCATTTTGATTCTCTGATAAGGTTTTAAGAAACCTTAGTCATAAAGATCTGTTCTAATTAATTTCTGAACTAGATTGTTTATTCAGATTGGTGTGTTTCCATATTCATGAAGGGCTCTTATTCCGATAGCTGGTGGGAGGAATGACTCATTGTGGGCATATGAACACAGAGTAAATGTTACATCGAGGGCTACAGTCCATAAGACTGTAATTTTCTTTAAAACACTATCATGTTAGAGGTTTTGTAATCACATTCCCAAAAGCACCAGTGGTTTGACTGCTGCACTTTACTAAAGTAGGCCACACAGCCCACGGCCATGCTAAGAGAACAAAAACAACTGCAATCTGCATTCTCCTTTTGATGAACATAATTATATTGTGTGCTCCAAATGGCCTCAGGTCTGTGTGAAGCTGCTGGTGTGATGTACTTTATCACTGTCTACTTTGAAATTGTGAAGGTTGCAGCTGATTGGATGAATAAAATACACAAAGCTGCACAAAGCATTTTGTGCATTCATTTCAGATTAGTGCTAATGTAAGATCCCGTAGCTTAAGGCACAGGCTTGCAAAAAGAAACACACAGCTGGTTATTTATACCATAGTAATACAAATTGTGAGCTATTTCCAGTTTTCAACAAAATACTGTGTGTAATTGCCTGATAATCGCATCATAGTGTAAAGATCATGATTATTAAGTGTATTTGCAAATCTTGGCATTATGGTCGTATGCATCCTTTGCTCTTATGCATTGTTTTTTAATTCAAAACGTCACACCAATGAAGGCAGTTAAATTGTAATAGAAAATTGAGACCGAGACGAAGAGCAGATCAGGGAGGAGCCAAGCACATAATTGTACTGCTCCCAGCTCTTCTATGAAATAACATTTCACCACTTTGAAATGGCAAAAAGATAGAAACCCATTATGTATCAGCCAATGCTGACATTGTGATGGGTTGTCACAAATAAATCAATGTGTGGGAAATGTGGCATATCCAATTCTGCACATTGCAATTTACAATGTCAGAGCTAATTCAAGAAATAGCTTGTGTTGGATAAAAAAAACAGGCAGTACATTCTCTGTGTTGGAAGTTATTTCTATGCATGGATCCTACTTCTCTCCTGGTAATGATTCTTCAACCTTAACTGAGGGTGTCTCCAATATTGATCCTATATCAGTGCCCTCTCTTTCCCAAATGACCTGTAAATACTAATACTTCTATCTACCATAGAAATAGGAGTCATCAGAGCATTGCACATTTTATGATGCAGTGTTTGCAGCAGACAATATAACTCAGTGTAATTCAATTTTTATTCAATGTAACACTGTTAACTGTCCATGTGAGCATTGTTGTTGAAAAATAGAAGTAGTATTCACTGATTTACAATCGGTTTCTGCAATGTATTTTTAGACCTTGGTCATTTTTATCTACATAGTTTATCAGGATGAAGGCTTTCAGATATTATCTGAAGGAGAGAGAGGGCTGAAGGAATATTATTGACAGCTTGGCTCTCATACACTTCAAAACAGTCAGTCAGAAAAACATTGTTTGATATAAAAATGCTTGTTGTTTTTTATCTGTTCGTTTTCGCTTCGAGTGGAGGAGACAACTGTGGATAATAATTCTGCTCTGGTTAAAAGCAGTTAATTTGAAAAGAATCCTATGACTTGAAGTCAGCTTTACTTATGATCCCACCAAATGTCAATGTCAATGAACACAGAACAACTAAAAACTAGCAACAGTTTCAGCCCCGTAACAAGACATTAACAGCGAAGCGAGGCCTATCCTTTGTCTGGCTGTACATAACAACACCAGATGAAACCAGAGATGAAAACACATTCACTAGCCGCAAAACAGTTTCAGTTTCATTTACTCTCCCCAGCTTTATGGCCTGATTAAAAACAAAAAATAAATTCACCATATTGGTTTCCGATTGGCAAATAAATAAGAGCAAATGGGCAAGTTGCTGTTTACAAAAATCCCCAGGAAAAGGAGCTCCACCACAAACAGTGCTTCTTCTTACCCTAAAATGTTGCCTTTTTTGAGGAATGGATCAATCACGTCTATGGAAATGAGGGGGAAAGGGTAGAGGACAAAAGTAATGTTAATGTTTTTAGTCTTACCTGACTTGTTAGAATCTGGGGCCCTGTGGTAGCTTTGGTCCTTGATTTGATTAGATATACTCATGATAATGATTAATAATTAAATGACTTTCTACCACAAAGTAAAACAACTCCTAAATAATCATGAGTCTGTTTTCAATTAATAGAATCTTTTGAATTGAGTATATGCCCGCCTTTACATGTATGGTTTCTGACAATAGGATGGCCCATGATACAAATCTGGCATGTGGGGAAAAAAGGATTTAATATAAATTGTATTGAAATGATAATGTAGTCCAAAAAGAAGAAAAGAAGACACTCCGAAGGCTCTGGGAGTAAAAATAGAACCAAAATAACAAAAATAAAAACCAAAGGAGAAACCAGGGACAGATACAAAGAGCACACAGGCAACAACAGTGACAAGACAAACGGGTGAGGAACAAACGGGAAACACAGAGACTATACACAAAGAGCAAGAGGAGACTCTGAGACTCAGCTGTAACTGATGACAAACACTCGTGGGTAACCAAGGAAACACAAGGGCGGAAAGGAAAACTAGAACAACTGAACCAACAGAAAGAAAACAATGCATAACAACTAAAATACTGAGCATAACACCACAACACGACGAAGTCCAGAAAAGAAGTCTTCAGATTCTGAATACAGCTCCTTTTTTTTTACATTTTTGCATTTTTCTTCTTGACCAGGAAGTGAAAATTATAATAATTGATGTGATCATATTGTGGCCGAGAACCTCTGGCTGTATGTTGTGACAAAGTTCACCTCATTTTTGTCAGGAGTTTTCCAGGGAAACAGAATATCCACTTTCCAACTGTTAACTCTTGTTATTATTTTTTTCAGACACTTGCTATTATTGCAGTATTTTCTACTATTCACTCACAGAGTTCTTAACTACAGAGTTCACTCAAATAGGATTACTTCTTTGGCACCTCTTATTCCTTGCCTCTCTCTCACACAAAAAACACTCACACACACAGACACACACACACCTACACACACACACATATATATATCTCAGTAGCATGCCCGGGGGACATTACACCGCTGGGGGATTCATGTTCCACGGTACCAAATGAGCACTCAGAGGCAGAAAGTGTGTCATTTGTTGCTTCGCTCTGGAGGCTGTGAGCCCTGTACAGCTCATATTCAGTCAAAGCGGAGCTGAGATCAGAAATGCCTTTCATTTAGAGGTGCTGCATTCACACGGCCTTATAGAGCTACAAATTTAGTGTGATAGGATACTCTGCCCTGTTTTTGATATGGAGCTATTTTAAATCGAATTAGATTAGGTCCAAAAATAAAAATCTCTTACCAGTAAAATTGATATTTTCTTCTGTGATGTTCCAAAACCAGATCTTGGCTCAACTGGCTGTTCATTTCTGCTTCATCCACAAATTAGAGAAGAGATGGAGTGTCCAGTGTCCAGGAAAACACTGGTGAGTTAGTGTAGCGGGGTTATAAAAAGAAGCCTAGATGACATATCTTTTAGTGCTTTCAACCACGAGGCAAAAACCCACTGAGGAACTAAGACATTCAGCCTCCATTTGACCAATAGAAACATAAATTCTCTTCAGGCACAATATTTCCAGCTGCTAAAAATGCTCAGGTGCCATTGGGGTGGTGTTTATAGGACTGATCAATAAATTTACTCCAACAACAACAGTACCATTAACAGAATTACGAACATCGAGGGGTTGATATTTCACATTTTTTATTAGCTTTTAAAATAGACACTACTCTTTGACATTACATCACACACAAATATCACAGGCATTTATTCCGAGTACATATTGTTTACGTAAATAAAAAAAAAATCTATAAACACACAATACAATTTCTTCGTCGTTTTTGCTTTGCTTTGCCTGGATTAGAGTTTCATATGCTGTAAGGTGTGACATTAGACTATCATTTAAGGGTTTGGATGGGTATGTGACAGGATCATGTTCGATTAAATATTGCCGTGGAGGTTTTATTATATTCTGTCAGTGGTGTAGACTGATATGAGCCCCTGGTTACAGTGACAAGGAAAAGAAAGAAAGACTGAGCTCTTTGTAATTCATGAGTCTCTCTGTCATAGCATTACATTAAATGTGATCTGATCGTCTTAGTCTCGTTTGTTGGCAAAAAACAGTGTGCTTAATTAACAACCATCATTTTTGTGTAATTAATAGCTACACCATTTTAAAATTTACAATGCTAATGAGACAACCAAATTTTTATACCCACATCTCCCTGTTGCACTGCTGTACATCAGTCATACTTTTATGAGGTCATGAATATCCAGACTGTTAAGCACCTTTATTGCCCTTATAGCTGCTGCACATTCTTGATTTCAACCCTTTTGAGACATGTACACAGTATCATTTTTTGTGTGTGTTTTTATTTGACAAAACATCCCACTATATTATAATATTTACAAAGGTCAGAGACCATGCTCTGTTTTTACCTTTGCTGCTAAATATCATATGAAGGCTTCCCATGTGGTGCCTTCAACACATCTTGCTGCGTCTATGACACCTGATGAGTTGCAGTCTCTTACACTATATATTTATTTCTATTCAGTGAGTTAAGATTAAGCATTTCCAAAAGCAGAAGGCTGAGCAGGGTCCAAAATAAAATGTGTAATTCTCACTCAATCTTTTCTTCTAGGGCCCTAAAATGAACTGATGACCTCAAAGCACAGAGGCTTAAATGCAACATCCAGTATAGAGGGTTTTTTTTTTTTCATGAATGTCAGTGTGTTCTACTTTTGACAGAAGAGATGAGAAGCGCTGTTAATCTTTATGGGATCAGATGTTAAATTCCCCTCTTTGGTCTTTATTTTAAAAAATATTTCCTAAATAATCAGTCATCCTTAATTTAAGAGCGGGGTCGGTCCCTGCCTGCTCCGGCTGGGCCAAGCACTATTCATGTTCTGCCCGGTGAGGCGAACAATAAATCCCGCTTTCATTGTTAACAGCCCACTAGGGCCATTCAGTAATTTTTTTTTTTTTTTTTTGGTTACTTGAATGTGTTTCAGTGAAATGTTATTAAAGCATGATTTTTCTTATACTCCAATTTCATTTTCCTGAAACTGGATAAGACCTTTGCTATCACAGTGTGATGCAGTGGGGTTATGGTTTTATATCGGATGCATCCTTTGACTGCATTCCATTAACCTTGAGGCTTATTGACTATTCTTAATAGTTCAGTTCAGTTCAGTTTGTGCTTGAAAGGATCTTTCTAATCATCTTTAGGTGGCATTGAAAGGCTTGGAGTATGCTTGTGCCAATCAAACATATTAAAATGTTTAATAATTTTTTAACCTACATTGATTGCACAAATTAGACTGCCTAAATTTCTAACTAGAAAAATCAATAATCAGTGGAAAAAAACATAAATGATTTGATAAAAAGTAAGGCGGCTGTTACATTTATAGAGGGGCCTGACACTTCCATACACATCTTTTCATTTGAACTATGGAGCTGCACACCTCCTTTTTCCAACTTCAGCTGCCACCCTGCAATTAAATCCTCTACTGCCAGTTTCAAGTCCCAAAAATAATGGATAGGGAAAAAAATAACAACCACCAAAGCCTATTGGGGGACCCATGCTTGAGGGGCTCACAGTTGAAGTTCACAGTTGAGCCTTGTGTTCAGTGAAATTGAAAAATCTGCTAGTTTTACAGAAGAGTATTGGAGACCAAAGCATAATTTGTTCTTGAAAAGGTCTTCCATTAAGCAGCAGCAATTTCACATTCATCATCACCAGATGTTGTTTACTTCACAATTCTGACATTATTTCTGTGCACTGGATGGCAGTGGTTTATCTTTGCCTTAAACCATACAGCATGTAAATCACTCCCTTCTAACAGCTAATATCTGGAAGATGGATTCATAATAACGCTGGTCAGAACATTTTGGAGCTTCAGCGCATGTCAAAGCAATTTAATTTCCACTTTAAGCTACTTTACAAAGAGCAATTCAGTCAACATCACTTTCCCCTGTGCTCAAATTAGTGAATCATATGTTTTGTTTTGTGTTTATGTAATCCGTGCACATCAGCCTCAGGAGAACTTGACACCTGTATGAATGTAAAATCAATAGTCTTCCTATAGAGCCATTCCAAGTTGCTAGAATGTCTCTGAGGCCTCCATGCTCCTCCACCTTCCAATCAATTAGTCACTCTGGTGTCAACATTGTGTGCCAGTGTGCAGTACATTTGGCAAGTGTGTGTGTGCGTGTGTATGTGTCTGGGTGTTCATTTTCTAAATATATACAGTATTCATACACATCCATCCATTATTTACCACATGCCTTTAGAGGATCATGGTGGAACTGCAGCCTGCAGCCGGACAACACATGCATTATAACACAACACAGCCAAACATTATCAAAGAAAACATATTATTTATGTTCATATTAAGGCAACAGAAAATAATGAGCCCAAAACATGGCTCATTCTTCCCTGTATTCCGTTTGGATTGAACATTACCATTTTAGTTTGAACATTTTTAGAAACGATCGTTCTTTTTTTGATATTTAAATTTAGAAATATTTGTTCCTTTCTCAGGGAAGCATTGAACTGCTCACACTCACTCAGGAAGTGTTGCTCCTCCAGCTTCAAACCCTTTGGTAGGAACCCTGTGCCTAACGTGGCACTTTGGTTTGGAGCCTCTTGCAGACAGGGGCCTTTTACCTTTTGCCACAACCTGGTTTTGGTAATTGTGAGTGTGTGGCGGAGCAGGCGTGAAGGTGAGAAGTTATTTTTGAGTATTCCCTGTCAGAGCAGACACTGTCAGACATCGGAGCCTCCCTCTTTGAGGCTGAGCAGGTTATCCCTCTTTGCCGTGTCCTCCATATCAATGACTTCTGTTTTCTGGTTTTGCAGCTTCAGAGACACTTTCCTCGAGGATTACTGGTGGGATTTAATAAGTCTTATCTCTGTGCTGCACTGTGTCAAAATAGAGTGTATCCTGACAATTCCTTTCTGTTGGCACAAGTGTCTGTGTTTTCATCAGCCCCCTTGAAGTGTGTTGTCATTCCCTCCTCCATGACTTTCACCAAGGCCACATTCTCCGAACCAGTTTATTTGTGTAACTGCAAGGAGGGTTTAACCACAAGTTGTCTTTGCTTTTGTCATGATGACAGAAACAGACTGAATTCCTTATTTCACATATTTTTTCCAGACTCAATCAGCAGTATGTGTTGTAGTCCTGAACCTTATTGGTCAAAAGGGGCTATCTCGCTAATTGTTGTGAATTCAGATAGAAACAGGTAGACACTGGTAACTTCATGTTTTGATTAGAAAACATTGCATGATATTTTTTCATTAAAGAAGTTATATAAGCTAAATCATTTTTTAATCTTATATTTTCCCTGTCATCAAAATTATCAAAATAAATATTATTTAGGACTTATTATTTTTAATATTGGTAATTTGTTGTAGTAGTAATATTTCACTGAGGTCATTGTATTGTTTGTGTTTGATACATGTGACGCAGCCACTGACTTTGTTTATGCTGGCAGAGGTGATGATGGTTTAGATGGTTACGTTGGCATGGATTGGTTGGAAACAAGAACCTGGAAACATGGGGAAAAGGCAGAGAGAAAATGCAAAGCGACAAAAGGTGGAAAGAGGTGGAATGCATTAGATAGAAATGGAGAAATGACAACAACAAGCAAAGTGACAGATGGACACACTCGGCATATTTCTACCACAGAGCTAAAGGGAGCCGTGTCCTCGTTAACTTTGAGCCATGAATCATTGTTATTGGACTGTAATTGCAATTAGTCACTTGGGTTTCAGCACTGTGTGTAATTGAGCATGCTGCATGTTTATCCCTCTCCATTTGTTGGTTCTGTGGTAGTAGCAGAGACGTTTGTATGTATAAACGAGTAGGTGATCACAGATGAATGTGTCTGCCACAGTAAAATAGATACTGCGTATGTGTTCAATTAAACAACATAAACACAAAGTTAACTATCCCTTGTGTTACTATGAGAGGCGGAAAAAAGTCTGTTCACTGTGAAACAATAGTGGAACAAACAAAACCGCTGCTGTTGGACCACTGCAGAGTGTTGCGTATAATGAGCCGTGCATGTCTTTCTCAAGTAAAACGCCAGGCGGAATCAGGTAAATGTATGGCCACTTAACTCTCCATCAGGTATGGAGATGGATTACAAAGGGACCAGACTGATCTGCTTCCCCCCTGATGCTGTGACGCATGTGTGGTGGTTTCATTTGCAGCTAATGGAGAAATCCTGTGCAGCAGTTGCACTCAGAAGCTAATGACTTTGGGAGCTCTGATTTCCCTCGCTCTTCGGAGGTTGTATCGGTGACTCTGCGGAGAACATGTGATTTATGACTGTGTTGTTTTGTCGTCTCCAGGCAGCCAAGTTACAGCAGCTAGTTTCCATTGTCAACGCCGATGCTTGTGTTTCTAAAAGCGTACGTTTGATATAGCTGTGAACTACTTACGCGGACATGCGCTTGAGATTGTGCCAACTGCGTCATCTGGTCGCACTGAGCACGCTCCTTTTTTTTCTTTCTAATTAAATGAAAGTTTACAGGAAGATTCGATTAGTTTTTTTTTTACTGTGTCATTTGAGATTACAATTATATAAATCATGCACTTTGATTGGGAGGACATTTTACAGAGGTGAATGATGATGACTAGAAATGTACAGGTCGATCTGCTGTGTGAGGGGGAATGAGGGGGATTTAGGTCTTTTTTCTCCTCCGTCTCTATGAAGAGAAAATAGAATCACAGTTCTAGGCGATTGACTGGATCAATATGTCTTTGGTTCATGATGCTGATGACTACACAGTCTTTCTGTTGCTTTGTTTTTGGCATCTAAAGATGCAAACTGATTCAAGTTTCCATGGATTTGTACTGCTCCTCTCTCAGGCCAGAGTTCCAGGCGATGATCTTATATTGCTGTACCATTTAAAAAAAAAAAACAAACTAACAAGAGAAACAATCACGCTCTTAAGACATGGATTTCAATTCCATCCAACAGTCGGTGAGGGAGAGATAAAGAAAGGCCTTCGGAGAGGCACAGACTGAACCGGAGGACGGTCAACTAAAGCAGAGATAAAGATAACATGATTAAACTCCATCATCTCTGATCCAGGTAGGCGGCCCTCTGCGTCTCCGCTGGCCACAAGAGCCTGAGATTTACTCAGAGCTTAGTGGACCACATCGACCAGCAGGCCGGCGTGTCTCTGGGCTGGACAGCCTCCACTGGGAAACGCTCCCAGCTATTAGCTCAGTCCTTGTGGAGGGACAGTGGAGTGAGGAGGGATAGGCCAAATGGTAGAGAGCAAATGTTAAGGGAAAAGCTGTCAGGCAGGCTGTCAGCGGAACGAGTCGAGGTTTTCATTTAGTTCTTCCTTTATTTTAAATGCACAGGCTGCCCGTGTGCTCCCTGCCTCTTTACCGTGCTAATGGGAGTCTCTTTGTCTCCCTTGAGGTGATGATCTGACACCTAGACTCAACAGTACACACCGTGCGTTGGAGTGTGTGTGTCAGGGGCTTGAGGTCTATTTTTAGCTCTTCTCCATCCTGTCATGCTGTCCCATCATTATAGATGGATACTGTCAAGCAGCTTAATGATGCCTGTTTTCCCCCGTGGGTAGTGGCTACAGCAGCAGTTTATATGCAGACTAACTAACACACACTCGCACGCACACACACACACACACACACACTGTCAGCATGTCTACACAACCCTTATTTACTCCACCTGTAAGTACTGCACTCTGGACAGCAAAACTTTGGCTTCCTATAATTGCTGTAATTAATTTACTCTTTTGTTGTTTAAATTGTTGTAGTTTAATTGAGGCCACTCGCTTCTGTTTTCATGTCATTGTTGGGGATTCTTGAATTTAGCTTTTGTACTTCCCATATGACCAAATATGTTTACTGCATTTTTAGTGCACTCACAGCAACTTGACACCACAAGTTAAAAAAAAAAAGGAAGTGCATCTCAGAAAGCAAAAGCTGAGGGCAGACATTGTTAATGTTGTGATGTTGTTAGTTATGCCAGACTTAAGTTTTATTAAAGATAATGACTTTGTGTAAGTTATTGATATTATTGATGAAACTTTTAGACCACTCATTTTCCCAGTGAAAAAAAGACTATCATCACTGAGATCTCACTGTGCTGTTCCCTGGTGTCATTTTAATCAGCTGTGGTCCGAGCCCCAGTTTCAGTTAATGTGGTGGATGCAGGCGAGGAATCCTGTAAAACACCTGGCTTTCACTGACGCCATGTGTTTATGTTTATCACTGACTTAATGAGCAGAGCAATAGTTTTCCAGATTCTTTGATCATTGCTCTGCTGGTCATAAAAGCTGCAGCGTTTGTCCTGTATGGGAATTGTCCACAGCTGCCACATAGTTGTAATTATTTGTTAAACATATGGCAGGAGTGTAATTATGGTTATATCATGAAGAATTTTGACCCAGTTAACCATGTAAGAAAATGTAGATTGATTGAGTGGTGAGTGTAAACAGTTTTTCCTCCTGCCACACAACCATACTGGTGGGTGTCCTTATGTTTGTCATTGCACATAAACTCTATTATGCTTAATGCTGCAGTTGTCATCTATATATCTGCCACATGATTTGATAGACTAAGAATGCCAGTCTCTCATATCCGTGGAAACATGGTGATGATGGACAGTGGATATGGGTGTTTTCAAATTCTGTAGATGTGTGAAGCATGTGTCTGGACTCTCAATTACCCTGTACTGTTGTGTAGGGTTTGAATGGAGATGAGGGTCTTTCTTTGAATCAGAATGGGTGCACTTACCCTTTTCTCTTTTCTTACGCAATAGTGAGAAACCATCAGATTAACCAGCAGATCTGCCTGCCAGCTGCATTTGTCTGTCTGTCTGTCTGTCTGTCTGTCTGTCTGTCTATCTGTTATTGTTCTTTTTTCTTTTCTGCCCACGTGTTAAAGGTGCAGTGTAACCTTGGGTGGGTTTCCATAGTATGGGCAGGGAATTTGTTCTTATTCAGAGTGTGTGTGCTGCAGTAATGTCTGTCACAGCCCATTTCCCTTTAGAATAGAAAATTCCAGCTGACACATAGCTCTGTATTAGCCAAGCTCTCCCTCCCTCCCTCTCTCTCTCTCTCTCTCTCTCTCTCTCTCTCTCTCTCTGTGTGTGTGTGTGTGTCCCACTATGTGTTTACTGTGTGTGTGTGTGCATATGCTCTTTGCTCAGTTCACCATTCAGTCCATTTGATGTCCCCGGCAGATATTTATAAAAACCAATAAAAATAGTGCAAAGACGCAAATGTTAAAGTGAGTCTTAGGTAAATCCTCAGTTGTGTTTTATTTTTCCTGACGTTATAATATTTAAAACACTCTAACTCCTACAATCGTACACACTCACCATACACACAGACAGTGAGGACATTATAGAAGATCTTAACCATGAAATAACGTGTGTGTGTGTGTGTGCGTGTGTAAATGAAATATTTGACTTTACGTGAGAGATAGACACATACTGTATATGTATCAATGACTATACTATAATTTTGTGTGTTGGTTTGCACAGTGAGGGACAGGATGAAATAAATAATCTTTTATCTTCACATTTTAAATGTCAGTCCTGCATCCATACATAACTTCTGCTTTCATATACTGTCTGCTCTGACTAAAATAGAGTCAAACTACTTGGTGCAGACATAACATGATCCCCGAGCCTCATTTTTCATCTCCTTCTACTTAACGTGTATTTTAGCTGACCCATCTAAAATTCCATTTCACAGGGCCAGTGAACTGTATTAGACTGATAAATTCTGTCCATTAGTAACAGTGTGTGAGGGGAGTGGATATGAAATCTCCCTCAAGCTCTGTATCTGACACCTTGAATGTCATTTTAATCAGTCAGTCACAGTCTGAGCCTCCCCTCTTTAACCTCTCCTCGCCTCCTTTTCTCTTCTCCTTTATCAACGTGGCTTTCGTTTTAAATGCAAAAGCCATTTACGAATATATTGCTCTGCCAGAGCCCCATATTAAACTGTCTTCATATTGAACGCTGCTGGCCGGAAGTCATTTTCTTAGTCTAACTTAGTTAGGCTGGACAAAACATGTAAGGCGACAGTGCTCTTATCAAAAGAAAAGGAAAACGCATTATCATGAAGTCATTTTTAAAGAGGCGTGTTATAACCCATAATGCAACACGTATCAGATGTGGATACACAACACTGGTCCTTATTGTCATCTCATCTATTTATTTGCATGTGTCTTTATTTTTTATTATTCACATTTTTCCTTAAGACAGTGTTTCAATGTAAGTAAAGTGTTTTTTGTATATTCAACATTTGCAAGATAAATTTTAAGATAAAACATTGTTAGTGTCATTAACAATAAAGCTGTGACAATTGCAAATAGTTTAAACCAAAATGAAGCTTAATGCAAACCAAAACAAAACTGACATCCCATTATGTTGCATTTATAAAACAAGGTGATATAAATAACCAATAATCGAAGCGGTAGTGGCGGAGCTGACGCTGCTTGAACCTTCCATCTTCAACTCAACACTTTTTTTTTCCAAGTGTAATTTGGGCTAATCGCAGTTTCTGATTGTGTAATCCTGATTACATCTGATACTCCCACCACCATGTGGAATGACATTTAAAATAAATCAGCAGCACTTAGAACCTAATGTTAGAGGCTATCATCATTCAAGTCAGGCCACGTGCCCTGTAATCATCTCTTTGCATATTTAATCAAAAACACCACACACAACCAAGCAGGCAGTGTACATGTTGGTGTACTCTGAGTAAGAGAGGAAGTAGACAGAACACCCAGTCAGCCATGGACTAATGGACTCCCACATACAGCCGAGTCCAGCTCAGCATGGCAACACAGGTTCAGGGTAATGAAACACCCAGCATGCCCCGTCATTACCTGCTGTGGTTCAAAACCCTGGAGATGCCTCAAATAGACAGCAGAATGTCCTGAGCTCCCAAGTATGCCCACTAGCACAATAACTGCAGCAGCAGACAGTGGCAGATAGCTCAGAGTCAGTGGCCTTTGAATTGATTTGGTTTGTTTTGCAGTTAAAGCAGCTGTTGCTCTGCTCTTATGGGGAAATTGAATGTCACTTGTTTAAAGCAAATTTCCAAAGGAAAAGTGGTGGGTGTTATTTTGTAAGATTTCCAGGATTTTAAATGATGACAACTAAAAGCATCTGCAGAACCCAGGAGGAGGGAGTGGCTTTTACATTTGTTTTAGACATTTATTCACTTTTATTTCTCAATACCTTATGCAGATTTTTAATTGTATTATTCTAAAATGTGATATTTGTTATGTTTACTGCAATAGCTGGACTGACTGTCAACTGCACGTGTCTCCAGAGTCACAGATAACATCTGTTTGAGACACAGTGAATCCACCCCGTGTAAACACAGGGAAATGTGAAGATTTAGAGAGTGCGACCTTCAGCAGATTTTGATGTATAATGTATGAACAATGAAAATCAGCGCAGCTTTAGAAGACTGATCCCGCTTACGCAGAGAAAGACGGGTAAAACATTCAAAAAGTAATGCATTTTTAAGAAGCTCACTAAATGTTCAATCATTTTATTCACTGTGCAATGACCTTTTGGAAAGAGGTGTGTGTGTGTGTGTGTGTGTGTGTGTGTGTGTGCGTGTGTGTGTGTGTGTGTGTGTGTGTGTGTGTGTGTGTGTGTGTCTAATGCCTATCTAATTATGTGCCCGCAGCATTTTGGTGCTTCTTAAATGAATCTTTCTTTGAGTGGCGATCATTCAGGATATGAAATCTTAACACTTTGAATTACACCCAAAGTAACGTTTTATCTGTCCAAAAAAAATGCACTTGCATGTTTAATTAAGTGCTCGTAGGATGTGTCTAAATATTACATTACAAAGTCATTTGAAGTAAAGTCAAACCCAAACTTGTAAGCATGTAACCTCACACTTAATCAAACACCATCTAGAAAATGAGGGCGAAGAGAAAGTCTTGGCCCATCAGTTCGCAGTGTTACTTTTAGAGATGATGAAGTGTAATGGCCCTGATCTCTGCCAGGCAGAGGCCATAGGCAGCATTGGAAGACTACTAATCTGTGTTGAGTGAGGAGATGATTCAGCAGCGTTTATGGTGAGTGGTTGTTGGCCCCACAGCCAAGATGCAACAGAAAAAACACTGTTTGTTATTGACATATACAGGGCTCATGCAGAAACACAGTGTGCATGGTGTAAACAACTGTAAAGTATAGAACCCTAGTTTCAGCTGAAATGTTGATAAAGCTATTTTTTGTTTGTTTAAAAGGCAGAATCTCCCCATTTGTCCACCCACATCACAGTAGATTGTTTCATTCTAACAAGACCTTTGTGTTTGAGCTGTTTAAGCAGAAGTTCATTTCATGCTTTAAGAAAATGCATCATTATCTTTAATTTCTTCTCCAGCAGATGCGATATTTCAAACTGAAAGACCAGTTACGCAGGATGAAATATGTCTATTGATAACTGGGCCTTGGTGTTGATGTATGAAAAATGTCCCACTTTAAACATTTTATCTCTGTTTTAATTAGTGGCAGGGTTTAATGCGACTGCATATTTACCTTTGTCAAATCCTAATGCTGTTGTATGGTTTTCTTTCTCCCTGCCAGAGCTTTGTTTTCATACGAGAATAAACAATCCCACTTGCAAATACTGGAAACCTAGTTTAGGGAGGTAATCCATCACAGTCTCAGCATGTGACTGCTGTATTTATTTTCTCGTGTTGCAGTATAAACAGATAGTAATGCAGTTACTTACAGGGAAAATCTGATTTTTTTTCAGATGCATGAGACTTGACAGCTGAAAGCAAACATTGAATGTGGTAACATAGGCACAACTTCTTTTTTTTCTGTAGAATTATACTGTGTGTGTGTGTGTGTGTGTGCGTGTGTGTGTGTGTGTGTGTGTGTGTGTGTGTGTGTATATGTCTCACTCAAAAATGCACAGCAAGACAAAGGGCTGGATATTGGTTTTATTTTCCATACGCTTCAATCAATCACCATAAGACACCGTTAGACAAAGCTCAGCAAAATGCTAATCACAGATAAAAAAGGCTTGGATCTGTGGAATCCATCAGAGTCAGGGAAACACATTATTTTAAAGGACTGTATGAGATATGTATGAGAAGGATGATGATTTTTGACAACCTGATATTATCATCTGCTATTTTTCTCCAGGTAGCTATTTTCATTCATGTCAGCCAGAGGGATTATAGTAATCAAAGTACCATGGATTTTGTATTTTGTTATTTATTCGACCATACATTATTTTACACAGCATCACATTAAGACACAGCTTCAATACAAAGACATTGAGAATCATAATGCGATAAGTACAAATGTATAAATTTAAAATAGCCACTAAGTACAAGAGCAAATACACACAGACTCTCCGTCCATAATAGATACAAGTAACTATCATCTTGCAGTGGAATCAAAGTAGACAGCTTCTGTTCCTGCTGTGACATGGTCCAGGTTAATGGGGCTGCGTACGAAAAAGGTCACTCTGAATAATTCCGTGCAGACGGATGGGGTGGTAAAGCCCTGCAGGGAAATGTTATGGCTGCACTGTCTCTGTGACATGGCAGTGGAGAGATCAGTAAAGCTGCACCAGTTTGGTGCATGGTTCAGGATGAGCAGGTGACAGTGCCGCAGTGACGTGTGATAGATTTACAGCCAGCTGTTAATGTCCGAGCTCCAAGATAAACAGTGTCCAAAAACACGTCCCCATATAGTCTCAGCATCCAGTCAGAGGCAGATGAGGCACAGTTCAAATGAGTCTGCTCTGAGACACGGTTTAGTTCCTCGCTTATCTCGGCCCTTTGCCTGGTGTGGAGCCTCAGGTTCACAGAATCCACTTTTCCATCTCTCTCTCTCTTTTTCGTACACACACTCATATAGTTTAATTTATGGTACCTCAACATCAGATTTCCTTTTTACTCAGGTGCAGGAGGTTGGAGAGTCAGATATATGCTCCAGTGATTATTCTCTGATTAGACAGTGATGAGTGGTTGATGTATTTCATGGTGGAAACCTAGTATTTTCTGATTGGGGAAGCTGCAGATTTCCCCACAGGTTAATAAATTCATGACAACGCCAACTCAATACACCAATCACCGGCCTCAGTGTCTGCAGTGCTCATATTTTGTTGACATAAGATTTCTCTGTGGCAGCTTCAGTGATGAGGTGAACAAACAGGTGTTTGTAGATCAGGTGTTTGTAGATACCTACAGGTCGCCTCATTAATGTTGTTAAGGTTTTATTTTGTTATTTTTTAAATTTTGTTATTATTTAGACTTGCTGCTTTATGCCTTCACATCAGATCTCTCCCCTTGTTGGACAACTCCCATCCCATAACATGATGAGAGCATGGCCACACACACACACACACACACACACACACACACACACACACACACAGGTGGTGAAACAGTGGTGAAACTCCACCTCCGGTCATTTCTGTTCTTTTTCCGTGCTTTTCCAATTCCACTTCAACTTTATAATGGTTCTCATTAAAACGATAAAGTGCCCCCACAGAAAAGAGGCTCCCTGGCTGACGGTGAGTCTGGAGATCAGCATTGATCAACTCCTCCAACAGCTCCAACTGCTTCCACATCATAGGAAAGTGGGGGGGGGGGCGGCGGTGTCTACGTGTGAGTGTTCTCCTTAAAGTCAGTGTAGTGAAAAACCCTTGTATCCTCAGTGGGTGTAATTTATCTAAACCAGGCACAACGATCAGTTCATATCATTTCTGTAATTATACCTCACTCATTAACAAGCAGCCAGCGTCACCTGAGGTCAAACAGTAATTGCTCTGTACTTTTGGCAGCGAGAGAATTCACGAGCTGCCGTTCATTCTGAGTGCCATTCCTCCGCTGAATGGGAAGATGAAAGGATTATCTCTCAGTCTCAGTCCACAGCTGAGCCTTGCCGCGGCCGCGTGGTACTGATCAAGGCGTCGGTGGTTTAAAGCTGACAGGATTTCAGCCAAATACAAAACTGAAACATTTGACTGCTGTGACCATCTGCTCCAAGTCAGAGGAGAAGCAAATCCTCTAAATATTGTATTGGGTTTATGTAGCAGTGAAGCAGAAAGCATCTTCAGGTTAAACCCTATCAGCAATAGCTGTGGACCCAGCTTTGCAATGCAGTAAAATTATAGTTTTCATTTTAGACGCATTCACAAAGCATTGTGGGTTAAATGGAAAACTTCAACAACCTTAACGAGTTTCCACTTTTATTCCTTGTTGAAAGAGACATAACCTTGCGCACAGTTTCTCCAAATTTAATATCATCAAGCACTATACAGCTGCATATGAATATGATACAGTGCTGGGTATTAGGTTCTGTCCAGTGCTGCTGTTCCTCTGTATACCTGTGTGTTGTCTGGTGGATGGTGGACTGGTGGTATCATCACAAACCCAGCTTCTTTTCTAGAAGGTTCGGTGACAACAAATCCCTCTGATGTTGTTTTGCACTAGCAGGAGCTGGTTATTTTAAAGACAGGCTTATCATATTTATTAGAAAGAATTATTATTGTTATTAACCATCATCATTATTGCACATATAGCAGGATATTTCTGGCCCAGTTTTCCAGTCCAACAGTTTCAGGACTGGTTGCATGTAAACATTCCCGACAGTGTTCTTTTAAATCCGTAAGGTTAAGACCACAAAATGTCACAGACTGTGGCAGATAAAGTGTCCTTGCAGAGCTGATTTAACAGGATTGTATCAACAATACACTCCACAGTTACGCTGGAGCAGCCACCTCATCCAAGGTCTCATTCCCAGCTCGCTCTTTATGAGTGGAGCACAGGTGTGTGTGGAACATGTGACAGGGTAGAGAGGGGGAACAGGTCAAGGAGCGCTTGTTGAACAAAGGATCAGGAGGCTGAATCTGTGCAGTATTAACCGATGTACCGGAACCTTTGTGTTGCAGTATAAACTGTCATTTCCTCTATTGTTCTGCGATCAGTTGATTTGTTTCTTTGCTGTCACTCGTGTCACATAAAAAGCACAGCAGACAATACACAAGAGTCTCCAGACGTCCTAATGTGGGTGTGAGAGAAGAGAAAAACATCCAGTATAGCCTCATTTGTCATTTATCATAAACCAATTCATACATAACACTTCAGATTCACAGAGATCATTTAAACAATGCAGTAAAGTGCCCCCTTTCACATGGTTTATACATAGGGATTAGCCACAGTCACATTCATTTGACTGTAACAACTGGAGGTTTCTGACATGTTTGGATATGTTTACACAGCACACACGGAAATTAATTGGCTCCAGGTTTCACGGCAGTTGTTTTTTCCTGTGTCTGTGACATGTTTGTAACAAGAGGTGGTGTGATTTCCGTCAGCTCAGCACAACGGAGCCGAAGCAGCATAGCATCTGAGTGATGCATTAATTACAGAGACACCATAGACTGGAAACTATACTGTCTCACTCACTCTTTTCCATAGGAAACAGGGATCAGTAAAGCCTGCAGTTTGTCATATTTATCCGGTAACACCGCAGTGAAGTCTTCTCTTCTACAAATCTAATCTCCAAAGGATCATAGTCTATATCCTTTATAGATTGCCGAGTCTTAAAACAAATCTATGCATCTTCGAAAAAAGCTCAACACTCCAAAAGGACAAACGCTTTCGGATGTTTATCGTGCAGCCGCCACTCAGTATCTGCTCGAACCCATTACGTGAAGGTTAAACAGTTTGCCACGTGCAGGTTCGGTTTGCAAACCAGGTGGATGGTGCTACTGTGTTATTGCTCCCTGAGTGAGAACAGGAGCAGTGCTCCACACCGCTGCTGCAGTGGACCTGGAGGGCAACACTAAGCAGTCATTTCACAGCCACATGTCACTGGGAACAATTTGTAAGATGCTTGTGTCCCGAAACACAGCACTGCAGCTGGATATTAAAGGCAGTCACGGCCTCTCCTCAAACTCACATACCTCTTACAGATAGTTAGTTGTTGTTGTTTTTTGTAGTATTTTTTAAAACGGCTCTCAGATTGTGAATTCCCCATCTGCTGGGCAGATTTAGTCAGTAATTACATGTGATACCATCAGTATCCCGCTCCCTGCAGAGCCGGGAGGATGAGGGTTTTTACAGGAATTTGGAAATAACATTGGAGAAATAAGAACCTGAGCTCACAGCATAGTGAGGCGTCTTGCCATTAAGATAGATATATATATTTTTGTGCCAATGTGATGATTTGTGTGCCATTAATTTTTGGAGTGCTGATACCTTATCTACTAACTGGAGCACACTTTCCTTGAACCAGAGAGTGAAATGGATAAGCTGTGGGCGGAAACTCTTGGGAATGTGCCCAGACTCAGAGGGTTCAGCCTGGAAGACCTGAGAAGTTTGATACGCTCTATTGACTCCACTCGGGCTAAATGGAAGAAATTGATCTCCAAGGTGTCTCCCAGAGATTGTGTGTCAACAGTGCGATAGCACTGTCACTCTGGAGCCATCTGGCCTTTGTGAACGCAGCAGGTTGCCTCTTGCAGAGTGAGCAGTGAAGCTGCTGAGATTTCTAATGCGCAAATCCTGATGAAGCATGGAAATGTCACACAGATGCAATACCGGAACATTGTCACCCTACAAAAGGCCTTTTGGAGATATGCTGTATTATTGGATGCCATCATAACTTATTTGAGTATTACGACTTGTATTGATAATTCTGACCTGAAATTAACTATAAACTCTTTTTACCCATTGTAGTTAAGTGAAGTAGAAGTGTAGTGTGGCATTTGTAGTGGAGTGGTGGAATCCAGTGGGATTTATGTAGCCTTCACGTTGAGATGGTAAATGTGGCTGCATGGGAACAGCTTGTGTTAGGACACACAGCATCGCTTCTCCACAATTATGAAATTGTCCAAAGTAGTGCATCCGTATCTCACCGTCTCCGTGTTTTTCAGTCTGTTGAACACTGATGCAGTTACACACACGGGACTCACCGATGCTTGTCATGTGGTAAAATGGGCCTTTCAAAGCCCTTTCTCACTCCTCCCTGGTGACTGTTACACTGCGTGGAGCTGTGTGTATATCCCTAACTCACAGAAGAGAATAGCCGTGTCATCCCAAGCTGTATCATTTTTTATTTTTATTTTTCTTTTGTGAGGGGGGAAAACAGCAGTTTCAGCTACCTGTGTAAATGGTCGCCACTTAAAAATGAAAATGGTTCTCATAATTGTCCCGCTCTTCTGGAAATTAGCCCGCGTGATTAAAAAGCCTGGGGGCCACGGTTGGGACTGGGTCATTCAGCAGTCTGTGTTTATCCGCCACTTTTTAGCAAAACGGAGTGATAAAGTTAATTCATGAGGCTGAATTAATTATGTCTTTACATGCGTCAGGAAGAGCATCATGTTTTCCTGTTCACAATTATAAAGGCACATACACACAAAGAACATGTTTTCAGTGTCCTCCTTTTCAAAGTATTGTTGTATTGGTAATTACAGTATGTACCCCATAACTCACATAGTACAAAGGCAGAGTTATTATTTTTGCCAACAAATTCTCCATGGAGGTCATGTATTTAAGTCTCTGGAGATGCACAGCGCTGCCGTTGAATAACAAGATGCTCCATTGATCTCAAGCTGTGCTCCTCTGCTGTCAGACGAGGCTGCGTTCAGCTTTGGCAGCAGTAATCCCTGTATTTACAAAGTCATTCTCATGTAAAAAGTGTTGCTCCGCTCACGCTCACTGAGCCGCTGACTAAAGTCTGCAGTGTCATGTCATGCAATGTGAACAAACGAAGCACCATTTAACGCCTCCAGCAATGTATTTCTAATCACAATTAGTCTCTGTGGAAGCAAGAATACGTGTTACTTGTCAGGATCAGGACAGTGGTGGGTTCTGTGTACCACGACATGTTATAGGAAGTACCAGAGAAGAAGTACCAGAGAGGAAGTACCAGAGCGGAAGGTGTGTACTCGCTGTTGCTGTTGTTTTTATGTAAATGGAAAATGGACTGTTTTTATATAACACTCTTTAATCTCAACTCCCACTCAAAGCATTTTACAACTAAAAGTGACCCAATCATGCACACAATCATTCAGCATACACAGCTCTTTATCTATCACTCAGTCACTCAGAGCCTGCACATCTATGGCAAATTGAACTCCAGTATCTTGCTCAAGGAAACTTGGGCAAATGGACTGATGGAGCTGGGCATCGATCTGGTTTTCTTCCTCTGTTTGTGTCTATGCCAACAGATTTTGTCAGATGATACCGTCACAATGCAGTGATGTTGGAATGACTACTTAGTGGTGGTGAACTGAAACCACTTCAGTTCCTGAACTTCTTTTCGACGTTTAGCTGCCACAGATAATCTACACTGATTTTAAAGTACGTCTAGAACAATGAAAGTTTTACAGACTGTATCTACCAAGGAAGTCAAATTACCTTAATGTTTGTGTAGACTTACTCAGAACATTATGTGTTAAGAGTATTAGTAGTATTTAGCTGCTATAACCATGTCGGCTACTATGAAATGTTGAATGGCAGGGGATCATGTGGAATTGCTGAGAACAGTAAATGTGGTTAAGCTCCAGAGGCGGCCAGAAGAGAACTTTAAGGGAATAATTCTGCTTTTATTTATGACTTTGATGTCCATATAAATCATAGTGAGTAAAACATTCGCACTTTGCCTGCTTCCCCTTTAGAATGTTGCTATAGATAAGTGCCACTAAGCGCTATGCATCTCGCCATAAGGCATTCGTTATAAGGCATGATGCATTAGTAATCGTTCATTAACATGTCATACACTGCAGTACACAGACGTATGACCTGATACTTAACTGTTCTGAAAATCATCAGTGTAATATCAGAGCAATGTCAGTGGCGGTCACAGCAGCTATTTGCTAACATGATGGATCACTGTTCAGTCCAGTGATGATGATGTTGACGTTGTTGTTGTTGTTGTTGTTTCACAGTAATGGATTCACTGTGTCACATAATGAGCAGACTTACGTTTCACTATGAGCTGAATGACGACCATGTTTCTGCTGGTCACTGTGACTGTGGGTCATTAGCTGCTTTGCTCCATGGACAGTAGCACGTTCACGTAGAGCTGAGTGGACTGATGGTCTCTGTAGTCTCTTCTCAGACAGGTCTTCATATGAGCTGTCAGTCATCAACCTGACTCCCATCAGTGCATTACTGCAGCGTCTGATCCTCTCTCTCTCTCTCTCTCTCCCTCACACACACACACAGACACACACACACACCCTTGAGGGTATTTAGCTTCCTGAGTCACTCTTCATATCAACAGTGACAGGTCAGGCGTGAAGCATGAGCTCTGCATTCTTACCAAGAGGAACTTTATTTCTAATGAACAGTTTAAATGATTATATCTGAGTAGCTCTTCCTTTCCAACATTAAATCTGGACCCTGAAACTACGTATATCCAATAGAACTGGTTTAGGTTTTTTCTCTTTTGTGGATAATTTATCTCAGACTGTCCTTCTACCTGTTTGCATGCTAATTGCCAAGAAATAGTAATGATCTCAAAAATAATATTTCACAATTCCAGGCACTTTGTTCAAACCTAATCAAACTTTTTGTTTTCCTCAGAAGAATTTACATCCTCATTAAGACTGCAAGGAAAAATATAATTAGACACAGCAAACCTCACATACAACATGCATACTTACACATGCACGCCTCTCAGACCCACTGGCACATGGAAACCAAACATACACACGCTTGATATCACACCCCCTCACTCACGCGTTACATGTGGGAATAGAGCAGTTAAATTAGCATAATGAATTTATATCAAACATAGCTTTATCCAGCCTGCACAGCCCCGCAGCTCCAAAGCTCCAAAGCTCCAGCCCTACTCTTAATCATTAATGTCTCCCCTGCCATCAGCATTAGCACGGCTGACCACTCCGAGTACAATGTGATCCATCTTGGCATAGTTTTTTCAAACTTAATTAATTAGGTTAAACCTGAGCACTACACACACACACACATGCAAAAAAATTAAATAAACATTGTTATAGAGGTGGATCCTATTAGGATAGATACTACATAGAAGTGAACATGCATTATATAGAATTTTAATTTATGATGTCTTTTTCATGTTGTAACTAGTGTTGATTCTGTTTCTAAGGCCGTTTATGACTTTATTTATCATTTCAGTGTTTACATCATTGTTAACTGCAATAAATTTGTAAACTCAGGAAAAATCAGTCAACAGATGCTATATAATCTTTGCTGTCATTTGGCTGTATCTAATATTTGCAGCACCGTGTACATTTCAGCCATCACACACGTCTCTAAAATTAAATTAATTAATTAAATCAAATTAAATGTTTAAATAAAAATTAAATGTTTTTTTCCTTTACCTTTTTTTCTGTTTTTTTACATATTTTAAAAAAATTCTACACATTTAAAGGTCCCTGCATTAATACACCATGATCCTGCTTTTGTTTTTAATGAATGAATTAACTGTCACTGCTATTCCAGTTAAACAGATGGTAAAACTGACACATCAGGTGGAAGAAAGAACTTCTAGAGGTTCAGCTCACCTCCACCCACACAAAGAAAAATAAATGGAAAGCTAACAGCTAGTGAAAGTTTACTTACTGTGCTCTTTTACTCTGACAATCTCATGGAGTTGTTCCAATCGTAGAGAAGAACATTATGTCTGAGTTTTCTTTTTTTTTTCCCTCTTCACTTTGGTGACAGCTGTGGCCTGAGGCATTTTGTTTTTAGATTGCTCATCCTCATGAATAGAATATATTTCACATTCTTCTGACTTCAAAGGTCAACTGGTTATATGACTGTAATCATACATTTCTGCCCATAAATTAAACATTTCTATAACAAACATTTTCACACATCTACAACAAAATGATCAAGTGATAATAGGATGGATCTGGATTCTCTCCCATTAAGGCAGTTTTCCATCTGCCAATCACAACTATTTATCTAAAATGGGTTTGTTAATGTGATGGATGGAGGAGCCACTGATGGGAGCACCACCGAAGCACTTTCATTAAAACACCAGGATGTGCTGCCTCTGATGTGCCAGAGGGGCTGTTGAATTCACCATCAACACAGCATAAACTAAGTGGGAGGTATATTTTCGCTTTAAGAAAAAGAAAACGGCACGATCCCATCTGTTCACTTTTCTCCGTCGCTCTGCACCATGTCAAACGTCTCACTGCTCTGATTTGCTGTAGTTCTGCTCTGTGACAGCTGAAAAACACCTGAGAAATCAAAAAATCAACTAAGAGCGTTCAGACCCATTGGCAAACGGGACTCGGTCTAGTGGTGCCAGGCCCCAGCAGACAGGCTTTGGAGCAATTATTATATGTTGGATGGGAACACAATAAAAATCAAGAATAAACACAGCCTGACTGTATATTTTTTATATCACTGTAAGTTTTTGGTTTTACAATGGTAAAATAGTAGGGTTCTAATCAGGAAGTGGCCCGGTCTTTATTTTCCAGCCAGAAACCTCGGTGCTAATTCTAGTTCAGTCAGATAAATGAAAATTATAAGTTAAATGCCTGATGCCTGTATTTGACTAAAAGAAAAACCTAACCACTCTTCTGTAGCACCAGCACATCCTTCGTTCCTTACTTCCTTTTTATTTTTCCTTTCCTACCATTTAGTCTCTTAGTAATAGCTGTAAAAACAATTAATATTATTATGAGACAGCTTTTATACGTTTGTCTTTTATTTATTTATTTTTTGCTTCTGTCTGTTACTGTTACTGTCAGGAAGAGATTTTGAGAGAAAAGCTACGAGTGGTATTGTTTCCGAGAGAAATAGTCCATTATGCTGCACGCGGCTGTCAGAAGTTTGTTTTAATGATCTTTTTTTCTTCCTACACTTTCTCCGTCTTAAACAGCCAGCTTCCCAGCGACAGCCTGAGCCCAGCAGGATGTAATAAATGTGAATTTCAAGGACTGAACAAAATGATGAAGCCATGATGCATGTATCTGCCGAAGCTCACAGTGAGACAAATGGAAGGGGAAGAATGAGAGTTAGAAAATGAGAAACAAAGAGCAGAGAGTTAACAAAGTGAGGTTAGATTATCCCTCTCTATCACTGCTCTGGAATTATCACGCCCATAAATTACCAAACAGAGCACTTTGATTTAAAGATAAAAATGATACTCTTCTGTAAATATATCACTTTCACATTCTTCACAATATTAATGCAATACACCTTCTCGTCTCTACATTATCTCTTGTTCATTATATAACAATTACAGTGAGGCAGCAGGGAGGCTCCTTAATTCAGTCTCCTCCAAAGCAGTAAGCCCTCTGGTTGGTCCTCTTGGGATATGGATCATCACAATGATGATAGATTTTATAGCCTACTGTGTGCTTGTATGTGTGAGAGGTTTGACTAAGGTAGAACTGCTTGCTCCAGCAGGTTGTAAAACATGCCCTGCACCCCCTGCGTGCAACACCTATAGGGCACCAGCTCTATATATATATATATGTGTGTATTTGCATTTGTATGTTTACATACCTCTCTGTGGGACTCCTCTCATTAGTTTTCATCATGTGTATTCAGATTAAATAGGTTATGGATCCCAGAGTCATGCAAACGCTGTAGGCGAAAAGCATCTTTACTGTTCTTGCGTGTCTCTGGTGTGATAAGGACACTGTATGGCAAAGAGATTGCAGCCTCTTCATCTGCTCCATATTAATCACCGGGGACATGCGAGCTACGGTTAAAAGTAGAGCTGTCTCTCTCTCTCACAACAAATAGTACGACGCTTATGATTAGCTGTGCAGCAGAAGTGTGGACCATAGCAAACTAAATCACGGTCGCTGCTGCCGTGGCATATTCTGTTGGTAAATGGATGATAGTAATAACAATCAATGGAAAACAATAATTCTACCTGGCTTCCACGTCAGGGCCGCAAAAGTGCTGCCACTGCAGGATGCTTGTTTCAGCGCAGCACTGTGCTTACATTAGCTTTGTACTTTTTTTTTTATTGTATGCTTTACAATTATTGGCTCATTCACCAGGTGACTGGCAATGTCCAATAGTTTTCCTGCCACCGCAGACCAAGACAAACTGGCAGGTACGAAAAGTAAACGTCAGTCTATGAGTGTGAAGTGCATTGCATGGAGAGTCTGTGTATGCAAGAAATGCATGGGTATATTATAGATTACAAAGAATTTCTGTGTTTGCACTATGACCCTGTTGGACATATTCAGCAGCCCCAGAATGCATTGCGTTGTCTCTGTGCTACACATTGCCTGGTGTTTTCGTTCCAGTTCATTCTGAAATAACCCTGTGGCTGTGTCTTTAAATCAGTGTGTGTGAACTGCTTTAATTTAAAAACGTATACGCAGGGATAAATTAGAGCCCTACAGCCAGGTTTGATCTTATCGCAGATAAAATAAATATGTACTCTACCTTGACTTGAGTCAGCTGTAACAATAATTGGAAGCAGAAACCACTGACTGACTCATTTTATTAATTTAGTACATGTCTTTGTAATGACTATTTTAAAACATGGCATAAATTATAAACCAAATATACTAGAGAACTAAAATGAATGAAATAAAAAAGGAGTTTCGCGGTGCTGGAGTATTATATGTGATATCGGAGCTGTCACTGTGGTGATGCTCTGCTAACAAGTGCTCTGTGTGGTAGTGCTGATAATGCTTAAAATATTGCCATGACAACACGGCAGTGATATGAGCAAAAGTCGTGCGCGCTGTGGAAGTTCCTTCCAGTTCAGATGACATTGTTATTGCTCCCGTATCTTTGGAAGTTGTGGAAGCTGTGTGGGTAGAGAGTCAAAGCCTGAAAGTCTGTCATGGAAAAAAAAACCCAATTAAAATATGAAAAGCTACAGGTATTGTGTGCCAAACGTCTCAGAATATCAAAATGACCGGCTCCTGTACTTAAGCCTCATGAATGATGTAGAGCTCCTCAGTGAATGTGCATCTTCCAGTCAGCCTCTGTATGCAAACCGGCTGTGCTGTGCTGTGCTGTGCACAATGGGCCCCACCTCCTACCTCCAGCCTCACTGTGACGGACCTGGCATTTACCGAGAGTGAGAAAGTTGTGCTTATTGATTCTGCTGCTTTGTCACTGAGCCCTGCACGGCTGCAGGGGATAAGATTGAATAGTCTCTATTTATGTTCCCTCCTTTATCTATTGTGTATCACTGACGGTAGCCTCATGGAAATTTGAGAGCGACTGCAGGAAAGTGAAATGAATAAATTAAAATTAATTTGTCATTTTGAGATACATTTTTCTTTCTATTTTATTCAGGCTACTAGTAATTACATTCTCTTTTATAATAGTGTCGGAGAGAAATAGCACATTTTAGTTTCTTCACGGTGGCTGAGCGAATGAACGACACGTCTGATGTTTACAGAAGGATCCTCCAAGAAAGGAGATGAAAAGCGAATGACCCTCAAAGGGTCCAGTTCAGAATTGATTCCCCTCAGTTCATATTCTCACAGTGGGGACTCTCTGAACTAGTTAAACATTTCCTTTAACCCAAATGGACAGAACAAATAAGCCCTGAGGAAGGCAGCTGCTGCACTTCACTGTCTGCCTCCCTGTCAACATAACTTCCACTAATGTTCACAAACCACTTCCTACTCAAGGGAAATATCAAAGCTTTCAGCCAGAGAGCGTCATTATGCGTATTATGGCAGCAGCATGGTTAACAGCATTGTGTTTGTCTGAATATGTGGATGAAAGAGGTTGTTCCTTTGTCTAAAAACATATTTATTTAATTTCATTTTAATGTGAATAATATTTTAATGCATAGCATGTACTGTATTTATCACTTTCAAAACCTAGTCTTAGGCTTTACTGGAGAGTTTCTGTTGTTTCTCTGACAATACTAATGTTGCATTATATCGCTGGTTTCATGTGGACTGCTTCAGGTAATATACTTATACTTGATGACATGGAAATTAGTTACTGTTTCATTAATTGTTGTTTTCTGCATCTGTCTTTTTCTAGGTAAGGTGGCAGTCTTTGAACCTGTGACCTGTGTGTGTGTGTGTGTGGGAGGCAAATGATGTATCTCCGTCACTGAAGTGAGAAGAAAAAGTAAGATTTTGCAACACACAAACACACACACACACACACACAGTTACTCATCTTTCCAACTAAGACCAAGGCTTCCATCGTGATGAATGCTCTCTGATTTGATTTCACTTTGTGTCATTCTGTTTGATTGGGACGTCGTATTAAATTAGAAGGATGTGAATCAAAATCAAAGCCTCTGTAGTCTGGTTTACTTTGTGTATTGACTGGAGGAAAGACGTCTCATTCACATGGTGCAGAAATGACGTGGAACGTGCAGATTAAAGAGATGCACCTGTGCGGTACAACACATGTTCAGAATAGACATGTCTTCGCAATTTGTGTTATTTAGTTTGGGTCCTAAACCAAAGATACAGTAGTGTATAGTGAATAGTGGCTCAGGCACATTTAGCAGAATGGTGAATGTGACCGTTCAAAAAGTGTTTAAAGAAATCTTTGTGCGTCTTTTGTGTGCAGGATTCAAACCGGGCTGTTTTTCAGCCTCAGTCTTGATTTACAGATGTTCATATAGTGAGTTGTGTTCAGTGACACACACATGCAGCTGTGATCTGCTTCACTGGAGGGGGGGGGGGGGGGGTGTCTCTGGGGGTTGACCAGTTTTTGCACTGTGCAAGAGACGTGTTACAAAGCTGTTAGTGTTTGCGTCTGTGTTACTCTGCTCTTCATTTCAGTCTGTCCACCTTATTTCATCTTGGTCTCTTTTCCCTCTCTGTCTCTCTCATGTTGCTTCGGAGTGAAATCTACAGGCTGAATTGTTCGTCTGTTATGTTTTTCCACTCCCATATGCCACTGCTAGACAGGGACATTCAGTTCTAGCCAGTTTTGACAGGCCATCTCAGTTTTTCATCCCCAGCCCTCTGCTCTGGCTCCACTGCCTCACATCTTTTCTCAGAGCCCCCTTCCCCTCTTTCATTAAGGACCTGTTTGACCAGCTGTACTGAACAATTCCACATTACCTTCAGCAGCAGAGGATAAAATCTGGGGTCGGTATAAACACAGGTTCTTAGCATTGCTCATGTACCTTGAATATATAACGACAGTGCTGCAGTGATTATGGACTCAGAAAGAGACCTCTGGAGATGTACTGGGCCTTGGACCATTTTTAATTTTCCTTGAAGAAATCTGTCAAGTGGTGCAGAAATAAAACCAGTGCATAAAGAGACCTATGGCAGGCGTTCCCAAAAAAAAAGAAAAAAAAAAGAAATCACCTCGTAGGAGTGACTTTGGCCATCACTGTCAAGAGTTTGAGAGTTAATTAAGTGAATATTATTGATTTATTGTCCAGTTTAATAACTGTGCGGAAATATGCTGCTATCTGTTAGTATGTCACCTTCAGACTCAACCATTAGATTAACTGTATGCCGATGGTTTCATGGGGAATCAGTCAATCTGGAAACATTTATTTAAACAGACTTTTGAGAGCTAAGCTTTTAATACTTAGTTAATCCCCAACTGTCAATTTGTTCTGCCATAATAAATCCAACAGAGATTTTGGCTGCTTTTACTGTCAAAATAAAATATGGTATTATGGTTTAGAGTTTATAACAATGGACCAGACATAAGAGAACAGGACTGGTCCAAATTGCCAGACTGATGTTTGCAAATTTAAATTAAAGATATAAAATATTTATACATCTACTTAAGGTAAAGTAAATGGATAGTGTCCCGTTAATAATTTATAATTTTGAGTGGGCGCTGTCTCAGTGCGTCATCCTTTATTGTGATAACTAATACTAATATTAATGTCCAGTAAACAAAGCAGAAGTCATTTCACATTAATATTTCTAAGAAGGAAGACAGGAGGAATTATGCCGATGAGAAAAAGTATATCCAAGCTAGTTACATCCTGCTTTGTATTCATGTATTTGTTTATATTCCACTACTGAGAGACAGAAAGCACCTCATCCTCAATAGAAACTGGTTGTATGTTGAGCTTGGTATTTTTTTTTTGTGGTATTTTTTTTACATAGTAAAAGGAAGTGCATGTGTAACTTTTAGTAGGTTTATCAGGTGTAAAAAGTAAGTGGGTAGAAATAAAAATAGATCATATGTAATATTTTGTGAAAAATCCTTTGGAGTCAATGGCTGCATGAAGTTTTTGGACCCATAGATATCACTCGCTCACGGTTTGCACCCTGGAGTTACTGAGCTGAACACAAGAAAACTATTGAACAGGTAAATCATGTATGGCCGCCACTGGCATTCATCGATTGTTTCATCGCTGATGTAAGGAACAGGTTGGATGCAGAGGCAGCAGGAACATTCTGTGCTCCGAGTTAGTCAGATTCATCCAACCCACTGGATGACAACAATCCCAGGTACGTACAGTACAGTCAAAGCAAGCGGAGAGCTTTCAGGGTGGAGAGGTGCAATAACCCAACTGGCACAGTCAGGCCTCTGATCTCAGTCTGACTGAACAGAAAGCCATTAGTTGAAGACCAGACTAAAGAAGAAAGTCTTCACAACAAGCAAGGTGTGAAGGCAGCTGTAGTGAAGCTCCAGGAGAGCATCACTCAGGAAGATGAAACGTGTCGGCTGATGCCTGTGGGCCCAAGAGCTGAGGCAAAAAAGTGACTTCAGAGGATTAACTGCAAAATCAAATGTGATGATTTTGTTTGAAGTGTATCTGCCTGGTTACTTTTGAACTTTTGCTAACTATATGTTGAATATACTACAGATTGAATTCCGTTCATATATCACTGTACAGTTAAAACGGAAACCTGAAACTCAGATCTTATAATACCCACTACTTTTATTTTATAAAACTGAATTTGCTGAAACTCAAAGTCTAAAGAGCATAGGACAGTGTATATTTTGTAATCCAATGCAAACAATTAGTAGAATGGAAAGAGAAACATAGAATGACAAAACAACCTAAAACTCACATTCCATTACTCTGTGTAAGCAACATGGCTGCTTCCTTCTGTGAGGGCTCTTAAACTCCACTTAGTCTCCCACTACTCCCATACATCATGTGTCTTTTAAATGGCACTCACACTCTTACACTGCAACACAAGTGGACTGTGTTGCTATGGTGCTCTGCATGATCAAACATGAATACATCAAGCAGCTCTGGATTGGTTTACTAAAGCAAAACTGTTCCCAACTCTCTGCAGGCTTAAAGGGCAGTCTGGGTTAATGTCAGATACGTGTGGCACTCAGCATTCTTCTGGTTTCACCCCGATTCCTTCCATCCATCCATCCATCCTCGATCTTACCTGCTGTGGCCACGGGACACCACTTTATGCTAAGAAATTCAGTTTTTTATATATTTTTTTCTAAATGTCAGTTTAACCATTGTTACATCTCAGAGTGAGTGAATGTCTCGCACAGTGGATGCTCCTATCTCATACGGTATCAGGAAACAGTGCCGAGTCATTGCAGTATTCACAGACGCCACCTGTTTTCCAGGTGGCGCCAATTCTTCAGAATATCATTCGAAAAGAGCATAAAATAAAGAAAACAATGATAGGAGGATGTCGTGTAGAACAGAGTGCAATCTACATTGCAGAACAGCAGACAGAGAGCATTGGTGCAGACTACAGCCTGAGAGCGTGCAGGAGACACTCGATGGTTTTGCTTTCAGTTGATGCGTTGGGGAAATCTGCGTTGCTTTGCATCAGGGGAATCATGGATTGCTCTAATGGCTCGTCTTTGCTGGCTGTCAGTTACGAGCTGTCAGCCGTTTATGACCCCGCATGTTGTATATCTTCCAACGACACAGTGAAGGAGTGGTGATTGACCACCCCAGCTCTCCACACAGAGAAGACAAAGAGCCGCGACAACCACTCCTTTCTAAATCCTTTGCAAACAGAAGAAGAAAAAAAGAAATTACGTTCAGCCTTGACAACAAATTGAACAAATGTCCTTCAGCGTATGAAATATTTTTGCCTCAGTGACTGCTTTAACAAAAATCTTATTTAGTTTTTATTCCCTTAAGACTGAAACAGTCTTCTATAATTCGGTCTTTTTAAAGCATAATCAACTGACATAAAAAGTCCTGTCTCATTTTATTTGCAGATGCATCTGTTCAGGCATAAACACAGACTTTTATTATTATGGACTTCTTTTAATTTTACAACAGGTACGACTTAATAGCAATAATAATTGCTGCATGTAGTTTAGATGTGCCAGTTCTCTAAGGGGTCATGGTGAGCCCCAAAGCTATCATAACAACAACAAGTAGTTGTTATGAGGCCCATTCAAACACACTGTTCAACAACATATTTAAGTACGCACAGCCTTTATATACTTTACTATGAAAAATATAATAGAACCAGAAAAAGAAACATCTTCATTTTGTGAGTATGGCCCAGGTAAAGCATTGTACAGTCTTTTACAAACCATCTGTAGAATCATCAATGAATATGAGGTATTCAAACTCTAAAATATGAATTTCCACCTGGTACGATCAAGTCAAGGTCTAAAGCCCATAGTCCTTGTCTTTTTGTTGTCACTACATTTAACTTGGAAATCTCATAGTCCCCAGGCTTCCAGGACAGTGATTCTTAACCACAGGGCCTTGGTCCGTGAGCGCCACCTAGAGGTCTGCAAAAAAACAAAAAATACTGTTTCGCACCTGTGGGCCGCAATGGCCGTGTAGCAAGGACTTGTTCCTGTGTAGCTGCAGTGTAGCCTTTAGCATGGTGCTGCCCAAAGTGTTGAGCGCGATCCGGTAGGTCGCGCGCCAATTACAAACAACAGTCCGTAAACTGCGATGTGACCAGTCCGACGTCTAACACGTGTCACCGTGCGCCTGCACACATTTGGAACGTAAGGAATGGACACGACTTGACAGCGCGCGTGCTCCACAGAGCAGAGCGAGACGTGTGTGTGTGTGTGTGTGTGTGTGTGTGTCAGCGTTTGACACACGGTTTAAAGACTTTGCCTTGAGTCGGTCATGGAAACTGTGTTTCACCTGAACTCGTCCACAGTGGACGAGGAGGATGAGATAGTTCTGACACTACAGGTGGAGACATGGAGATGAGATACAGGCCTCGTGCAGAGTTTGGCAACTTCCTCACAGAGGAAACGTAAACACACCCAAACATGAGGACACGTGCCACCTCCTTCACTACTGCATTATTTGGCTGCATTGACTTTGAACTGATAAAGAACAAATATCATTCCACCATGGCTGATGATCATTTGGGAGGAGTCTGCTTGAACCTGGCAACCAGCTGCTGCTGTCCAGACTATACAACCCTGCTGACTCAGTGCAGTGCAAGTCATCAGAGTAAGGTAGTGACCATATTAATTGTATTGAACTGTATTGTGTCATTAGAGTTCATTCAGTTTTGCAATGCACATCAACATATATTGTATACTGGACCTGGTGACTGTAAAAGTAGCTCACATGCTGTGTGGGCACTCTATTTGATATTATATACTATTTGATTTAGTTATTGTATACAAATCAAACCAAGGGTCAGATCAATTAGTTTAACTAATACAGTATTAATATTTGAATGGGCCCTGGGCCACTTTGTACCCAAAGGTTAAGAATTCCTGCTCTAGGATAAATAAAAGTGAAACCAATTTAATATTACGCTCCTTTTGGGAAAAACTACAGTCTCTCCACATGGAGTCAAATGCTAAAAGCCTTGTGTGAGTTTTCAATTGAGTTTAACATTAAATCTCACATGAACAGTTGTCTTTATATGTGCGATAACCCTGATCATAATGGGGTAGATGACTACATATACCACTTAAAGGTCCCATTACATGATTTCAGGTTGTTATTTTAATTTCAGGAGTTTGAATGTAAAAGTTACACACGTGAATGTGAGCCATGATGATTTTGGAAGCATCGACTTGGAAGTAATTATATGACAGATGAGGAGTAAAAAATGAGATATGGTACTATGCACTGACAGAGTGAGCGGAGCAGTACACTGAACACATACAATATCACATACAATGCATTTATCTTTTAGCAGGGTTTTTTGTGATGGTCCCACTTTCTGCTCCCCTGTGGACCATCTCCACAGAATATTCCTGTTTCCTATGTGCTGTCAGGCGCCCCCATGATTGTGTGTGTGCAGTGTATATGCACAGTGTTAAAAGTTCATTTGTAGTGTGCTACACTTGGTAATGTCCCCACTGCCCATCAGATCATTAGTCTTCATATCAGAGCAGCGCGATACTCTGCACCTTTTGTTGAAATATCTCTTCCGGCCCGGACAGATAATATGATTCTTATTCACAGCGGCTGAATTGATAATCCCATTACAATATAAGAGGAGGCTGAAGCTGTGCATCTTCAGCAGGGTGTCATTTTCAGCTAGCTGCAGGGTTATCTCTGTCTCTGAAGACGGCTGCTGAGCTGGAGCTGTATGCCTCTTCACTTCATATTTAATTCTGGGATTTGAGCAGCACTCTTTTCCCAGACTGTTAAATCACTCGGGGAAGCACTCCTGTGCTTCCGGCAGTGCGAGAGGGGCCTAAGGATGGTGATATCTGTCAGTTGACTCATCCATCCCACACTTTGATCCAGATAATGATGAAGAGAAATAAAAAAAATTCCCTTTCATCCATAAGTGAGTATCTTCTAATGGGTTGGAAGTCGTGCATGAATCTTAGGATATGTTTTGAACCCCTGACCTTCTCTCTCGTTATCCAAATCATCAATTTACAATAAATATGTGTTTTTGTTTACTTAGGCATGTTTAGGGTACTGAGACCATTTAATGTTAGATTGTGGTTGTTGCAGAAAATGTGGAGGGGGGAAATAAGATGCATAACGGCATCTTCTTTATCGATTGTTTGCCCAGCTAAGGAGGTGAGCCTCGCAGTTCGACAACCTTTGCTCCAGCGTTCCCTTCAGGTCAAACCACAGTTTGCTTCATGTGAAGGTCTAAGAGCAAAAGCCATAGGTCGTCTGATTTTACATTTAAAGATGTGAGATGGCATGAATAGACGCCTCCAGTGTGTGTGTGTTATATTCAGCTTTGTGTTTTACGATGCTGTTTATCTTCATCTGTTACCAAATAAAACCGATCAGATGTGATCAAAATGTCAGGTTTCTTTTAGAAGCGGTGATTATATTTCTTGCCGTCTCTTTCCCTTCGCCTCTCTCACAAACACTTGATTCTTTTTCTGCACGGTGCCATTTTTAATCTCATCTCTCAGTATCCAGCGTCCCTCCTCACATTGTTCCCCGTCCTCACGTGCTCCATCCTACCACTTCTCTTAATCAAGAGACATGATACCTATATGTTATCTTTCACTAACCCCAGATAAGCCCCCGTCCTCTCTTTCTTTCTTTATTTATTTCAGACATCACCGTGCGTGTGTGGCGAGTGAGGGATGTGTCGGGGCGTGTTGGAGCTTGAAGCTGCACAGTTACAATGATCCAGTCCACTGGGCTGTAGGAAGCTATTGTGAACTGCAGATTAATAGCAGTGACACAGACTTGCCCTTCACCCCCCCCTTCAGATCTCATCAAGTCTACTTTCAGTCAGTGGTGTGAAGTGAAGACATTTTGGTGTGAAAGGTGCGAGTGCAGCAGAGTGAGGAGAGCGTCGCCTGATGTGAGGCGCAGGAGTAAAGCTTACCGTCGGTCAGCTCTTGTATATTCATCTTCATCATGCTGGCTGGAACAAAGTCATTGTGTTGTTGTTTTTTTTTTTTTTCAGTGATGTGTGTGTGCTTGGAGACGCATGGATTTCCTGCTCATGTCTCCCCGGCTCAGTGTGTGAGAATAAGGTTTGCATTATGCATGGGCAGCCTGCTGCTGTCTGCCTGCCCAGCTCTTAGGTCGGACATTCACAAGGCTCCACTGAACGGAGGCTGTGTGTGCTGCTGTGCTAATGCCTGCTATCTCCCACACAAAGCCCCGGAGATGTAATCACACATATAAAGAGGATCATACTTCAAAGAGGAGGAGAGGAGCAGGGAGAGAAAGAGAAAAATGTCCACAATCTTTTCATCTTCATGCATCAGTGATTATATGCATCCACTCGATAATGTCCTGCTGCCGCTTGATACCACTGAAGTCACTGTTATGTTTGATAGCTACCACAAGGGTTTGACAAAGGCACGGCGTGCTGCCGCTAACCAGCATAATTAAAAAGCATGGGTGGGAATCGGCTGCTGACATGAGGTTAAGCAACTCACCATCAGTCACCGATGCTAATAAATATATTTGTGTGCGCGCTTCCGTAAGTTGTTGATGAATGTGGTCGGTCCATAACGGTGATTGCTGGGAAAGGTTGCACACTTCATCAGTGTCAGGAGGTTGAGACAAAATCATTTAGTCATTTCTCAGCCGTGGAGCCGCTCTCCCGTTAGACACTGACGCCGCACACTCTGCACTGTACAGCAGACAGTCCGCTTTTTCCTGCTTGTTAGCAAGGATGTGAAATGATTATTTGTGACACATCTTGACAAATGCAGACATTCATGGTCCACTGCAAGCTGAATCCCATGGTGATTGTGTAACTGTTCCTCTCGTGTCCCCAAAGAGTCGAGCCCTCAATTACTCTGTGAAATACCTCAACATCTAGCTGCATAAAACTGTACGTCGACAACATGCTGATCATCACAAACTGAAAGTTGGGTGGTTTTAGTCTTGGTGAACTTCTTGAGAGCTGCGTCTGTTGACCATTTCACAGCTCTCCTGTGACGATGTCTGATTATTTGTAGACACACAAACTACCTGATGTCGTTCTTTTGATCCTGCAGGATAAGAATCCCTGTGCCTCTCGATGTGTATGTGTCATTTTAGGTGTATAAACACCTGACAATGTCCTTCGACATCTGTAATGACAATAATCATGATAGTAGCACATTAGACAGTCACTGGCCATTTGCAGGACGAGCCTATTACCAGATTATTGGTAAAAGCATATTTTCTGTCTGGTCATAGATGCTGTTTCTTGGCCTCTCACATTCATTTCATTCCTCACCACCACTGTATGTATGCTGTGTGCTGTGAAGCTGCTGTGATCTACACTGGTGTTGGCACCCGTAGTGGTTGCAAAACATATTCATGCGTATGTCCTGCATATATCTCAAGAATATCATCAAAAATACTGTGATGGCAATAAGCAACAGATCTACTTTAAAACACAAACAGCCGTGTTTGTGTTAATGTGATTGTTGTCTCAACCTGCTTTTAGCAGTTGTACACATCCATCCTTATCTACTGAATATCCTTAGCAAGTCCAGCCTTAGTCACAGACTGTAAAACATGATGGTGTTAAATAATAGGTCCAATGGTAAGTGCTTGTTTGACTTGTTATTACTTGTGATTGTTCATATTAATCAGAACAGCAAACGTTTATCAGCTCTGTTGTTCTTTAATTTCTTTGGGGGCGAGGCATAAAACATGGCGCAGCATACAACACGTTTGAATACAAACACGACGACAGACGATAGTAAACTAAGCTCGTCTCAGCACTGAGCCACGCTGCAGTCATTTCTTGACTTTTTGTGGATAAGCATCAGATAGATGCTGTTTGTTGCCGCTGGTGCTGAAGCAGATAAGAAGCAATAAAACACTCTGTGGCTGTAAATCTGTGGAGAAGAATGAGTTCTGCTGGAGTCCAGTCACATGTTACAGGGTGGGGGAGGGGAGGGAGGGGAGCCAGCGGTGGGATCAACACCAGGCTTTGACCAACATCTCTGAAAGGCCTGAAGCGACTTTGTTGTTCTTTAAATAACCAGTGTGTGAGTACAATACCTGAGCTAATTCGATGCTATCAAATCCCAGAAGCAATAAAACACTCTGTGGCTGTAAATCTGTGGAGAAGAATGAGTTCTGCTGGAGTCCAGTCACATGTTACAGGGTGGGGGAGGGGAGGGAGGGGAGACAGCAGTGGGATCAACACCAGGCTTTGACCAGCATCTCTGAAAGGCCTGAAGCGACTTTGTTGTTCTTTAAATAACCAGTGTGTGAGTACAATACCTGAGCTAATTCGATGCTATCAAATCCCATTAAAAGCCAACGATGCTTAGAAAAGAGCCTCTGCATTACAGGGATAGACAATACATCTGAAGTGTGTGTGTGTGTGTGTGTGTGTGCGTGTTTGGGTTATTAATAAGGTCCCGAACCCAAGAAGTCTCCTTCACTCTTTCACAGTCTGGTTCCCTACTATAGCCACAGCCTCAAATCATACTTAAACCCGTATTTTCATGGTGGTTTCAGGCGTGGCAGTACTTTCATCCTCCTGCAGCCCAGAATACGTGACTCATCCGCCCTTGGCATCATTTGTTATGAGCTATAAATTCAAAGGATACTCTGTATGTGTACGTGTGTGTGCATGTGAGTGTGCGCGAGTGTGTGTCAGTACGCAGATGCCTGACCTGAGTGACTAATCTGTGAGCCCGTGCTCCACTTTATCTGAACATGTTGGAGAGTCCTCCCTTCAACAGTAATGTCTCATCATGTAAGGAAAAAAAAAAATCAAAGAAAGAAAAACCCCCAGCTGGAAGAAAGACAAGAGGCTTGATGATGGTGTTATTTATGGTATGTGTTTATCTGAACGTAAGAGCAGAAACACACTATTGAGATTTACCTCTTACTCTGTTGGGCCACATTGGACGAACCAGCAGACTGAATGAAATGCAGCTATCGAGCGGTTATCCATTTTGCAGATATACACTCTGTCCTGGACTGATTTAATGTTTACAAAATGCCTAATGCAAGGGAAAAGAAAAACAGCAGCCGGGTCAAGCAGGTCTCTCAAGTACAGATTTAAAAATAATTTGAAACGTATAGTAATGAAATCAATATTCACTAGAGGATTTCAGTCCACAGTAGATGTGTCGGGACAGTGTCAGCGTTTCTTAAAACCACAGAACACACAGTATCTGTATCATATTACTACAGAATGTGTTTTTCTGATTTATTTGATTTCAAATAGAACTTCTGCAGATGGTTTTTGAAGGACTGTAATTATGTAAGAAGCTTTTTATGTAACCCTGCATAGGATGTTCTATAGCTGGCCAAATTAGATCACAGTATACTGTAGAGTCCCATGAGACTGTGACCCTAAGAGACATGAGTGGTTTAGCACAATATGTATTTTTAATATAGGTTAATGGCAAAAACCTTAAATTTCAAATTGAATCGTTCCATCGGATCTTACAAGCATGAGCATCGATCAATGAAAAGCAAATTTCCTGTTTCCCTGCTCCCTTTGTATTTGTTTGTTGTAAGATTTATTTGAATCTAGAGCAGTAGTGGAGGCAAAAGTAGAGAACAGTAACATCTTTTTACTCCCAGTGCATATTAGCACACATGTACAGTACACTGTTTAATTAATAGATTAGACATGATGGATCAATTTGAAATCATGTATCCCATCAATCACTACACTGGTGCTGGTAGCTGTTCTAGTGCCATGGCTTTATTCAAGACAGTGTTGATCTGTTGGACTGAAATAATAATAATAATAAACCAAATAATAATAATAATTGTGAAGACATTTTGCACAGATATAAATGGTGTCTTTAGCCACAGTACCATGAACATGTCATATACTTCGGATGGCACCACATCATGTGTTGGAATTCACTGTTACTAGACTATGAATCCTTCTTATTTCAGTAATCCCTCCAGATGAGTCAGGCTGGGATTGTGAATAAGAAGAAATGAATGAATTTCCATGAAATACAGTGCAGATATTACTCTCGGTATGCTTTTCGTCTTGTGTCACCAATAGTTTGACATATTTTACTTTTATGGAAATAACAATATCAGGTTGTTCACGTCATGTTTTCCATCTCTGCACATAGCAGAGACGTGTTTGGACCGTTTTGTTCCAGTTTACTTTAACCGACATGACAATAAATAGCCTATATGTGTTTGATCTGTACTGTTTGATATGTCCCCTCCATGTTGTGATAGTAAACGTTGTTGTGGTAAATGTTGATACTGTTTGTTTATTATAGATACTACACCCGGACTGGAGGGGCTTTCAGGTGTAATGAGCTTTTGTTTGTCTGCTTGATTAGGTTTATCTGAGGGAGACTGACCTTGATGGAATTGCCAAGTTTCATGCCCCTCAGGTATATTTCATCACATGCAATTTTTCTTAGGTGACAGCAAATCTTGGCTCCTTTGAGTCCATTGACACCATTGACACACACAAACACAGTAAATGGATTCTGTACAATCATGTACCACTACCAAGGTATGAAATGCTCTCTGTTATTGTGCTTAGAGGGGAAAAAAAGTGACATTATTTGGAAAAATAGCAGAGTTCAGTCATTTGATCAGTTTGAATGGCTTTTATTTTGGCTAAAAATACTAACCATTATCTCTCTAAAAGGCTGCTGAAAGAGCAGCGTGGAGTTACCTGTGCGAGCATCTGCTGGTGGGATGAGTGGTCCTCATCCCTCAGGAAAACTTTCATACAGACTACAAAACATACAGAGCAAATCAAAAGCGTATGCTGTTGCACAGATGTGGACAGGGCCTGCTGCTGTGATGATAAGGGTCGTGTCGGCCATGTTGTGGATTTGGCCAGGGTGTCAGTGGAGGCTTCAGGAGTGGATGTGATGTGCAAAGAGACACAGCGTGCATAGGGCCAGGAGACACATAACAACGCTGAATGCCAAGTAGAGCACGACACACATGCACACACTCTGTACTGCAGTGAGTCCGGCTGCAAACACCACCGTCAATTTTTTACTCTAAGCGTAGAATTAGATGAACACCAACATGATTTTTTAAGTAATTAACTTTTTTTTGCCAGTGCAGAAAATGCTGCATGATGGTTTTATATGTATTTTCATTTGCTATTCAAGCAATAACACTTCTTTTGCTCCACATAGTAGTGACAAAGCAAACTATAAAGACACATATGGCAGGGTAATTATATTTTAACAGCTTTTTTTGCTTTTATGATGGTTCTGCTATTACATTTTCATGGACCTGTGGTACGCAGGCTGGAATTAGACTGAAATTGTTTTCCTGTTGATATTTGTACAGGCTTATCATCAGCCTGTCAGTCATCTGTGACACACTGTGAGATTGCTCTCACACACGTGACAGGTGCTCTGCACATGCAATTGTCTATGCTAACTGGGCATCTGAAGATAATCATCTGAATGTGTTTGTGCTGCGCTTGGTCAGCTGCCTCCAGCATGTGTGTATGTGTGTTTGTGTGCGCTCCAGTTACTTTGTGACTCCACTCTGCCGTTCTCCAGTGGTTTTGATAGATTTCTGGGAGAAGTGGGGGGTCAGTGTGATGCATGTTTTGCATCCTGCTGTTTTCAGATTTCTGGTGCAGGACCATACACAATCTGTAATGATCTACGTGGCTTATACTGCACCGGTGGTTTGTTACACACTGAATTACAGTAACCAACAATGGTCTAAGTGATTTGCAGCTTCAAAATTAAAGCCCCCTTTTCATTAAGTATTGATGTTATTATGTGCTTTCCCTGGGAGTCATATTGATTTGTGGGACCTCTAATGAAAGCCGAGTTGCAAACGAGTCCTGATAATTGTTTCCAATAAAAAAAAAATCTCTTATAGATCTTTTTATATCTTTTTCGAAATTGGATTTTTGTGTTTTCACGAAACACGAACTGAGATTTCTCACCAAGAAATACTCGACATGTTTTTAAGGGGAACCATACTCTACTGTTGCCTCAGTTCAGCATTGTTCTAGCACTGTGCGTAGCTGATTAGACACACAAAAACAAAGTTTCACCATAGATAAGAATGAGCGCGTGTGTGTGTGTTTGTGTGTTTGTGTGTGTGTGTCTTGTTTGTTGACACGTAGACCTTATGCAGAGGAGAAGGAGGACAGTCTCACTGAGAACCATCTGCTCTTTCTAAATGTTGGTTGCCTGTTGTAGGACAGCAGAAAGTCACACTCATCCCTGGGGAACAATGGAAGACACACAGCAGCATGAGAGCAATCAGAGGGACAAAAGCCTTCCCACATTGGTACCTGCACATTGTTGGGTTCAGTAATCTCTGCAAGATGGTTAGGTTTTCTTTTTTCTTTTTCTTTTTTTAAAAATATCTAATCCTCACATGTTTCCTGTGAGGACACGTTCAGTATTGAGTCTTTTCCCTCATGACATTACAGGCCTGGAAAGATGGGCTCTTTTTTTTTTTTTTCTTTTCTCACAACGGGTGGCAGCAGTGCTGGAGGACAGCAGCTAGCTGAGAAATGACACCACAGGAGAGGCATTACGATGAAGACGGAGTGAGTGAGAATGTTCACTTCTCATTTCGGCCTCATACGGGATGAATTCTAAAAACCTGGTTTGCAAGCGAATGTCTTATCAAACCCAAAAGCAGCATTGTCTCGTCACAAAAGATACGACTGACATGGCATAATGTCTAATACAGTACATAGTAAAACTGAATATGTTCAATTCTAAATATATGGAGCATAGACTTTAGACTGCAGAGGCGTAATGCATCTTTTAATTAGTTTCTATTTTGAAATAACTGGAGCATGAGTCAAAATGAGAGTTTCTAAAATCATATGCAGACTTGAATGTCACTGCACATTTAAAGCTCTTTCTACATCTGTTCTCTTGTTGTTTTGTTGGTGTTGATTGAAATAGTGAACGTCATCATGCAGACGTAGTCACACATGGCTCAACATTAATCAGCTTCTTTTAATGCCCAGTGAGTGATATGCTTTTTTTATGTCCTGTATTTATTGAAATGTAAAATGGACATTAAAAATGATCCCAAGTGGCGTATTGGTTTAATTTAATCTTCAAATTAAGTTGGTCCATAAACAACAGGCTCATTAAACGGCATTGATTTTGTTAACTGATTTCCCATTCCGCATTCCGATAAGATATAAAGTAAGAACTCTCTAACCTTGGTCAGGCTATAAAGACAATAATATTGTTTTGGATCATATTAAAGCTATGGGAGTTGAATTCCAGAATTCCGGAAGTGACGTTCATGTAAGAACGAGTGCTGTGCTCTTTTGCACATGAATTTGAGTTTCTTCATTTTCCATTCTGCTGATTTTTTACAGTACATGTGGACAGGTCTGTAAAAGGAAGAAAAATAAAGAAAGAACTTGGTTAAAGTTTGATTTGACCTTAAACTAACCATAAAAAAAAAGAAATTACACAGATGAGGACAAACAGCTTGCTCCCTGCATTTGTACTGAATATAGACTCTCCAGGTGAATGGAACTACATGATGTCCTTCAGGGCCATCTTCAGTTTAAGATGTGAAAGAAAGATAAGATCAAATACACAGATCCAGCATCTACTCTATAATTGATGTGAAATTGTATGATTCTCTCATTATAAAATGATGCAGAGTTAATGGTTGAGTGTCTAAGATTAGAGGCATTTTCTGGACGGAGGAGAAAATCCATCAGGCATCTTGAGGTATGTTGTCGTCTGGGGAAACGGTGGAGGTTCCTTATCTAAAATGGATCTGTGTATAATGGTTGGGATGAAGAAGCGTTTTTCTCCACGTCTGACTCTGCTTAGCTGACGACCTTTTGATGTTTCATCGAGAATACAGAGGGATATTACTCATTTGGACAGGTTGAGCCAAAGTATCTAATCTGTCAACTTGGCTGAATGAAGGGATCAGAGAACAAAGTGCTGAGGAGGAGGCTGTGTCTGAACAGTGGAGATATGAAGAATGAGCTACACTTCTTTGATTTACTCAACCAAAAAGCAGCAGTATCTGGATTGCCATTCTCACAGTCACCTGAAAGTCACTGATGTTCAGAGAGGATTGAGTCAGCTGAGTCAATAGCTCTTGTTTTTGCATATATTTATGCAATAGATTTATGCATATATTTATATAACATATCTTAATACTCTGCGGTATGTATTTAAACTCTCCCCTTCATATTTCAGTGCAGTAAAATGCAATTTTCCATTTCATCTTTGCGACAGGTGCAGATGGTTTTCTGCATCACACTGTGGCAAGGTAAAATAAGTGGTTTCCTTGCTGATGTGTTGAAGGTCAGCGTTTTTGGCAGAGATGATTGGAAGGTTGCTGCTGCTCTCGATCAAACACATCACTATGGGGTGTTTAGTCTTTGCTCTTACACCCCTGAACAAATAGCTCAGAATCTGTCTGTATCTTGTAGCTTTAATGTTTTTTTTAAGACCACCGCTACCAAAACTCTACGAAATGTTATAATTTGTGGACAGATAGGTCAGTTTTCTTTAGCGGCTTCGGTGTAAAGAGTCCTGGTAATGGTAGCTTGAGACTTAAGCCCTGACGGGATTGAAAGCATCAGGCTGATACCTGAGACTACGAATAGGCACACAGGAATGAAACAAAACAACAAACCACAGAGATTCATAAAGAGACGGTGTCCAGGGATCATCTCTGAGCCGTAGTCATTTCCACTGTGTCATAGGACAAGATGGAAATGCATGCGGAGTAGCTGTAGCTTGTTCGCTCTATTTTGTAATAACACGATGCCCAACTAAACGTGGAAAACGTGGCAGTGAGGACAAGGTTGTTCTATGTCAGGAATCTACAAAGATAAATGACCTGAATTAGCAGCCTTCACACCTGTTGCTTAGCGGAGTGTGTGGTGTGTGGTGCAACCTCGGTGCTTTTTATTCGCTCTCACTTATTTCATGGCATTATATATAAAAAGCATAAATAAATAAATAAATATTCCCCTCAGAAAATTGTACCAAAGTCTGGAGCATCTTCTGAGAGATCATCGTGCGTATCATCACAGGGCAAACGGAATCTTTGTTTTCCTGGTGACAGGAAGGAACATGTGCACATGTCATGGATGTGTTAGTAAAGTGAGGGAAAGGATCCTGACTTTAGTGTGGATCATTGCTTCTTAGGGTGCACCGCAACTGAATTTGAACTTTCCATCAGTTGAACTGATGGAAGGCGACACCTCCATATGCTGAGGCTGTTGTCCCCTATCGTCAACGTTTCCTGTAACTGCTTGAATGAGAATAAGAATAAGAATAGCATGCACTTGTTTGACGGCCTTTGTTGTCATGGTTATAACTCTATATGCACGGTTCAGGTTGTGGCCCCTGAATGAAAGAAAACAATGTTGACAATCAGTTCAGACAAGAAAATAAGTGTTTACCTGTTTGAAAGTCCTGTGTTTTGCGAACCCATCCATCTACCCCAACTAGCCCCTAACAAGCTCATAGAGCCCTTGAGGTCTGGCACACTATAGCCAGCAGGAAGTGATTTTCTATAAATCATACATCTGTGCTGTATCATTAAAAAGTGTAGTATCCCGAGATACCGTTTAGGGTGTCCATCACTTCCAGCTCGGTTAGCTGCGGGCCAGTGGAAACTCTGATAAGTGACACATTGTGTCAATCCATCATGACGTTAATCAATGGGTTCTGCATCTGCTCCTGCTTAGCTTGTCATTTGTCTTCAGGTGGTAACAAACAAAGCTATAAAGGCATCATGCTAAAGTGACGTGTGATTACAAATCACCCAGAACAGAAGGGGGAAAAAAAGGAAAGGCTGATGTCAGCAGGTGCCACATGCAGATCACCCATGTAACTAATTTAGGAGAACTCATCATGGGACTTAGCACAATTTTGTTTGATAGGAATGTTATGTTGCTTCGAGCAAATATTGCAGTCAGGATTTTTTTTTCGAGTTAATAGGTTTTAATTGCTGTGATGTCCATTAACACTGTTACTAAAGTGTGTTTCATGATTTGTGCTGTGCCTGTGTGGTCCTGTATCGCAAAAAAAACAAAAAAAAAACAGCACTGTAGGTTTAAGGGAATGGGGAGAAAGGTCCATCTTCTGCAAAAATGTATCATTCAAAAGAAGTTAACTTGACTGAGACAAATAATGTGGGCAACGCCAGTACTAACTCAGCAATATGACAGCAAAATCACAGCTCAGCAATATGACTCCATGCCAGGAATCTCTAAGAAGGAATTTTATCCTCGGTTTCCTCATATCAGTTCTGTGCTGGACATTTTGCACAGAAACATTTGTTTTGGTGTGTAATTCTCACCTTCAGTACATGTCAGGAGTTACTGTATTATAGAGCGGTAAAGGGAACGTCCCTGCAGTATAGGGTAAGAGCAGTTATCACATTGCATACAGCTTGATTCCCAGCATCATCTGGACTCGATGTTGTGTAAGCAGGAGGCGACTGCCCAGAGAAAACCATGTAACGGTTCACCTCTCTAAACAGCGACTGAATGTGATGTTGACCCGTGAAGCACTTTCCTGCAGTAGCTTATCGAGTCTTTATGAATCAAAGTAGAAAGTCAATCCTTGTACCCTGAGGGATCCCTTTGTCTCTTCCTCTGCCTCTCTCAGTTTAAAAGGGGCAAAAAGCCCTTTTTGATGGCCCCAAGTGAAGTTTAGGCCCAACTGCACTAAAGATCAATAAAGTATGTTGATTCAACCCACTTTTCCTAAATGAGTGCTCTCCTGTAAGTGGACATTGTAATTACGGTTGTTAAACCCTTAAAAGGATGGGTCGGGCAGCTAAATGGCTGCTCAATAGAGCTGCAGTTGTTTACTTTTATTTCATTTTTTTCCTGTCCTCTTGTTCCTCTTATTTATTATTATTGTTGTATTGTGATGTGTATTTCCATTGAATGCACACAAAGTCGAGTTTGCTGTGGATAGAGAGCGGTGTTGTTTACTGTGTGAACTTACAGCAGTAAATCAAACCACACCTGTTTATGTTATGAGTGGAGTTGAACTTCAGAGCATCTCAGTTCTTTGACCGTTTGAACCCTGGTAAATGGGAAACAGCTTGGCACACACATCAGATTGCTGGAGAGTTGAAGCTTGTGCCACTGTCTTCAGTTTTTTGCAGAATTGGCAGCAAATTATGGTTTAAACTCTCAAGGATGGAAAAAAAAATTGGCAGTATGGTTGCTCCTTGGTGGATGTGGATGAACGTGTCAAATGTAAGGCAGATGATGGAGACAGCGGACTTGTGGGTCAGATGAAAGTTTTACTACTTGATTGGATAAAGAACTTTATATTAAAGGGAAGTCAGGGGCAAGCAAGGACACTTCTCTTATCTATTATCATTATTCCGTTTCTCCATCCTCCTCCTCCTTCCTTTCCCCCTCCTCATCAACCTTTTCTGTCCTTCTCTTTCATATCTCCCTTTGACAATTTGGTTGAAAAGGAAAAATGTAACATTCATTTTTTTCCCTTCTCCTTTTCTTCACATAAAAATGTTTTGTGGGCAACGGGAGTTTCAGTATGACATTTTGACATTGCTGCTAAAGCAGTGCCACATGAGCACATGCATCAAGGTCTCTCTGTTTACTTTCTGCTCATTAATAGCTGGTCTGACGCTCATCTGAGATGATGTCCTGGCTCTGAAATGATCCTCTGACTGATCACACCGATGCAGAACAGAACGTGGCTGAGACTTCAGACACAGATTGAGAGAACAATGTGCCAGTACACATTCGGTAACGTTCTTTAATGGACTCAATTAGCAGTTCATTTCAGTCCAAAAAAAATAAGTTGGGAGATGTGGATATATGAACATCCAAACAAACTCTGGCAACTGAATGGCATGTAAAGCCTCCCGGGAAGCAACAGTAGGTCACAGCCAGACAGCTAGAAAATACCAGACATGGCCGGATGCCTGACAGAATGCAGAGCAATAGCGGGTCAGTTGGGGAGACAGGATTCATACAGCTACCTGACAGACTGCCTGCATGCACAGCTGCGCAGGGATAAAAAGAGCATCGGTGTGAAATTCCAAGCCCATTAACAGACCATCATGTTGGCTTTTTGCTGTCACTGAGAAAAACCATTGACATTTGCATTGCAGATTTGCATTTAAAGTCACACCCCCCCACCGTCCGCATTCATTTGACTGCAGTCAGGTGTGGAAATATTTTGGAAGATTATGGGATGGCAAGTGCAAGAAACGTGCAGCCGTGGAAACACTGCAGGCTGGTTTGCACTGACGTTGCCCAGACAGGCATAATTAGACTTTGCTGGCACAGTCGGCAGATAGAAAAACAGGTTATACCCTCGCCGGTTGCATCCCCCCTTTTAGAATATAAAACATTGTATAGTTACGCATGGCCTCATTACTCCTCTGTAGGCGCATGCATTCATCTTCACCTGTTTACAGTTGAAAGTAATTGGTAGGCGAGGGACACAGCACATTCAAGAGCGGTAGCTCTTGTGCACTATAACATGCAGGGGGCACCGGCCTGACAAGCATGAGAGAAATGTCAACAGCACAGCTGTAGCCAGCTTCATGCAAATTGCATAGGTCTGCTGCAGCTTTAGCCCTATAGTATTCCTTAAAGCTAATTGGTCATTATGTAGCACGTCATATATCCAAAGCAAGGGAGGAAAGGATCCACCAAGTCACAACCTGACCTTCTACTCAGGCACAAATCACACCCACCCCACGAAGTATAGTGACAACCAATAAATCCAAAGTTTGGGTAATTTCTAATGATTTCAGTGCGGATGTGGGCTCTGTCCATGGTCCTGAAAGTACCAACCAAAAACAAAATAACCCTACACATCTAAACTCAGACAAAAAGTTTGCTATTAGCGAGGACAAGACAAAGGTTCACCCTTCACACACCCAGTTCTGTATGGATCAGAATATAAATGCAAAACGAAGCTGTTTGACATTTTGTCTGTTCTTCTCAGTTGACATTCTCTGTCTGGAGGAAAAAAATGCACTATTGAACACTGAACACAGAGAGGAAGGCAGTCCATTCACTTACATTCACCCAAACAGCTTCATATAACCTATGTAGAGGAGTAACTTCTCACACCTTAAAAGAACAGAGGTGACAGAAAACACTCATGAGCAGGTATAAAATGCCTAGGAAATTTCCTCGCATCTCTAAATATATATTGTGACAGGATGTTAGTTGTGCTGTGATCACTGTTGTTCGGTTTGCTACGCTGGTGTGATATTGAACTGGCTTTGTGCCTAGAAGTAGAACACACAGAGAGTAATGAGCTATTAGAGGAATATTGATCTATTCAGGGCCATTGCCACAGAAGTCAAATGGATGATACAGCAGCCACAGTATGTGGACATAGCAGTCTATTATATGAGCGAGACAGGGGCAATGATACACTCATTAGCTGTTGGTGCATCGCTGACACTCCTGCTCTGATAAAGCACACAACAAACACCCTGAAAGAGAAGTCAAAAAGTAATCGCAGACACTTAACTGAATATAAAAAAGTAAACGATTGTGTTTAAATATGACACAGGGCAGGTGGAAGGAAAAGCCTACTCCTTTTAGTCATCTGCACGGCAGGCAGGTGAATGTTTAATGATGGTAAAATGGAACAAAACACCTCAACCACCTGCAGGTTTCTGCCTCCGGTGACAATGTTTTTATTTGGCTATTAGCCCTTTTCCTTCCCCGCTGAGCAGCATCAGCAACACACATTCATCTCTGCTTCAGTGTATCACACAGGGTTTGTTTTTACACAAGTTTTTAGACCTCTAGGCAAGAGCGACACATGCCCCCCCCCAAAAAAAAAAAACCTTCCACAAGGTTAAGTCTGACAAGGTTAAGTGGTCTGATTCACTGGTTGCACTCAAACTCATTTCATGGAGCGTTTCTGTTTGGGAGCAGCGTCACGGAGATGGAGAAGTGGTCAAAGGATTGTGGTCCTCACGAATAAGACCTGGTTTCAGGGTTAGGGTTAAAAATAGGGGAGGTTTGCGGCTATGGCCTGGGTTAAGGCCTAATTGTGATAACTGAGGTTAGGGTAGAGGTCTGGGGAATGCATTATGTGTGAGTGAGCGAGCGAGAGAGCGAGATTGTTAATGATAACCCACATCCCATCATAGCCACACACACACATACTGTTCCCATTGACATGGTTTCAGCTGCGCTTTAAATTCCTCATATGGAGATGAATGGGCATCCGCCGCCACACAACTATTTGTCGCGTAGATGATTACTGTCATTACTTAATCAGCTGTGATTGCATTAATCACTAATGAAATAATGGCCAATTAACTGAAATCCTTTTCTGCCTGATCCAGATGGTTAGTTTTAGTGCTCAATCACAGCAGTCGCATCTGTGTGGCCAGACCGCTTTAAAAACACGATATGTCATTGTGAATAGAAATGCCACCAGATGTTATTGTTAGTGTATCTTAACCCCTTAACCCTATACAGTTGACGTCTTAAAACCTAATGTCTTGACGCTTCAGCTTGACTCTCCAATCACTCTGGCTCCAATTGATGTAGGGCAAGATGTCGGTGCCTGTATCCAGGATATTTTGGCTTCGTTGTAATTCAGTGGGAGGAGGTGGAGACGTGTCATCCATCTTTACAGTACAGTCAGTGGTACAAATGAGAAGAGCGGGATGAACCGAGGGCCACTGTCTGACAGCAGGAAAATGTTTCTAGTATTAGGGCTTTTTCTATTCTGTACGTGAACCTGAGATATGAAATATGATCCGGTATAGATTCTGATCAAAGCCGCTCGCTCAGCAGGAACTGTGTGGCTCTCGAATGGAATCGAATGAAGAGTCTTGGCATCATTTGTTACAGTAGTTGTCTCCAGGCAATGTTCTGATTTAATGCGCATGCACTTTACACTCACACACACAAACGCACAAAGAGAGAGAGTGAGTCTGCTCAGAGAGTTTTAACTGGCTGCAACTAATTTTGGAGCAGATTTTGGTTAGTAAATGTGGGCGACTGCCAATTAAAACTCTCAACTCACCCCCCCCCCCCTCTCTCTCTGCTCCCCCCCCCCTCTCTCTGCTTGTCTCTGTTGCTCTCGCTCATTCACACCAAATAATTGCTATTCAGATGTTGCACTGAATAATTTCCATGACCAGGGATGTGGGAGTAGAAAGCCTCCGCTGGCCTCCCTCACACTCCTCCTTTCCTCGCTATCTCAGAACTCGGCATAAATATTCATGAGTGTATTTGAATAATGTGAAATGGAATGACAAAATATCGTTTTGAGAGGAGAAGAGTGGCAGCAGCAGGGAGGTGAGGAATAAGAAACAGCAGAGGTGGAAGAGTCTGTCGGACCTGAGGTGCTGGTCCCCTCTGGGTTGAGCCTCCAAAACAAGGGAAACATGAACCCTGGAATAGGAAGTGCAAGGAAATAAAGACATTATAGTTGTACTCGCAGAGAAGAGACAGAGCGGGTGAAGTGGTCAGTACACACAGGTCATTACCAGAAACTGGACTCTGTCTCTCTGTTGTTGCAGTGTCACACTGCTGCCTGAACACAAAAAGCTGTGGTGCATGGATGGGATACGGCAGTGTTTGTATGGGTTGTAGAAGTGGGACTCTGCAGGAGAGGTGGCTGTTCAGGTGTGGAAAAGACAGGCACAGAGGGAGCGAGGTGACGACAGCGTCTCGCAGGGGGGAGAATGTGAGAAGCGAGGGAGATGTGTGGTCTTGTCGCGTGTGGCCGCGTGCCCGGGTTGATCTGTTAGATGAGACAGATTGTGTCGTCGTGCTGGTGACAGGGCTGCCCTGATCTCTGCCACGGGGATGAGGGATGGAGCGCCTCATCTTCTCCGATGAAGAAATACAATCTTGTGGAGAGTACAGTGGGAACAGAGAGTGTACTCCACTGTTTCTCTGTGTAATGCCTGTTGAGCATGCCTTATGTTTTCATTTTATATGCTGTTACACTGCATTTAACTTGCCCTTGAGCATGTTGTGTGTTGCACAAATGAAGTTCGCTATGTTGCACTTAAAGAAACACTAAACACGAAATCATCATTGTCTAGTCCATTATGCTTAAATGGCACAAAAAGATTTGAATACTGAGTACTATCACAATAAATAGGTCATGTTATTAGTGGTGCTACTTAATCCAGCATTAATCCAACCGGTTAAGTCTTATACAAATAATAATAAATAATACATAAATAAATAAATAAACAAACTCATGGTGTTTTCCACTGTGTACAATCCACCATGATTTGGTGGAGCTTGGTCAGCACTAAACTTTATCAGTCCTATCAGAAATAATGTTGTTGCTATGTAGCAGTATTGACTGGAGATGCAGCTGAAACTGTTTAACAGTAAGTGTCAGGTGATGTGACGAAAATAGGTGACCAAAAAAAAGAGTCAGTTTGAAGTGTACTCGCTGAAGTACTCTGAAAAGTAGGTTCTGTTGTTTTTCCTTTTTTTTCTACAAAAACTGAAAATAGTAACAACTACAAACCTAAAAGAAACTATCATCTAAAGAGTATGAGAGTAAAACTGTAAACAGTAATGACAATTTAAAGAACGTTCAAACGCCAGCAATGTTTGAAATTCATTTAATACTGTAAAAGTTCATTTCGATTTTTTTTAAAATTTTATTTTTGATTTAAACTTTTTGTATTGGCTTTGCCATCCGGATAATTATTTTGTAAATATAAGAACACAGCCCTGCTATAGGCTCTATATTTTATGAATATCACCCTGAATTACTTGAAATTACAATAACATTTTCTTTTCCCAGCTGTGAACATAACCAGAGGTGTTTCCATTTGAAAAGAGATGGCAAATTGTAATAAGAACCAAACCCTGTGAGGTGCAGAACAAGTGAGGATTTTACGAAGCATCTTTAATAAGAATCAGTCATTCTTCCTTTCTTTCTTTGTATCCAAACACACAACCACAATACAAGGCACTTTGCATACAGAGTTATTTAGATTGCCATCAGACTGAAGACTTTGTTAGTCACACAAACTCTGTCCTTGATCCAATCTTTTATAAGTAGCTAAATCTGTGTCCCTTATCACTCAGGACAGAAAACAATGAGCTTGGAAGAAGAAAAAGACCTGAATGAATGAACAGAGGATAAAGAGGAGGGGGAAAAAAACATAGATTGCAGTGGAAATTGATTTTGAGCAAGTGTTTGTATGCGACAAAAGGTTGGCATCTGAAGAGAAAATGGTCTCCTTGAATAAGTGCCGTGGGGGAAATGTGGTTTAGACCTGATAAAAGGATGCCAGAGACGGACACGATGGATTGAGAGTGAAAGATAAAGAGTGATTAAATAAAATGAGAGAGGGGGGCAAAACAGACGCCAGAAAAAACAAATGTGAAAAACAAAATTGAGCAGAGGGAAAGGGACTTAGAGAGAGAGAGAGAGAGAGAGAGAGAGAGAGAGATGTGGGTGGGACGAGGAGAGGAGAGGAACAGTGGGTCCCTGTCGTTTAAATTGCCCGAGCAGACTGAGTGATAAATTCAAGTCGTCTCTCCTCTGTTCTTAACATTGTGATTCATTGCAGCAGTGTTATTAACTAAAGGTCACTCCTCCAGAGGGTCGGAGGCACAGCACAATGCCCCAATCGTTTATTCAAAACGAACTAAATAAAAACGATTAGGCAAATTGGCATTTTGAAAAATGAAATGCCAAGAGCTAAGATGATCTGCCCATTCACTGCAAAGCGCCCGATTCCAAGGCCAAGTATTTTAATTGATTATTAATCAAGTGCATACTAATGGATTACTCAATTTTATATTGTTAGTGGAAGTTACAATGTCCTGCATCACAAGCAATGTTCAGATAACATTTTGAGGAATTTTCCGTTTTTCCAGAACATGACAGAGTCAGTCCATACAATAAGTGTGAGGAGACGTTCCCTCAGTCGGCAGACATTCAGCTGACGCTGCTGAGCTCGCTGTGGAGCCTGCACTGCTATCTGCTGGTGTTCATGCTTTAAATTAGATTCCCATTCACATGCGGAGGGTGCACAGAGCGAAATGTGAATGTGATGATGGAGAGAGAGAGTGAGGTCATGACAGCTTCTGAAAAAGAAATGTTTTATCAACGTGACTCATACAGGGACGAGAGGAGATGGAGGATCTTTGTAGAGCGGTGTCCGTGGGATCGACGCGATCTGTGGGTCAGAATGTGAATCCACAAACACTGACAAAAACACCACACAGCTGTTAGGCACAGTACATGAGATGATGGACAGAGATTGTATATAGTAAAATCAGTAATTACTAATTCAACGTGTGGGAAACACCAATGCAAGTAAAATATTTTTGGGATGGATGTTCATCGGCAGAGGGGAGCTGCCGAGTCAGCAGGTTTGTTTCCATGAAAGTGTCATTACATGGATTGATAGCAAAAAAAAAAGTTTTGCATATAGCAGTGGTAAAGCATCGCGTTGAGCAGTGTAGTGGTATAATGGTTCCAGAGTGCTGCTCTTAACATTGCAGATTTTTAATGCACACCAAAGCATTGTGGGTAGAACTGAAACTGGAGGGTGGGGTTTGTGATGTAGTCATGAATTCATCTGATCCATTTCTCATCCCTGCTAACTTTATTTTGGTACATGGTGGCTTTTTATAAGTCCAACTGACAATGACAGACTGACTGGGCTATGTATAGCCCACACTGCAAAACTGCAACGGAGCCTGATTCAGTTCATGAGAATTTCTTGTTACATCACAAAACCTTTCGACTTTGCCTATTTGAAGCCTACAGACTAAGTCTATATCACCGTATTATCATCCTGGTGATGTATGGTTATAAGATTGATGGATTTCCCAGGCAGGTGGATTAGTGGTGAACATGTATGCTGTGGCAGCGTGTGTCTCATGTGCTAATCATAAAAAATGAAATGGTGGTTAGAATATAAAATATAACCATTTATTATACACATATGTTTTGTCCTTTGTTGTTCCTGAAGTGCAGCATACCCTGTCTGTCACTTTAAATGTGTGTCAAAGTGGCCCATCAATCAGTGAGGACTGGGGAGGGAGGCGCCGTGACGTTTTGGTCGTTGTTTTAAATGAAGGTGGAGAGCGATGGTGAGGGAAGCTATGCATCAGCAGGCAGAGGAGAGGAGGCCACGTATAAAGCCTGGTTCCTCGTTACCCATTCCTCTTCTGCTTTTGTTGTCATCTCCCATTTGGCTCTCACCTTGGAAGACCCACGTCTTTTTTCAGTGAGCCAACATTTTCCACTCACAAAACAATCGGCGCTGGAACACGGCTCCTCTCCTCCCCTTTCCTTTTGTGGTTTCAAGGGGGTAGTGATGACAATGAGCTCATTTCAATTTATTAAAGGTGCAATAAATCAAACGAGGATGTCATGTTTCTCTGCTCACATGATTTGTCGTGGCACTTAGTGTACACTTAAGAAGTGGATGCGCATTTTGCGTGCCCATAGACTTGAGCTAGCGTGTGTTTGAGCGTGCACATGTGATTTTTTTTTTTTTTTTTTGGTAATCTTGTGGACTTTCAGTCATACATTATTCATTAAATTGCTCTAAGAAAGAAGAACATCCTTGAACCAAATCTTGAAACTCATTCATCCTCAGAGAATGACGTTATATAGAATTACTAGTAAGATGAGTACACACCCATAGGTGTGAGCTATAAACATCATATGAAAAGGTTCATAGTGGTTGGCGTGGTAATAATTCAAATATAAACCTAGTACATCAAAATATAAATCAGAATGCATATTTTTAATTTTTGTTTTTTAAAATGGGTTGATTCGAAATATGAAAAAGGAAAATTAATTAAAAAAAACGATATAAATAGGACCAAAGCGGAGGAAAATTGGCCCTGAGCAGTAAATATGGTTAATTGATGATAAGATTATGATAAGATTACCTGATAGTCACCTGTGAAGGAGCTGACTGTTTGGGGTGATCCTGCTGTGCTCCTCCTGCTGGCTGTCTGAAAGAAGGCCAGTGATTTGTTGCCTGTCAGCTTAGATCACTGAGAGCAGCCATTTTCCAATAGAGCACACGTCTACGTCTGATCTTCCCCGTTCACAACTGGAGTATCTAACGTAATAAATGTAATTTCATTTACTGAGAATCTAATATCTGTGCACTTCCTTTACAAGTATGTGGGTCTGTTAGTCCACTTAACCTCTGGTGGTTGACTGCTCATTCATTCATTAAGCACATTCATCCAACTAATTTGAGAGTAACAAATGAGTCTCGAATGAAATGGAGATGTTTCAGTTAACATCAGTGAGTTCTGAATCATGAGTACAGTGTAATATACTGTACAATTCTTCTTTATAGCTATATATAATATAAATCTTCACTCGTCTACAATAACATTGATAACTACAATGTAATAATGTTAAGCGCTACCAGACATTAACATTAGCAGCTGTATACATATTATTGGGATTATAACCAGCATTAGCAATTACTAAAAGTGACATATATTTATATATGCAACCATAAAATATTATATTACATATATTTTATGGTTGCATGTAAGTAATAGGGTTTTGTAAACCAAACTTCACATTTGTTCACCTTCTCATACAAAATACATTCGATTTAAAACCTGCCACAAACCTTTTTGTGAAATGACCCCCCCCACCCCCCCACCCTCCGAATGTTTACTAGATAGTGCTCATCCAAACAGTCACATATTTGTTATGTTGATGAAGCCATATTATGGGCCCCACTTTCATTGTTTCCTCATCTGTTTCCATGGACACTACGCATTTCCAATTCAAAACACTGCTGAACAAATGCAAGTATAAAATGAGCAGCTAGTGGAAGAATATGCATAGAGGCAAAATATGCTCTAGCACATTCATATATGTAGATGGCATTTAAAGGAGGAGAATTTTTTTTCACTAATAGATTTGCAGCTTTCAGTCAAATGTTTATTCAATCAAAGATGTTATTTGCTGCTAAAGTATTGATGTGAAACACTTCTAGCTGGCAGGCAGCATACAGTGCACACTGCATACACATATTAACTGTACACATACTGTATGCCCAACCCTATGTGAATAGGTGAATATTACCAAGACGTTCCCTCTGTCTAGTACTATATGCATCCATAGCTGCCATAAATGCCTTTGAGTGAAACAGAGAATTTATAGGCACCGGGCTTCTTCATGTTGAACGAACAGGCTGACAAACCCAAGAGCCACAGTTCTTCCCAGCTGCTGACCTTTGCTGCAGATTATTCACATGTCAAGTCACAAAATTCAGCTTTTTAATAGAAGACAGTTGTTTTAATGTTAAACTGCCCCTCAGATTGCTCTTGGCCTCATTTCTTATTTGTCTTTTTTTCTGTAGAGCTATTTGCAACGCGTGGTGCTTATCCAGAGAGCAGATTGATCGATCTTTGATGCACACAAGGTGGACAAAATATTTCAAACCCCTCCGAGTCAGAACAGTATAAACAGTACTGCATAATGAAATGCATTTTTTTAACAGGGTGCAGTAGCTTTAGCCATAGGTCTACTTAAAATTATGCAAAATGATTGTGCAAGACGAGTAGTTTACGTGTTGGAGTGACCATACAATGGTCATTGAAAACAAGCCATGTTTGTCTCTCTCTTACTCCACAGAGCAACTGTGCACAGTTTTAGTTAAATAATATGATCAGTGTCACAGGCACTGATACAGATTGTGACAGGTATTATAGTATTAGAGCCCACAACAGAGTAGAGCTGCAGTTTGGTGGGGCTGTCATTGTTTTGTTAGAGTTGCCCAAATTACCCAATACAGACAAACACAAAATGTACTTACAAGCAATGTGCATTCAAGTACCCTCATGACCACACACGGCAATTAGTATAATGGGTAAAATATGTTGGTTTTCCACCAAATTAGCCTCGAATTTCGATAATAATGATAATAATAATGAAGACAGCAAATCACCAAAGTCATTTTATTTTGTCACCTTTAAGCCATATTTCACAGTAATTACTCTAAAGCAATTAATCTTATCCAGATGCTTCAATCTGGAACATCTTCTATCTGCAACAGAGAAGCTGACCCAGGGATTGTGAGCTAATGACATAGTTCTATCTTAAAACACACACAGACAATGTCAACGTACTGTAGTGTGTTTGTAATTTAAAGTTCGTCAAAAGCCTTTTTTATTATCCACTTTAACCTTGTCTTGCAATTTCATGCTTCAGCTAAATCTAAATGAAAGTCCAGTCTTTGGCTACTTTGTGAGGATGATGTACTTCTTACTTTCGTAATTGCCAGTTAAATGTTGGAACTGTGCCAAGTTGCCAAACACAAAGAAGCAGTCTTTCTGGACTTTAAACTGTCCTGCTGCTATGCCAACTACAGAATTACTGCCACTGTCTTATCTCCCCTGACTCTCAACCTTTATCTCATCTCCTTTGCACTTTGGCTGGTAACCTCTTTTCATATCGACCCGTCTGAGGCCCTCCACCTCGTTAATGATGTGTAATTATCCCCGAGTGTGTGTGAGGTGAACACTGATTTCTCCGTGTCAGGGATGTTGACAGGCCCGACATGACATCATTGTCCGGGGGCTGACCGCCTGTCTTCCCGGTGAAACACTCCGGGTCAACAGTCGCCGTGCGGGGGGGCGGACACTCGGCGACAGAGATCACCAAGCAAAATGACTTTGGCTTTTTCTCTCCTCCTTTCCTCCAAAAGAAATCAGCCAACCGCTCTCTAAATGCAAATAGCCAGCCAGGCTTTTTATGTGCTGCACTGACCATACATTGGCATTTCACTGTGTGGGTGGGTTCAGTTGGAAGTGTAGGTTCTGGGTGAATGACATCCACTTGCATAGGTCCTCCATCATCCTTGGCATTGGACAGCTCTTACAGCAGAATGAATGTTCTAGTTGAAAGAGCAAGACTGAAATCTTTATTTCTGGGGAGATCCGAACTGAATGCGTTTCCAAAACGCGGACTCCTCTATATGCTCTAGCTCTATAAAGAAACACAAACTTTGTGTGGCTTGTTCCAGTTATTTGAGTAATGCCAGTGTTGAGCAGACCCATGATAAGATCATTGATCAAAAGAAAACATAAACATTTATGATGTTTTCACCTTTTGTCCTCGTTCTCTTTTGAGTTCTCTTTTTTTCCCCCACATTCCTTTTTTTAGAGACGCCACCGCTGTGATGAGCTGAACGTGCAGCTGAGCCTGAGTGAGCGGCTCTGAAGTATTTCGATGAGTAGATGAAAGAATCTCTGTGTCTGCGCCTGATGAACCATTGCGAGCGATAAAAGAATATATGGAGTATGAACTGTGAAATTAAAGCTTTGTCTGCCATTTTCCCTCTGTGCGCCAGGCTTTAAAAAAAATGACGCAGATAAAATTACTACAGCTCAATTCAGATTGTTTAAATTTGCCAATTTCCTCTCTGTGCCAGTCTCATTATATAAACGTTGCAGGAGCTAAATTCGATCCGTATCTTTTCCTTATTTTCTGGGCGATCCACTCAGACGTACATCAGAAGCCATGATAAGACGAGGCTGTCTATGCACCCTGAAGGAGCTTTGGTCTTTTGAATACCATTACCTCTGCCACTTCCTGCAGATGTCTGCAGCAGGATAGTCAAACCCAGTCATAACCAGGCAGACGTGGCTTCAGACGACACTGTGAGAGAAACAATACCAGAGCACCACAGCAGAGGTGATATTACTGATTTACGATCGCTATCCCCAGGGGTGTCTGGTCTGCTCACTGGTCGGTGTGACGCGTCCAAAGTTAATACAGTGGGAAAGGTTTCACCCTCTAATGAATTTTGACTTTGACTGTTGAAGGGCAGTGCATTGGGAATGCACTCTGTGCTTTGGGAGAACTCCGGATAAATTATTGCATAGTGTCAATAAATCAAATGTATTATCTTGGTTTCAAGTTTTCCTTGCGCTCTTTTCTCTGTCACAGGTAAGTGCTGCCAATGACCTCCGCCGGGACAGAGAGAAATATAAAGCGGATGAATACACTCCCTGTACACTCCTCTTCAGCTCCACACACATCTCTGTTAGCAGTTTCTATACTGTATACTCACAGCCAAAGCAAAGTAATGCTGGTGTCAAGGATTTGTCTCTTCTTCACTGTTTTTGTCACTTGTCCCTGCAGGTGAACGACCAGAGGAGACAGACGTTGTCTCATGGCTTGGGACATGGGTCTTGTGTTTACGACCCTTTTCACTGTATGATAGCACATATTCCTGGTCATGTTAGGGCTCATATATTTACAAATGAATGACAAAAGTTTGAGAATAAAGTCCTAAAGTGGAACAGAGTAGGAGTAATGTGGTGTCGATGGCACATTTACCAGCGCCTTGATTTGCTGTTGCTGCAGTCAGATGAACTGAATGTCCCTCAATATTGAGACCAAGCCAAATTAACCTGGTCATCCATCAGTGCCTCAGGAGCCGGTAATATTCAGGTTTGGGCTCGTAATTCCAAAACGGTGAAACCTTTATTTCCCTTTTTTCCCCCGTTATGAGGACATCACTTGTGAAATAATGTGAAAATACAACTTTATGGAAGCGTGTGATGACAGACATTACTATGCAAATGGAAAAAAGCATTAAAGTGCAATCAGTTGTGGCTCCACAACACACCAGACTGCAAATTTTAGAAAGTGAAAGGATCATTTACTAGGTGTGTATGTGTGTGTTTGTGTGTGTGTGTGTGCGTCTGTGTCCTCAGTGCAGGTGTTTTAAAAAAAAAACCTGCTTCACCACCATTTTTGTTAAGTGTATGAGTGATTACGTGATACGGGTGTAATCCCACCATGCTAGGTAATTTGTTCTTCAGCATTGTTCACTGTGGCAGTTGAGCCTGAAATGGGCTGCATCTCTTTGTCAGAGTGAGTTTAAGAGGCCTTGTGATGAGTGTTTGTCTGCTGACTGCTGGTAGAAACGGCCGTGAAGTGTTCGTCCATAATAAGTCATCTCATATTTGCTAAAACCCCCAATTCGAACTTTTTGAAGGACTGACTGGAGTGGGGAACGAGCTTTGTCGCGCGGCTCATGATGTGTTTACTCTGGAGAGTCTTGGAGAATTGGGCAGATAACTGACTGCTCTGCAGAGGCCATTGACTCTCTTAATCTGTTGCACAGTTCAGCCTCAATAAATACATCTGTAACCTCCAACGCCCTCATCTGAAGAGGAACCGCCAAGCAAACAGGAGGGTGGAGGAGTCAGTCACAGAAATGGCTGCTTTCAGACTCCTTTGCATGCAGTAGTACGCTGATGAAAGCGTGACCCTTGATACTGAGTAATTGTCAGTCATCGGGGTGATGCACACTTATGCCTGAGCCTGTTTCTTACTCCTGTGACCTGCATGAGCAGGTCATGGCTCTGTGCTGTTAGTGCGATTTTCCAAAGGCAAAAACAGTCTGCAGACGAAGCAGTAACTCCGACCCGGAGCTCGAGCGTACACGTACACAGATGCCGTTTGCATTTGAGAAGCCAGTGCTCACTGAGACGTTATATTATTTTACATTACATTATTGGACGGTGGCATCGATCCAGCACAGCCTGACACACTGAGTTCATTATTTCATTTAGAATATCGTCATATTTAAAGTCTATTTTTAATGCTGCCATTTGGATGACAGGTAATATTCTAACATGCTGCTCAGATCTTGATGTGCATATGAACAGAATCAGATATAATTATGAAAACTGACTCTGAAAAGACATTTAATATGTTGTGATGAAATGCGGCCGTCTCATATTTCTGACAGGAGTAAATTAAGATTGAATGATGAAAGCGTAGACTTCCTATTTCCAAAGTTTTGGTGTCATGTTTTCTTTTTTTTCTTGAGGTTATTAATATCAATATCCAGTTTCTGTTTTAATTTTTCTGAAAGTTGTTTTTCTTTTTCGAGTGATGATGAGCAGCCGCCGTGAGCAGTGAATCTCACATCCATCTAGAATTCACACACTTGGTTGATTATTGACAGCAGCCTGTCACCTCATATACTCATCCGTAAATCACATTAAATAACAAACCAGTCAAATGTGGCAGATCACGTCATTACAGCCTGAAATTAAATAGACAATTTTTATCAAGATTAAAGTCAGTCAGAGTTTCCCCAACCACTTTATTATTTTGCACATCTAATAGGAGTTAACAAATGTGTATGAGTATTAATAACGCTGTGAGTAATATTCATATAGTACATGCAAATATGTTACTGCTGATAGAACGCAGGCGGTGCAGGGCGTTTCCCTGATGTGGCAGGCGAATGGCTCAGTCTTTGTTTACTATACGTTTTTCCTGGATGTTTCCTGGATGCAGGTCAGGGTGATCAGTAACACATGAATGCAGAGTTGGAGGTGTCACAGTCAACCATGTCACACATCGATTAACATGACAGAAATGTATCTTTGTATGTATAAAGGACCAATTTAAATGCTGTGAGACAGGTTTTTTTTTTGCTGATTGTCATCTTCCCTGTGGGCGAATGCACCAGTCACAGTGCTGTGCGTGAAGGCGGACATGTAACTTACAGACAGACAGACAGACAGACAGACAGACAGACAGATGAATCTGCCTGGTTGGTTATATATCCGGGAGTCAGTTATAAAAGCCTATAATAGGTTATGTATCCCATCAACTTAACAGCGTGAGACAAACCACTTAACATCAAACTGCAAAATGCTTGTTTCATGATCCCTACTAAACTATTTCAGGCAACACAACGTAAAAATATACACAGCATGTATGACTGTGGTTACAAATAAAAAAAACAAAACAGTTTTCGTTTTCTTGGAGACAGACAGACATCCAGGCAGATTCAGCAGGTGTGTTTCTGAGGAATTCATGAGGTGCACTGTCGAGTCAACACTGTCAGGTGTTTGTGGACTGAGGAGTTGTTGAGATAGCATCCATAACCCTCATTCCACATTCCACATCGACTGCACTAGTTGTAACGTCAGCAGAAATGTCACAGCTCTGACACTGGTTTGTGATTTTGCACAATGTCGCTTTGTGCGTTTGTTAGTTGGTGGTGTATTAACAGGAACATTACCCTGACCATTGTAACAATGCTGCACACGGACAGGAGGAAACATAATTACCAGTGTCTGGTAACAGGTTCATCCATTTCCTCCAGTGAGGAACCATTGCACAGGGCAAATCAGATGCTGTAGATAAAAGCTATGAAGTGCGTTTGACTTCAGAGCTCATGAGCTGTGCTCTGCATCAGAAGAGGAGAGAGAATCTCTCGCTCTGTGTGAAGCTTTTACACCACAGATTCCAAGTTATCTAAAGAAAAAAAAGAGAAGTGCACCGTGCAGAGTACCTTACAACAGTAATGTGTCCTCAGCCTTTGCAAACAGTGGGCGGCCTAAAACAAGTGAAACGTCATATAGTGATTTGACTGGTACGTTTGTATTTTGTGTTTTAATGAGTTGTAGTAGTAGTAGTAGTAGTAGTAGTGCGTTATTCCAGTGAAATGTAAACCCTCTCACACGTCATCCACCGGCGTCGGAGCCGGAGCTGTTTTTATCCGGCCTGTGTTCTCACACGTCTGATCGTGTTAGATCACAACGCGTCTGCTCGGCGCTGTGGGCCAGCAGATGGTGAGCTGATGACCATTCATAATGGAGGAAATGAACATTTAATCACCTGATAACGGAAATTAGATTGGCTTGTAGTTGTATCAGGGGAGCCCGCTGTCTTCATTTGAGGTCTGGACATATGGGGCGTCCTGTCAATGTAGCAGAATGCTTCTATTCAGTTTTATGGAAACCATTAGCAGTCGTGGGTTTAAATGAAGGCCACCTCGTCTGACAATGTGGACTGTGTGACACTGCGAGGTCATGTATTGTCCTCTTGTTCTTAGCCAGAGGGACGTTGTGTCCTCTGAGGGTCCTGTCCTTTCTCATGTCTCCATGTTCTCCTAAAGCTGATCCAAAGCTGGACAGCTGTCCCCAGTCCCAGTCTGTCTTCTGTCTGGAGCTGCTCTCTCGTGGACGTCAGGTCTCCACCAGAGAGTAAGCACACACAGAAACTCACCTCCATCTCCTGTCCTTCAAACCAGGACTGAACTTCAGCGCTCAGTCTGTCTGCTCTGACTGATTTACAGAGCTGTGTGTCGGATCCATCACAGCTGTTTGGCAGGATTTAACCAGTTTTACACAACCACCAATCCATTTCACACATTTACCCCATTCAGTTTTTCATTTCAGTGTGATTTTCATTATCTTTCTGATTAAAACCCTGACGCACTTATTTTTTTTTCCCTAATTATGTGCACAGATGGTTTATTATGTTAGATCAATTTGCCTAAATGAATTCAGCGTTCTTTATGCACTGTATTTATTCTTTGTCAGCGGCAGGCACTTTATTTTAAGGGGAACCTCTTTTTCTCTTTTTCCAATCTTCCTCCATTTCTTCTACCACCTGCTCCTACTACACTCATTTCTCTGAACAGTACCAGACATGACGTCAGGACTTAATCGACTTGCTCAGAGTAGTGTATTAATGAACCTGGTAAGCAACAGACCAAGCATAGCAGAGCTGCAGCAGCAGGTAATTCAGTTCTGGTTAAAAAGTTCATATTGTCCTTTTTGTCTTGGACAACCTGGCACACACACACACAAACACACACACACAAACACACACACACACACACACACACATCAATTCCTCTGCTTCATCCGTGTATTGACCTCGCCACTGACTGTAAAGTCAGGGTGAAATGAAAGAGACAAAGAGGAAAAGGAGAGGAGGAGAGGAGCAGGCGTTGTCAGTCAAGGTTTTGTCGGCTATTGACAGCACATGAATTGGGTTCATCCAAGACTTTTAGCGGATATGTTGTAAATCACCAAGAAAAAAAAAGCCAAACACAACATCCGAGCAGCGATGCTCGGATGTTGTGTTGGGTCCTAGGAACGAAGATGCAATCGAGTGGTTTATGATAAAACCAGGAGCTATAAATATACATATAAATGTGGAGTGTGAAATAAAAAAAGAACAGAGAAGAGTGAAAGGGTGGATAGAGGACACGGCAGAGAAAGAGGGAACTTAACCAGGGAATAGCAGAGAGATAAAAACAGATTAGAGGTAAACAGCAGGGGGACGCCACAGTGTCCTCTCCCACCAGACACAGGAACTCTTCATCACACTGGGCTGCATGTGTGTGTGTGTGTGTGCGTGACTTCTGACCTGGCCTCAGGTAAGTTTGTTTCAGTGTGTTTGCATGCTGGGGTTTATTTGGACCCGTCTCGCTGAAGTATATCCACCTCTGCTTTATATAGCAAACGCAGAAAACAGGAAAAAAAGAAGAAAGATTTTCCATATGAGAGTCGATATGAGATGTCAAAAAAAACAAGCACGGGAGAAATGTCCCCTGCAGCCTGAACTAGACACATATTTATCATACACTCACTTTGCCTTGACGTAGTACACTGGTCCTAGACGACCACCTGCTGTGACGTATGAAGTAAAGAGGCGCGAGCGGATCCTCAGCTCGCGACAGGTTTCAAACAAGTGATGTTTACTATTCACGCTAAACTGCCGGTGGCTGTTTATAGCTGCGCCATCGTAGCCTCGAACTGTATTCCTAAGTTTTAAATCAACCACCTCCCCTCCCCCTCCCCCCAAACAAAAGTCACCAGTGGGTTGGGGCGCTCGTGTCTGCCCCCTTCAGCCTTTGTCCTCCTCCTCCCACATTCCATCGTTTTCACTCCAACACAAAGTCATTCAGTCTCCAGAGTTTGTATTCACCTTCAGGCTGAAAGAAGCGTTTTGTGTATTTTTCAGTTGTTTTGCAGCCCACATGAAAGATGGGGGCATTCCAGTACAAAAAAACCTGACTTTCATTACTCACCCCCCCCCCCCCCCCCTCATTACTCCCCCCCCCCCCCCCCCCACCATACAGACACACACACAGACACACACAACTCATTGACAAAAGCGGCTACGCACTACCTCCACTTACTGACCTTTGATATGCTTTTCCAACCTGCTTTGGCTTTGTATTCGATTTCCACTGTTCTGCCTGAAATCATTTCCTCTACACGTTCTCATTCTCCATCTCTGCACTAATCAAGCATTCGAGTTTTCACACTCTGCTGCTGTTAACACCGAGCCCCCTCTCACCTCATCTCAGGTCTGACTGCAGGCCAGCCTCTCCCATGCGTGCCATGCCAGACAGGCCTGGCACACTCACTATCTCACGCTGGCATGGAGCACATTTTTTCAGCCTCCATTCCTACAGGAGGAGTCAGCTAATTAGTCTAAAACAGAAGAGACTCGGAGCTTTCAGCAGCTGGATTGGTTGGAGTGAAATAGAGCCAGCATCCCTGGCCTCTCCATCCTCAGACCCTATTTACTCCTCTCGGATAAATGAAGTCAGCGTAATAGCATGTAATTTTATCAAGTTATATTAGCCAGTCTGGGATTTCAGATTGTCCTTGTTTGGTGTCTGGGTGTTAATTGTCTCTGCTCTCTCTGTCTGTTTTTTTTTTGGGTTGCTGTCTTCGGATCGGCGTTACCCTGTGGCTGACTGTGTATGTGGCTCTATGGAACTGCAGGTAAAACTACCTTTTTTTTTTTTACTTTTTTCCTTCTGCTAACAAGGTGTGAGAGTACGAGTGCATTTCGACAAAGCGGTGATGGGTTGAGCTCTGCTAAACAACTAAAGGAAACATGGCAGAAGCATTTTGTGAAAATTGAAACAATTGAGGACAAACAGTCATACTGCTTTCAAGTACGGGACTGAATCATATGTTACCTCTCTAAAAGCCAAAAGTCTCTCTCGGCTGAGACCTCCTATTTATTTATCCTCAATGGAGTCGAGAATCAAAGGGGTTTGAAATGTATTGTTTTTAGGATTGGACAGTGAGATGGATTTCTAACTTTTGTTTCTTTCTTTACGTACTCCGCGTAATGTGATGAATCAATATATGATCAAAAACTGGATCTGATGCTTAAGTTAATGTGTTTTCATGTGTTTTTTCATGTTTAGGTCCAAAACATTTCTGAATTTACCGCTCATGGTCATGACTACTTTATTCATCAAGCAGTGTTTGGTTCTTGGACTAGTTTTTATGTTGTTTACAGTGGAGAGGCAGTACACGTTAGTCTGAGTGGCTGTGCACTGGATCGGTTAGAAGGACAGATGTCCCATCAACGAGCTGTTCTGATTGGGCAGTTTCTGATCCAAGCATTTTTACATGACCTTGTTTGCAGTCATTACAGTAATAATAATAATGAACATGCGGCATTTTGGCAGCGGTGTAGCAGACCTTCATAGCCATGGTTCCAATGACTTTTACGCTCGTGTAATGGTCATGCGTTATTTAGTTCAGGCACCAAACAATTTGTCCATGTTTAGGAAAAGATTTAAAATAAGAACTTTCCAAATATCACAGGACATTTATTCTCATGGGTGCAATAAAAAAAAGGCAGTTAATGTTGTTGTGGATAAAAGTGACTACATGGGCCATTGGTTTTACACAGGAAACAAACAGCAGTCTCCTGCGTGTAAGTGTGATGTGCTGTTGACCCGTCCATCTATCCTTATCCTCCTAACACTCATTCTGCTGCTCTTTATACCTGACATTATGCTTTAATCACTACGGCTGCAAGAGTACGCCTAACAATAAACTGCAATTGTGGATCATAATAAGCTGATGCACAAATGACCTCCAGCGTTGTTGTTTTTTTTTTTTTGTTTTTTTTTTTACAAGAGGACAGTCTCTTTGTACTTGCAAAAGAGCCCTTAATCATGATCTACCCTCTGCAATAACATTTTCACAGGGCCCCATTCACAGCAGTGAAAACACTGTTAGAGACGGCAGAGTGTGGCGTGTGTTATCGCTCCGCCACCAGAGGGTGTCTGGATCCAGAGCCTGCCATTGTAGTTACTGTGATGATATAGTGGCAGTGTCCACTCGAGTTATCCTGTGTGTGTGTGTGTGTGTGTGTGTGTGTCTGTGTCCTCCTGGGTTCACTCAAAAGTGGTACTTCTTTGCACACAAGTCTTTGTTACCTACTGCCAGGGGGGTTAGGGTTTCAGACGGACTTTTAATAGGATCCCTCAAAATCTACCAAAATCGATTTCCTGTCAATTTTCCAGAGGGGTGTGTGTGTGGCGCAAGAACTACATGTTAGAATGGACTGGCTGAAGATGGTGGATTCTTTTTTTTCCCCCTGTTTCCTTGCAAGGCATTTTTGACATTTCCATGAATTCCCCAATAATCTTTAATTACCTCATGGGGACAAATCAAGGTTTGTTGAATTTGAATAAATAATGCAGAGGGTCTAAACAAAACAGCCAGACAGATGTAGCGGGCTAATGGCTAATGTCTAATGTTTAGGTCCAGGAAGTGTTTTGAGTGAGATCTGGATCCTGATCCAGCTGCAGTGTTGGTGGAAACACAACAGCTCGTTTCTTCTGTTTTCATTTCGTCTAAAAAAAAACCCAAAAAAAAACACTAACATCAGCAGCTATAACCAGTTGATTTGGAAAGTGATGCTCTCAGGCATTAATTCTGCAAATGCTCTGTGCCTCAGCGGCTTAATATAAATTTCGTGAGGAATAGATAACAGTCGATGTGTACTGTGGACGTACTGTTACATCATTTAGGCCGAGTGAGCGTGACACTGTTAATAAGTCATTAGCTGTGTGGCTTTGACAAACCCTGACATTACCAAGCTTCATAAATCACTCAGCAAGCAGCATAGAGATTGCAAACATGTATCTTATAGCAGCTGGCAGTGTGGTACTGAGGAGTACTCCTGCTACTTAACCCACCAGAACTGTCTCACTACACTGTTTGTAAAGGGACGGTACAGGTTTATACCTGTGAATGTAGCTTACGTTTCCACAGGGACAAGTTATGGAGTGTTATTGTCATTCAAGTGAAAAGGTGTGGCGTGTTGTGTTGTCCTGGACGTTATGTGCATAGCCACAGTGACAGTGTACTGGGCTCTGATTGCTTCCACAATGCAGGTAACCGGCAAATGACTGTGCCAAACGCTTCCTGCATAGACACAGATGGAGCACCGGACCTGCTGGTGGTTGCGGTTGTGGTTGTGGCAGTATGCGCATGTGCTGATCACTTCACGCCTCTGTGTCCACAGAGTGTTAATGTGCTGACAAACCAAGCAGTAGTGTCATTAATAACACATTTTAAGCCTCTGACTTTTCTTCTGTAGTCCAGTAACCACCATTATACTGTAGATGCTGATGTAGATTTATCTGCCGTCTTATGGAGATTTTAATAACATTACCTTGTCAGATCTTTCCCCGTTAGAGGTGGAAAAATAATCAGCATACAGGAGCATAGAGTGAGGACAGAGGGGTTTTCCTTCACTGAGTGACTGGGTTGTGCTGTAAACAGTGAAACTGCACACTGAGCCTCCTGATGCGTGGACGTGCATCAGCACTATGCTGCATCCGCTCAGCCTGGCTCCAGTGACATCAGTAAAAGTGCACACTGCAACATCGTCTCATTTGATCCGACAGTGAGAAGAGTGGTACTTATTGCCACTTTGTATTGTTGCCAGTGTTTTTCCCACCACATGCAGTGACAGCCATATGGTTTGGATTTTTGTGTGAAAGGAGGGTTTCACTGTGAGAAACACTGAGATGTAGAAAATCTGTCCCTTTTATTCGGTCGAAGCTGTACTGTCAGTTTTTTCCTCATAATAGCATGAGATTACATGTTTGTCAGTTTATGTGTTTGATAACCTTCGCTCTTTAACTGCTATGTGGCTCATTAGGCTTGTGGATAGCATTATGTGCCCTGCTACATAAAACATATGTAGTTTGTGTAAAAATATACGAACCAGATGGTCATGAGGTTAATTTGTTAGCGTCTTTTCATTTAATGTTGATATCATGCACAGAACAGTCCTTTATATCAGCTGCTCGAACTTTGACTTGTCATAACGAGAAAACCGCATGTGTGGAGCGACTTTCATGATGGAGCCATTTGGGTGTCAGTTACCCATCATGTTATATCAGCACCATGAGGCAAGAATGTGCAAATGTAATCCGGTCATTATTAATGACAGTACTTAGACATGGGTATCAAAGCTACACATGAGAAAGGCTTGTCTTTCATCATGTCCAGGCTTTTCCTGAAATTACCACAAAGGAAAACGCATTACGCAACACAACACGCAGCATCAAATATTCAACCACTGTGAGGCCCTGCACAGTCGTTGCAGCCAGATCCACTTAGGCTTCATCACCCTGCTGATGCTTGAGGTTTTCTAGCAGTTATTCAGACAGCGATGATGCAGGCTGGTGGTGTCTCCAAGCAGCGAGGTGCACAAATATTGTCCAGACAGTGAAAATGAGACCACTCTTACATGTTAATATTCTATTCATGCAACTCTTTTTAACACCAGATAATGATATGTATATCTATGCAAGCGGGGCAACCAAAAATGACCACATGATCCCGCATGGGTGCTGATATTTTTGTCTGCTGGCTTTAATGTGCGTGTAAACAATTCGAAGGTGTTGACCACAGTAATCTGGCATTGACAGGACCAATGGATGGTAACAGGAAAGGCCAAGTTAATTAGGCTGGCTGTCTGCATGGTATGGTAATAACGTTCTTCTCCTTCTCATGCCAAATAAAGCCCCCCTCCCCTTCTTCTTCTCTTCCTTAGTTAATCTGTTTGATACTTTTGATACTTTTTGCCTGGGCATTAGAATTTGGCTCGTCCGTGCTCTTAGCGTGCACGTTCAGTTTCATTCTCTTTCTTGGCTGTGATTACAGGAGACATATTCCCTCTCCTCCGTGCAATCAATAGATACTCACAACATCAGTTACAGAGCAGGAGGTCAAGATGAAATTACAGGATGAGGTGTCTTGTTTACGTGCTTCACAGTGGGCAATCAGGAAGAAGTGCTGCGACTACGCTCACACACAACAAATCCAGCACTTTTTCTTTTAATCGATGGGCCTGCATTAAAGGCAGCGCGCAGTGTAGGTTTGCAGCTTTGCTTTCCAGTGTGGCAGTGGGTTTTTATCACAGTGTGCCACTGCAGCAGTTATTGAGCAGGGGGACATGAACCTCCCACTGCACACTGCACTTCACACTTATGGAAGCAGTAGACACAGGCGATTCCGACACTGTGCTCATGATGGAGATCAGGACTTGAACTGTTGGTCTGTCAGAAACAGGAAAACTGGGGAAAGGAGGTTACATCAAGTAGCTACTTAATTATACCGTGGTATAATGGGCTCGTCAATAATCAATTGATATTTTACCTTTTGAATCGATGAAAAAAAGGGAACGCTCACTGTTCCTGAGTCGTTATTTTAAAGTCTGCTTTTATTCCGTCCCCTTCAGACTTTTGCATTGAAATCAGCTCCACCGTTCAAAATCCATTCCCTATCTCTCCAAACATCTCATTTAGCCCCTCGCTGTGTGCAGTCAGGTCTTTTAGACCACGGCCAGCTGTGTATAGTTTGTTTGCCAGCTCTTTCACTGACAGCCATATGGTCAGTGTGTTTGTCACGTAGTCACCTTCATCAAACAGTAACCTTGGGTGGGTTTATTTTGAAAATGTCTCCTCCCTGGAAGACTAGCGTGTGTGGACGTGAGGGCAAAAGGGCGACACAGAGAAAGACAGTTTGTCCCTTTCCTCCCTCACAGCAAGGTTACAAATGTGCAGATCAGCTGTTGCATCTCGTTGTGTATTCTGAATGTGCCCGCGTCAGCTTTAGACTTCACGTACCAAACGGACATGTTGGACAACAGTCTGTCAACAGGAGGGACGGTGGAAAGAGGGGAAAAAAGAAACAGCACGTATGATTGTTATATTTAGGATCTGGGAGATGTTGTTGTGACTCAGCCACTGAAACTGAAAGATTTCATTTTGTAGACACACAGGACCTGACATTTTGAGCGTCAGACAAAACTTTGTGTACACACACTGCCAGAAATATCACGACCGCACTGCTCTTGCAGCATTACTGGGGACTGCACACACACACACACACACGCGCGCGCGCACACATCTGCCCTTCTGCTGTAATAAACCTATGATGCCATGAACCTGCACTTTCTTCAGTCTGTCAGTTTCGCTGTCATCGCAGGACGTGTTGTATGAATTCAAGTTGTGTTCATCCATAACAACATACACACCTCTCTCCCAGCATGGCAGAGGGATGCTGATGTAACACAGTCATCTTTGGCTCTGTCCTCTGCAGTGTGGCTTTTCCGGGCCGTCACAGTGGCTCCTGAGGACGCTCATTCGCAATGCAAAATAACTCCCAGAATGCTTCAGTGTGTATATCTGAGCATGTTGCTGGTCGCTGCGGAGTGTGTGGCCTGTGTTTGTGTATTCATAGTGACATAGTATAGTAATTTAGTGAGTGTGGGTGTGCATGTATATGTACTGTACATATATACATGTGTGTGTTTTTTTTGCCATTTGCAGTGAATGCAGCATTCAAAGCTGCAGCACACACATGCATATCCATCCATTGTTTATTTATTCATCTATGCACTTCCCTGTCTGACACATGTACTTGGTTGTCATCTGGCAGACATTTAGTCGCAGCAGTGTGCACCTGCAAACCCGCACACCTGCTCATGCATATAATGCTCACTCTGTACGCTTATAGTGATCGGTGTAGATGGAGTTGTTTCCATATAATTAAAGGACCTGTCCGTATGGTTACCGCTGTACATGACAGGGAAGGGGAGACAGGCGAAGAGCGTACACACATGCCTTTGGGCACACAAACCTCACACACGAGTGTGCAAATCAAGCTGTATATTGTTCCATGTTTGTAGCAATGCGAGCAATGTGGCTGCATGATTGTCAGTGTCAGTTGTCAGTCTGTGACGTCATTGTCTTGGTCCACAGTAAAATCCAGTAAATCGACAGTGCTACTATTCATAGCACCAGAGGATGTACCATACTGACTTTGTGAGGCACCACAAGCACATGCTTTGTCTTTTAAGTGAATCTCACAGCAACTGTGTGTTATGGGTTGCCGTTTCTTCCAGTGATGCCATCATGATGTCACTATTATAATTCATACTATATTTCATTTCATGACTAATTCATGACTTATTGCCATATTGTCAGCCTTTGGTTTTAACTAATGCTTTTGCTTTTAGCATATTAATAAATGTGAAAATGCTAACGTGCTCAACAAGCTTAACAGGTATCTGTCAAACACCAGTTAGCACTGCCACTATTGTACTCTCACGCTCACAGCAGCCTTACAGTCAGTAGATGCACTGACAGTGTAACGTGTGTTTTAATATGAGTTTGTCTAAGAGTAGATTTAAGGTCCCCTTTGTTTGTGCATTCAAGACACTTATCTAAATAAATAACATGTTTGTTTTTCGCTGGTTGCCAGGAGCCCATCTGATGGTGACTTTGCTGTTGATGTGAAGGTTGACTTCCCACCATTGATCAACCTTGAGTACAAGGTTAAAATTGACTGACTCTCAGCTTCATTGGTTGCAAGGATACTTGCTTGGACATGCATTCAAGTGCACGCATAGCCTAAAAGCATGTGCACATAAGCATTCCCATCACTTGCATCAAGCTCACCTTTGTTATCAGCTGAGCTGAGAAGTGCACATTGTTTAATTTGCCCTTATCACAGCAGTATTATAGGCGAGGCTGCGGGCCATGGATTAAACGTCATTATTTAATGAGAGGAGAGCAGGATGGATGCAGCATGTAATTAGAACGACACATACACAGCTCTGATATATCCATCACTGCAGACTGGGGTGGGGGGGTGGAGTGGGGGGTGGTGCATGGGGGAGTGTTTATGTATGCTGCTTTGGGCTTTCACAGTCATCGCTTAAATGAATGCGAGTATGCAAACCATCAACACATTGGGCGCTGCTCGTCAGTCTTCTGTTAAATCTATGTCACACATGAACACACAGACACACACACACACACACACACACACACACGGAACAAGGCTCCTCTAGCCAGTTTATGCAGCAGCACACAGTGTGGGCACATGAGCTCCTGGGGTTTGCTGGTAGAACATGTTAATGATCCTGAGGTTGGGTAATAAGCATCTCCTCCCTGACTTATGGGGGGAGTCACTCTATTTATCTGTTTCCCCCATCCATGTTTTTTTCTGCTCTCATTTTCTTTGACTTTCACACCAGCATGCACACACACACACACACACACACACACACACACACACACACACACAGAGAATCATTAAAAACAAGTCTGTGTGGGTCCTATTCATCAGGGTAAAGCGTGACATATTAGGCACAAACATAAAAAATACACCAGCGCACACACATTTACCCTCTGTGTCTTAGTGCCTAATGGGATACAAACTGTACATTGTGCATAGTGGACGAAGTTACAGAACCAATGTACCATGAGGCAAACACATCTATGGTTAGGATCCACTGACATCTAGTGGTCATTTCATTTAGATCATTTACATGGTGTTAAAGTCGGGGAAAGAAAGCTGTTGTTGGTTTCCTGCACAGTTTTTGCACTGATACACTATAGTGGAAATTTTCAACCAGAATTTTATATAAGTGTCTAAATCTCCATGTTCAATTTCAGTGGAAATACTCTATGTCACATGACCGGCAGTAATTTAACTGGATTTAAATTGGTATAAACCAATAACCAGCCCAAGCTATTTAGAACAATGAGTGTGATATCGGTTTCAGCTTTGACGTTACTGTGACTGTTTTGTCTTCCTTTTAGTATCATACAATGTTACAAGTTTGAAAAAAGTCAATGTGAATCAGCTCTGTCAGTTCTGTGACAGTCTAATTGTAGCCAGGTAGTTGGGAGAATGTCATACTGCTATTTCTGTGTTATACAACCAGCCTGCTGCTGATGGCTCTAATAAACACGTGGGCTGTTACAAACGAACTCAGGAACTCCCTGCAAAGCAGTAAATGTCCTCATACTCAGCATGGAAGCAGTCTGTAATTAGTTTGTAAAATTATCGTCTGCAGGTTGCTCCATTGCTAAAGAGATACTGTGGATATGTTTAATAAATTAAGGAAAACAAACCATGGTGGAATTGATCCAAATCAGTTTTGAAACATCTAATGTTGTTATTATTACAGCAGTGTGAATGAAGTGACTCTTCCATGGTTGACTCTTCCATGCACTGTATGTCAGTGCATAGATTAGGGTCAGTACACAGGCTGTAACACGGCTGCTCTTTACAGCTGAAGTGACTGGGAGGAATAAAAACAGTGTCACTCCAGAGTCTGCTGTCAGTCACAATTATCCCTGCATCTAACATCACTGCTCCTTTTGGCAGATAGAAACAAAACCATCACATCTGATTTCCACACAACAGGCCGAGGTGCCCTCCATCTCAGATCCCAGAAGGGATCATGTGCCAGACAAGCACTGTGAACAAACGCAGCAAAGATGAGCAATAACTCAGCCTCGGCCACCACAGATTAACAAGGCTGCACAGTTTAATGTGGTTCCATGAAACAAACTGGAATCACAGCTTCATTGGCAATGACAAAATAACAAATGAATACTGAGGTAGGAAAAAGACAAGATCTTAGACTCTTAGACTGATGTGATGTGTTTTCCTCAGTCAAACACACGAGTACACACTACTCAGTAGCCACAGCGCAACAGCACTCTCTGTCTGTCACACGCACACAAAACCACACACACACACCTCCACTGGAGTCACTGATTCTCCTGGCGCTGATGTTTCTATAGCAACGCTGCGTCCTAGACTGGTGTCATATAAAGGCAAATGCAATTAAAAAACTGTTACTTATTAATCAATGACACCTGACATATAAACTCACTAGACACTCAATTAGACACACCTGCCTAGTAATGGAGACAAATGATACAAAAAGCAGCAAAGCCGAGTACTGTGTTGTTGTATATACCTATATTTTTGCATAAATACAGATAATACAGTAACATAGTCTGTGTGTGGGTGTATGCATGAGTGAATGCATGAGAGAATGTGATATATGTGTATACACACACACACACACACACGGCTAATAATATAATACCTAATGTGTACTATGTACAATACTGCACTGCCCCTTGTCTTGACTGGTGCATAAAAAGTTAAAATCCATTGGGCTAGAATAATGTATAATAACACACAAAAACAACAGTTTGACAACAGTCTGAATATAAATGTGGTTGGATTTGAACTGAATAGCTGCATGTCATGAATTACACAACAGTGTATTGTTCCACTACTCCAAGCGTAATGATCTACCACCTAATGAGAAAATAAAAAGTAACGCAAAATAATTGAATAAATAATGGCATGAGAACATTCTGCTGGTTTATCAACTGACAAGTCAAGTGTCAGATACAATAAACCAGAGTGAACGAGTGGCGAGCCTCGTTTATATGCAGCCTCGACAGTATGTGCCCATTTTGTGTGTAGCCACATTGTGAATAGAAGTGTCTGTCGACCCCTGCGATCTCCAACAGGCTCACATAACGATCACGTTTTTCCCAACTTTCCTATTGTCTCCCACAACAGCGAAACTGCCAATATGTGTCAGGACAGATGGGAAAGTATAGTAGTTTTTAATTAATTCCGCTCTGAGCAGACTTGGCTGCCACAGCCAACAGTCACTTTAAACATGGACCTCTCTCAAGAATGAGAGTCGGCAGCATATGGCTGCAAATCGGAGAGGTTGCTGCCCACGTAAGTGCAGCATCAAATTAGCTGGCAGCAGCTGGAGATAAATACAGCTGTGTATATTACATGTGGATATGAACTGAATTGATAAATCATTTAAGAGGTTTGTTTACCGGTTTCTGTCTGAGCAAATACAGCAGGAAATCCACAGTGACACATATGCGCACACACAAACAGGCCACACATGAGCACGGCCACAATGTTTTTGTGAGCCACAATTCTATAATTTGCTCATTTGCTCGCTCACGCGTTAAAAGCAGTTATCACAATGGGGTAGCTCTCCGGACGTTTTCTTTTAGAGATGACAAACGAGCACTGTCTTCACATGCTTCCTGTTCCATCAGCACCCGCTCAGATCCTTTTACAAACAGTGTGCCAGTTCGCCTCAGCACAGTAAACAACACCCTGTGTGTCCGCTGCGATGTGTCATTTGAATTAGTACCATTTCACCGGACCCGAAATGAAATTCAGCATGAGTGAACAAACATATTTGCAACGCAGAAATCTCTCTTCAGTGGCAGAAATATAAGTAATTAAGTAATCGATGGAGGAAAAGCATGTCGGAAGCAATGGCCACTCTAGATAAAATACTTGTTGGAGGTGACATGAGGTCTGACTGTTATGCTTGCATTTAAGACGTGTTCCATATAAATTATACAGCTTTCATTATTTTATAATGAAAATATTAATGATATAATCAGTAATCTAATTACATTAAGACTGGAAATAAGATTACATACTTTAAACCTCAATGTAATTGGAATATTTCCCTATTTCAAAAAGGCTCAAAGCATTAATCTGGTAAGATTAATGTTTCACAGCTCTATTCATCTGATTTGTTTGCAATTAGGAGGAAATAGTGGCTTTTACAGGTTTATTACATTGTGTCATGATAGAAATCTTGGATTCTTGCCACTAAGCAATTAGCCTTTTCACACCGTGAATATTCTTTGACTCCATACATGCAGTGGTGGAGAAATACCACATCTTGGCTTTCGACACTGGCTGCCAAAGAACATCTCATACATAGATGATACAAACATTAACGGTTGTCCTATGACTTCACTGTAACTCAGAGGTTTTCATTCCTGTAAGACAGCTGTTAGCCAGCAGATGTCTCTCCTACGCTGGGAAACCAGCGCTCTCCTCAGAGGCAAATTTCAGCGTCTCCCGTCTACCGTCCGACTATACAGGCTTATCTGACAGCTGGAGAGCTGCTGAACACACAGACTCACTTCTACCATCAGTTTGAATGAGCTAGTCATGTTTGATGAATGGTTCTTATCACAGATCTCCTCATGAACGAGTGTGGCAGCAGATTTAATAATCTGGTCCTCCATGTTCCTATTAGATCCATTATGATCCACCACCTAATGAGACAATATTACCCCTTCCTCTCTTTAGTAGTCCAAAGTGAAGTTAATTATGAAAGCACATTTGGGATTTGACCCTCCTGGCTCCGTAACATGGAACAGAGTGTTACATATTACATTGGGCACAATCTGTTTCTACACTTGACTACCAATGATTACGTCGTCCTTACTAAGGATGTATGACAGGTTTTGGTATAATGTAGATAGAGGTGCAGGAAATCCATCAGAGCATAGTCGTATTTCGTAAATCCTGTATAGGAACACTAATTTAAACAGTTTCACGGGAAACATCAGGACACACAGCAGCTCAGAGGGGTTGTGAGCTGAAGTCCATCCAGTGAGTAATAGCCCATATCAGGGTTAAGTAGAACGACGAAATGTAAAAAATGTTTCACGGAAATATGGCTCTGAACTGGATAAGAAGTCAATTTATGTTTGCTTCTGGCAGAAAACCACAAGGCTGACACAGCTGCACAAAGGGGATGGAGTGCCACTGTTACACAAACCAAATGGAACCAACCATTAACTTGATTAAAATTGCAGCTGTCAAAAGTTCAAAACTTGATGGAAACGTTTGGGATAGTGCAAATAATCAGCTATTACACAGTAGAACGCACACAGCTCAACACAATATGAAAGTATAGAACAAAAATAATAAGTCATGTGGTTTGTTGCTGTTGTTGGACATTGTCATACTGAATAATTGACACATTCAGAGCAATGTTGATTCATATGTTAATGTAATATATTAATGTGCATTGTGTGTGCGCGTGCGTGCATGTGTGTGTGTGTGTGAGAGAGAGAGTGAGTGAGTGTTTGGATAAACCAAGAATAAAAGGCAGCTATAAATGGCACGGTGGTGCAGTGGCCTCACAACAGAAGCGTCGCGGTGTGAATCTGGGTTCAGGTGGCTGTTTCTCCAGGGGACTCCTGCTTCCGCCCACCGACATGCTTTCTGGGGATTAGGTTAAATAGACTCTAGAATGACCATAGGTGTGAATGTGAGCGAGACTGGTTCTTTGTCTTTGTGTGTACTGGCACAGTCATTGTCTCGCCTAGTGTCAGCTGGGATGGGCTCCAGCTAGCCACCATGACCATTTGGGCAAAGCTGGACATAATGGTTGGATGGAGGTAGATATAACAGCTCATTCATCCTATTGTGTATTCACTGATCCAAAACGCCTCTCTAAAATACAAAGCCAATTTACCAAGAATCAGTATCCTAATCACACTGGACTAATGAAACTTTGCTAGAAATTACCCTTGTTATGGGCAAACTAAATCTGCTATTTGCCATCAAACGGATAAGACTCCAGTCAGCCTGGTTCAAGGCAGTGGTCCTTCACAGTCTGTCCCGCTTGGTTCTGTGTGTTCAGAACAGCTGACCTGCAGGTTTGTAGGTTTGTGGAATTAAGTTGGAGCAGCAGGACGTGAGATGAGACGGCACATATGACTTTGATCTCTTCTGTGCAAATCAGGCTGTCAGGAACCCGTTCCTAATTTTTCCCAATAGGCCGTGATGGTCTGGGCAGTTGAGGACTATCATCACTACAGATTGTAAGTGAAGAGTGTTGTGTGTTTGCATTGTGGGCAGGTAGCTGCTTTTTCTAAGCCATTTCTAAGCCAATAAATAAATAACACCAAAACCTAGACATTGGCACACTGGTGTGTTTTCTCAATCTGAGGGGCCATTGGCATGGTACACCATGAATACATCGATTAGGTTAATAATCATCTTCATCAGAGAGGAAGGTCTCCGCATGATTTTCTAACACAATCACAATAATCAGCCTTCATCAACAGGCCGGTAGACTCTTTTTGTCTACTGGTTTCTATACAGAAACAACAATAATATGGTACTCATGTACCGCAGGGTTAGTTCGGTGACTGTGACTGTGAGACCTATGGCAGAGAATAGCTGCTGGGATTTCTTTTTGTGTTTTTTAACAGTAGTAATCAGTCAGTCAGTCATTGCTTTATGGTTAAATGTTCTTTCTGGCGTGAGTTCACTTTGTTTTTGTTCACATGTGTGGGTGTCATTCAAGCAACACCATCTTCAGACTGACGTTCGCTGTTTTTCAGATTAAAAGCTCTGTTATTATGACGTGCATCGCCACACTTCTGCATACATACAGGTAAAAAGTGAATCTCTCTGCTGCACTAGGATTCTGGTTTAAATTATACAGCCACATTGATTTTTAAAAACTTTGCAGACCAGTTTGTAACTTTTACTTTCAGTCAATAAGAGGTTCAGGGGGAGATCCCAACTCAATATTGGATACTTTTTGGTCATCTTTCAAAGTAAGGCTGTTTTGGCAAAAGATAAGTATAATGTTATTGGCCTCCAGCATTTCAATCCTACAATTTTGCTTTTAGTATGAAAACATTTGAGATGTAAGTCATATTCTGGCTGGGTGCACAAAGGAATAAAGATTTTTCCTGTTCACTTTCGGTACTGGAATAAAGACCTTGTCCGAGCCTATCAATAGAAATGCTACGGGCAATTTTCGCAGAACCAAAAGTGGTAGTCTACCATTTACTTACCGTTTTATTTTTATTGTATGAACTGAATGTTTTGAAAAGAGAATACCATAAGTATTTTTTCATTATTTCCTTTTTTTGTCATGCGCTGAAGAGGTGACAGAAAACTCTTTAACTATAACTTATTCCACACTCTTTACCATCTGTTGATCCACTGAATTCCTCTCATACACAGATAGCTTATGGAAATATGGAAAACAGACAAGTTCTCGACTTAACCTTAAGCTCATGGAACAAGACCTTTAATCCATCTATCAGGCAATTTTTTTCCCCAACCTCCACCCTTTTTTCGAACCAAACTAAAGGTGGAAAATACTTTCCGCGGGTCAATGTCGCCCGACACACAAAATCGGCCAGTGTTTGGATTTGAGAAATATCCTTCAGCAATGACGTGATGAAAAGCTCAATTCGACCCGAGTCAAATAATTCACCAGGTTTATGAGCGTCCTTGTCAAGCAGTGGAGTGATGATTAGGTGGAAACTGAAGGGCAGGGGTTGGTTCGGCCTGTATGGTTCTTTGTGAGGGAGACAGAGGCTTGGCAGCTGACAGGGAGAGGGGTGAAATCTCGGCCAAGAAGGGTCATGTTCCTGCCTGTTGGGAAAGTAAATAAAAAAGGGCACATGCTGTATATTTAAAAATTCTATTCTGGATAGATCCATAAGTAAATAAAGTAGCTTCTCATGCATTGGAGTGTCTTTTATTTTACTCATAAGTGACACTTTTAGATTGCAATGAATCAAAAGCTGAGTGCAGTGTGAGCCCCCTCTTTATTGCCTGTAATGTCGGTACTGAATAACAATGAGCTGTCAACCTTTAAACACATAAACCTTCTATTCAAAACTCTGACTGTGCAAACTACAGAGGCTTTTTCAGCATGAGTACTTTGCATGAGGAGTTGGTGGGCACATTGACGACTGTGTTCTACTGGCCTGCACTTCTGGCACAGTATATTTCAGTTGAGTTCAGTTCATTTTCTGAGTGTTGGATAAATGTTTTATTAAGGCGAGATTATGGAACCGTTACAATACAATTAACCGTTGCATCTTTACCCTGAAGTCTTGCTGGCCTCGCACTTGTAGTGCTCATTAACTTTAACGTGATTTGTCTGACAAGGCATTTCAATGATTACCGATACCTTCCGCTGGAGGACGAGTTGAATATGTGTGTATTCATTTGTTTTTAATCAGTCAGGAGCAGCTCTCTGACTAAAAGGGAATTGTGGCTTGGCGAGATACGGTCATTCGGTCATACGGTCAGTCATTTGGCGGAGTTGCATTTAATTAACGTTAGCTATCACACACATGTGTGAGCAGTGGGCTGCCACACATACAGTACAAGGCGCTAGGGAAGTAATTGTGGTTAAGGGCCTTGCTCAAGGGCACAGGGTGGTGCCAAGAGCGGATTCGAACCCCTGCCCTTTTGGCCTCAACCCAACACTCTAACCATTAGGCTACCACTCCCCTTTATTATGAAACAAACAACAATGCATATGCGTAGACGTTGAACAAAGACAGCAGATGTTGCAATCAACAGATCATCTTTCCCTACCGTCAACACCACCAAACAAAACCAAAGATATTTGTATTTCTTTATATTTCTTTATTTACTATGTCTTCAACAGTAACGACTGACCATGGCGTTTCCAATTTTGTTAAAGTACTTTCCTCCTAGTCTGCAAAATAATAGTTTAGTAGAATTTATCTTGTCTTTCCAAAACTTAATAACTACTTTTTAGACTTTTGTGTCGTACGACCAACATCAATTTCACCGAAAGTTTCTTGATAAAGTCAAGTGCAAAAAGTGCTTTAGTTCCAGTTTGATCAGGAAAAAAACGCTGCCATCTCCTCGGCAGACAGTCTCATCCACGGATCAAGTGCCAGAGGGGAGAAGCGCAGACGAGGCCTTGAACTCTGAAATGGCTGCTATTATTAACAGGGTTGATAAACGCTGAATAATATTTCATATTTCATATTCATATTGTCAGTGTTAACATTTTTGTAACAAAGCAATACAGTTAAATGCATTCATGTGTCTGTGCCTGAGACTTAATACAATTGGTCAAATGGTCCAAGTTAAGATGATTGTGTAGATTCATTATTGGACCATTAAGGATCATGAGCATTATTAAACACCTCACATCCTTGTCCTGCTCTTAGGTTACAGGGTGACCCCTCATGCCTTATCAATGAGGGCTATTGATATCCTTGAGAACACTACAAGCATGATGGAATCAATATCTGATTACAGGCGGGGACACTATGCTATGGGTGATTAGCATCCAATGAGCCATTACAGGTTAATGCGGGAGCTTTGTACTGATGACCATCAGTTGTCCATTTGCTTTAGAGCAGAATTAAATCAGTTCACTTCGCCTGTACACCCCAACATGTCTTATGTAGAGATATTCAATGGATTGAATTAAAGTATTAGTCAGCTAATCTTTTAACTTCTGCTCTTCATTCATTTGTCATGGAAAACAAACTTGCATTTTATTTATTTATTTATTGCTTTGTTTGTTTATGCTTTGTTTTCATTTCCAAGACAAAAGAGCAACTGAACACATACAGACCTGGTGCTCTCCTGAGAGCACCTCCTGCTTTTTCCACATTTTGTGTGTGCGCGAGCGTGTGCATCATGCACAAGGACAAAGAACACTCTAAGGTTATGCACATTTGCAGGATACCTTGTCCCTGATACAGACCTTGTGTTCCTAAATTATTTATGAACACAATCTGAAAGCATTCTCCTTTTTGTTTGTCCATTATACGAGTGTATACGAGTGCAGTGCCCGTTGGCAGTGTCCCTCTTGGTCTGGGCTGATTGTTGGGCCTGTGTTAATCCAGCTCGGGGCTGATTGCCTGGCCTGCTGAAATCAGCAAGAGTGGTCTGGAAGAAAGATCACATGTCACAGTGTTTAAACATGCACACCGCCAGCCACTTTGCACAGGGGGAGATGAAAGTGCTGAACATAGTCATACCTCAAGTTGCTACGTTAGTGCGATGCTCATCAAGATGAAGCTGCTTTTGTCTCAGCGTGTCTCACATTATTGCAACGTCCCATGATGCCCATGATGTCAACGTCATGTGGCACAAACACATAATAATAATAATAATAATAATAATAGTAATAGTAATAGTAATAATAATAATAGAGCCTCTCCTCTCCTCTGCCGTGAGCTGTCACTTTTTGGTGACAGTTGTGTGGATTTTGGCCTCTGGGCACAGCATTGAAGGAGGAAGTGGCTGCATGATGCTCTCTGGTTGCCAATAAAAGAAGCAGGCAGAGAGGCATGAGTGTTTCTCTCTCTCACCAGGACGATGCCTAAATCTGTTCATAAGATTGAGTCCGAAACTGAAGAACAGCAGAGGCACAGTTGGAGAAGTGGTGGGAAACAGTATCTGGGGTCACGGGAGCAGGCTCCTGAATACAGGGGAAGGAAATGTTGTTTTTCATTTCTCAGGTAACACGGACAAACATACACACACACACACTTCTTTTTAGTTGCATCATAGAGAGGATTGTAACTGGCGTTATGAATCACCTAGCCCCTTGTCCCCCAACCCTAAACATAACCCTTAACACTAACTCTTAATCAAGTCTTAACCTTAAAAGTCCTTTGAAGGAATACATCAGTACTTCAGCTTGGATGCACTTAGGTGGTCAAGTCATGTCATTATGTATTGTGGGACACAGACCTGTCGGGCGGTAGGTGTCCAGAGGAGGACGCAAGGACTTCTTGAGGGCCACGCTCTCTGCAAGCTCTCAGATCTGTGTCCGTCATTGTATTTGCATAGACCAGCTGTAACTTTGTTAAGCCAGATGGGTTTTCAAGTTCCCAGTCAGCTCAGAGTGCTGTGTGTCTACAGCCTGTGCACAAAGATGAAGGTGATAATTCAGAGGGACTATATTTGTCATCCTATTGTTCAGCCACCACAGCCCTGACAACAGGCCTTCATGCAGGCTTTGTTGCTCTCGGTTTGGACTGTGGGTCATTGCAGAATTGAACTGCCTTAACGGGCTGCTGAAGCTGTTGCCTCCATGTTTGCAGTAGATCAGAGCTGGTGAACACACATCCACCGAGTCTTGTTTTGCTTTCTCGTTCTCGCCTAATCACACTGTTAGGAGTGAAAATTACATGTTATTCAGGCCATTGACGCGATGGCCTGATTTGTCTGAATAGAATTCAGAGAGTAATGAAGGTTGTATAATTTCTACTTCTATGTTTATTTGTTTGCTTCTGCTAAGATTGATGACATAGGATTAACCCCTGGCAGCATACTCATACAAAAGAGGTCAAATGTGTTTTGAGCGTGCACAGTCAGTAGATCTGCCTCAAATGCACATCTCCTGTACCAGAGAGTCTGAAAGAGCATTAGCTGCAATGGGACTGACCCTGTTGACCTCAGGTGTGAAGAGAGGTGGGGAGTGTAGCTGTTGGCAAACAACGGCCGCTGATTGAAGTCAAGGTGCAAGGCCCCACCCCCCACCCCCCCTTCCCTCCACCTTTCATTTTCTTGCTCCTCACACTGAACCTCTTTCACAACAATGCCACAGTGCATTTTGGATTTGGAGCTGACATTTTTCTCCTGCAGTTTCCTGCTCCTGTTGTAACCTCTTTTTATTTCATTGGCAAAAGATGATGAAATCATAAGTAATATGGGTGCAGGGCTTCGACAGATACATAGAATTAAAAAGGATACTAATACTAATATTAATATTAATACTACTACTACTACTACTAATAATAATAATAATAGTAAGAAGAATTGCTGTTTTATTATTATTATTATTGTTAGTGATTGATATACAGAAATGATGTGGCTCAGATGCTGGTAACCACAGTCATCAGTTATTTTTGGAGTGACAGGCTAAGGCATCTAAAGACCACCTGACGACATAGCACTGCCACGTAAATTGCATTTTACCAATGTGGGATTGTCTCATTAAAATATTTGTCAGACTGTACGACTTCAGCTATAAGACATGTCACCTGTAATGAACTTTAATAGGCTCGTCATGATAGGGTAACATTAAAAGTTGGCTGATATGGTGGATGGCAGCAGTAACACTGTAGGATGTCAATGAACAGATCTGACATTTTCAGAAATTATACAGTACCTGTGACGACCAGTGATTATTAAACAAACATTATGCCTGTGTTTTCCTCTGCAGCTGAAACCAGGTCTAAAAGAAGTATCTTTGTGAAAGAATGGTGCATGAAGGACCAAAACAAGAAAATGAAGTCTTACTTTTTCTATGTAGTGCCAATCGCGTTTTTGACCTGCTCTCTTTTTTTTCAATTTTTAGATCCCCTTTCCTGTCTCAACATGCCCCCCCCCCCCATCCCTCCCCCCCTCCCCCCATCCCTCAGCGTCCTTTTTTGTCATTGTGAATTGCAGCACTGATGGGAGTGGAATAATCAGGCTGCCAAGTTGGCTGGACATAGATGGCATGCGGAGCTTTGATCTGGACCTCTTTTATACCCATGCACACACATATGGTTTTAAACAGGCGCACACACAGTGCACAGGCCGTGGACCAACGCAGATGAAACAGGTTTTGGGGTTAGAGATTAGTGTTAGATCATGACTGTTGACAGCCACACAGATGAGGTGGGTGCAGAGAAGTGGGATATTTGCCATAGAGGTCACAAAATGAATCTTTTGTGCTCGAGCTACTTTACCACTCGGTTTAGTGGCAGTGCCCGACTGGCTCCATTGATGCACACCCCCCTTTACGCTTCCACTGCAATACTTTGCACATAGTTGCAGTCATAAAGGCTGCCGCAGTATAAACAGACAATCAACATCACGCATCAGTATGTGAAGCAGCAGTCAGTCAGCTGAAGGGGAGCAGAGGTAGCTGCATGTTGTGTTCAGGGCTCAGTGTGTGCACATACTGTATGTGAATACACATATATGTACTGTATGTGCTTAATCCATCATTACAGAGAATCCTGAGTGATGATGTCCGTAGGGGATCCCCTTATTCAACTGGTCTGTTTTATATAAAGGTTTCAATGTCAGCTCTTAGCAAAGTCACAGCCTTTATGTCGAGTGGATTCATTACATAACTGATATGCAAATCTAGATAATCCTAAGAGTCAGCTTAGGTAACACGGTCCTTGTGTGTGTTTTATGTAAGCAGTTTATTGTTGTTTACATAAGATGCATATGTGGCTATTCATGAATGAGCCCAGCATCTGGTCAGATGGTGCATTAAGATGTTTCCAGGTGCTCAGTGTTCCAGGTGCTCTGAGCCCTCATGATGAAACATTCTCATTACTGGAGGTCTGCTGTAGTTTTTAACATCTGTGGTGGGGCAAAGCATTTATGAACTATGTAATTCCTTTATATCGACAGCATGTTCGTTAATATTATATATTAACATATAACATTAACATATAATATTTCATCATTTGGGGATACATTATCCTACTTTCTCTTAGCGTGGTAATTTGAGGTCTGATGTTACAGATGCCAACATAGGCAGAAATGCACCTTTGTTTTATTACAACCAACTGATAAACAACCTTCAATTAGATCGTTATGGATTCCCATAAATATGCTTTTACAGTTTCCCATAAACATCGGCGTAGTACCTGGTGCGGATGCCGGTTAACCTATGATTCCTAGCCAAATAGCTTTACCAATAGCCCGCCATCACAGAGAGCCGTTCAGATGACTAATGCCCGGTGCTGGGTAATTGATGTATGGAGGCCGGCATCAGGCTGTCAGGCCACTTCCCCGGCACCATCTCCCCAATGCTCTGCAAGGGTCGTTTGGTATTTATCTGCCTAACCTGGCTCCTTTATGACTCTGTTCGGCTTAATGGGCCAAAGGAGAGCCACAGCACAGTTTACCTCCCCCATAAGACGGTGCATGGTATAATTCTGTGCCACTACTACAGTAAGGATAAGGCTCTGAATATCACAACCAAGAATTAATATATCAACCAGATTCATCTGAGTGGCGCTGACCTGTGATCTAATCACATAGCTGCATTCACTAATGATTCCTGATCAGACGGCTCCATAGGAGGAGATCAGTGAGTGATCCAGCTGATATGTCACTGACCCTGCTGTGGGCATTGTGTTACTTGTTATTGGAGAACAACAGTTACCACTATCACATGGACTACGGCAACGTTTTCCCACAGTTGCACAATTGTTTATTTAAATCATACTTCAAAAGTCAGCATCGCGGATGGCTGTTAAATAAATGTGAATATGATATTCTGCTCATGTGGAATAATCTTTTTCTAATCCTGTTTTGAAATGCTGTTGCACTTTATGTCAAGTTTTCTTATTTTGAAACTTATAAGTTGTATAAAGCTCCTGAAAAGTTGCCATCATACTCCCATCAGAACATGTTACAATTAGGGAAAGTGCATGGTTACTTAAAGCAATGTCGCCACCCCCCTAAAACACACACACACACACACACACACACACACACACACACACACACACACACACACACACACACACAGACGCTGCATCCACCATCCTCCTCTGACTCTTAGAGAAAGTGTTGCCATCAGGCCTCCAGCCTCCATGATGTATTTATCTCTGGCTCTCTACTCATGACTGATGCTTTTCCATTAGCATGGTGCAGGGAGCCGGGCTGAATTTAAATCTTCAGTGGTGGCTTGCATGGCCAGCATCGGAATAAATTCACCCTCCCCCATCCTGCCTCTCCCTCCCTACGCCCTGCACGTAGCTCTGTTACTATCCACTGATAACGTCTCATCCATCCCCTCACTCTCATGACCGTCCCCTGTGCTATCTCTCTATCAGTCGTGTTGCAGCTCTCTCCATCTCTCCCCTCTCCTCCCATCCAGCCCAAACAGTGCCTGCTCAGTGCCTTGATAATCCCCAAAGTATTTTTTCTAAACGGCTGACTAGTCCAGCAGTGTCCCCTGAAAGATTTAGCATTACTGAATGAAATGTGGTAAACGCCGCCGCTGGGGAAAATTATTGCCACATCGTATCACTCTCTCCCTTCATCTCCTCCCACTGTGCTCAGCCTGACTATTGTCTTTTTTGAAGGATTGAAGGTGAAGACTGATATTTTCTATTTCTATTCATCTGCCACTGGGGCTGCTCAAGTGCAGTCAAATGTAGTATAGGGCTGTCACTTTTGATCAACATGATAGAGATGGTTCAGGTCTATCTATCTATCTATCTATCTATCTATCTATCTATCTATCTATCTATCTATCTATCTATCTATCTATCTATCTATCTATCTATCTATCGATCTCCATACATATGTTATTATATATATATTAATACATATATATTATTACATATATAGATTTCCATTCATTTTGTGTTTACCTGACATTTAATATCGGCGATGTCACACTTCTGAAACACAAACAGGACCATTCATTGTGAGGAACCCAAATGAGACAGTGTTATGTAAAAATGAATCATCACATCTTGAGAAACTCAACAATACTGATGAGTCACCTTATACAAGGCTCCACATGCAAAGTTTGCCTTTGTGTTGTGAGACACAGTTTGTCCACACACACAAAAAAACGTCACGCATGTGTGAGTGATTTCAACTTTTTTTGTCCTCATGTCTGAAATAGTTTTTCTTCCTCCAATATGCCACAGACTCACAAAGTGCAAATATTGTTCCTCACACAGCAGAGTAACAGTCGTGCAGAGTGTGCTTTCAACAGGCGCACAGACGCACGGTTGCTTTATTTGGCAAAATAATGCACTGCGCGGGTTTTTAAAAAAAGCTGGTTGAGTGAGCACAGAACCTGCGAGAAGAGGAAGAGGAGAACGTACTGTAAAACGTCTCCTCACCCATCAGTCACTTCCCAGGTCAGAACAGAAAGTGACAGAAAATGAAACACCTTTCTGTCAGTGGTATATCACAGCGCTGGCAGGTGATGGAGACAGAGATGAGCTCATAGCTACTCAATCCATGTCTGTTTTCAATCTTTATGCTAATTAATATCAGATTGAAGAAACGGAGAGTTGTTCCAGCTGAGTTGGGTCTTGTTAGTGAAATAAATGAGGCTTTCGTCACCGGTAGTGTACGGCGGAAACAGGCCCACATATTAAAGCAGCTAACACATCAGCTAAAAAAACCATTACTGAGCAGAGCAAACGTTTCAGAAGAATTCATCACGTATTCAAGACGCATCAGGATTAGTGTTTCCACTGTGTATCACCTCAGGTCCGAGTTATATAATTATTTTCACAAGTGTCATTTTTGTCCTCATCCAGCCCGCATGACTGTTTATTATCAAACCATGAGGTTAATTGTGCATGAGTATCTTCTCGATAACTATAATTTCCTCTGTTATTGCCATATTATTGAGTGTTTCATGTGCGCGATCATTTTATATTTTAGCAGCAAGTTGCTATTAAGAGCGTAACATCTGCATAATTTTGTTAATGTGTTTCCATTCCAGCACAAATAAATAACAGTGTTGATATTAGCAGTTGTTATCAAGCAGCAAGTGAGTAAACGCTTTCTTTCTTTCTTTCTCTCTCTCTCTTTGTTACTTTCTTTCTTCTCTCTCTGCAGAAATGTCTTCTGTAATTGCTTTTATGCATCTCCCCTTGAATCCCCATGCACTTTTTACTCTTGAAACTAAATCTGAACTCACCCACGCACACACACGCTGACGTGAATAATTGCATTCAGGTGGATGCCTGAGCTGGCAATTGTTGCAATTTTCCACCACTGTAGTCGAACATTTTATTCATTCAGCCTTTAAACTGTGCAATTAGAAATCATTACAGGTTCCGCAGTCACAGTTTATTTTTGTCTCGCAGCCATACGGCCTAATGTGATAATAATTCGGTGGGAAGTTTAAAAAAAAGCGTTTTCTAAAGTAAAGCTTTTCTGATGCTCCCAGCTTAAGATTTGGAAAATGCAAACTGTGCATTCTCCCTATTTTTAGACCAAACTGGCCACGTTCTGCTCCGACTACAACAACCTGTACATTCAGTCTGATCTTTTTTGCATCACAGATTTCACAAATGTTCCAAAGAAAAAAGAACAGTAATAAATGTTGAATTTAATTGCATCCATGTCGGCTGCTGCGTTTCATTCTGTAGTAATCTTTAACGAAACAGGACAGTCTTTTTCCTTTACCTGCAGATCCTGAGAGGGCAATGAAGTGCAGTGCTGATGAGAACCTTCTCCTCATGTCCGCTTGGCTAATAACTGGCTATTTCCCCCCGTACAGAAGCACAGGTAGTCAGCCAGAAACACAAAGTGACAGAGAGAAATGAGATCATGTAGAAATAAGCTCTAACAAAGTCCCTCAATGACTAAATCACTATTTAAGAAACGTAAATGGTTTTGTCCCACCGCTCAGACTTTGGATCAGTTCTAGAGGAGATAAGTGTTGGAGGTGTTAGTTGTATAGAATGATGCCCAATGTGAGAATGGGAGGAGAAAGAGCTTGGATCACATTAAATGGGTAAGAATCCCGCCCACACGGGGCAACCGCCCACTCTTCTTCTCTTTAAAATTCATTTACGTTTCCAATGAGGCCACCAGCTTAAAGATATTCACAAAGATGTTTGTTTGTTTGTTTTTTAAAAAGGCATATTTGTGAAAAAGTAATCCGAAGCCGCATTTCTTTTCTACGGGGCAACAGTGTAGTGAATTCCCCTTTAGCTGCAGCCGAGAAACAGACGTGAGATGAGCTGTGGAAATGTTCCCATTTGAGCTGTATTCAGAAATCTCTTTGTTCTTCTCCATTGGGTTTCAGCTTAACCCAGCATTACTATGAATAGAAGATCTGATGGTGGTGCAAAGTACCATTGTGTGTGTGTGTGTGTGTGTGTGTGTGTGTGTGTGTGTACTGTACGTGGGCACATGCTATGCTACATTTCAGATGGAATTATGATTGTTTCTTCATTCTTGCGATGAACTCAAAAGATCAAAAGAAAAGCTGTCTTACATAATTTAAATTAAAAACAGAAACGAGAACATTTCTGTGGAAAACAGAAATGGCCCACATTGCAGCCTGTCATATGTTTTGCGTTGTATAACATTGGTAGAGTTAGTAAAGGTTATAGTATTTAGTGAAGAAAAAAAGAAATATAAAAAGAAAAATAGTCCATCAATTTCAACATTTATTCATATACGTCTCAATTTATGCATTGAACAATGTCAAACATAATTATCTTAATTAAACAAATCGACTAAAGTTGCCTTTCCATTTTTATTTGGAGATCTAAATTACAATCATACCCAGCCAAAATGAAATATTTTTAAAATCACATTCCTGATCGTTCACGATAGACTCTTTGAAAATAAACACTGATCTGGCACACACACTAAAACCACTTAACTGTTAACTTAATGGTATGGCTGATCTGTGTACGTTATTATATGATATGACAACACTCACAGTTCGGGTTAATGTGACTCCGTTTTAGAAACGTCAACATGGCTACAGTATTAATCATGGAAGCTGAATGGAAACAGCATAGACTGTTAGTTGGACGTGACGCAGACACAAACAGTGGTTCAGCTTCCTCTGTCACTTCACTGTAAACATGCTTTGACACACGCTACAATAACTGTGGCTCATAGGAGAATCACACATCTCTGAACATCAGCATGGCTCTGGAGACTTAACTCTTAATCCTAATTAATTCCCCTTTGACTTCAACATTTAGTGGGTTAAATGATCAGTCACCACCCCCCACCCCCCAGCCCCCCCCCAACTTACTGACACAGCTGTGGTGTCAAATGCAAAGAATGGCAGGCAACACAAGCTGTTTTGTGTCTGACCCTAGTAACTGTGGCAGACGTTTGTGAGTCTGGGAAGATGAAATGAGACTGTGCTGTAATGATCTCCACTGGGACACGAGATCATGCACACACTGTGTATGCTAATCAGCATATATACTGTTTTCTGATCCCACCATGGGTCCGTCATGTGGTATCCTGGTCTCAGCTCGGTGTGTTGGAAATACGAGGTTCCCTAATCTAATGACACGGTACGACACGTTTCTGACTGCTGTGTCAATAGAGGTCGTGTAATTACATAGATCAAGATAAAGAGGCTGTGATTGTGTACTTGGTTGCGTCCCTGCAGCTATGTGTGAGCGGTTGTGTCTCTTTGTGTCTCTGTGGCTTTGTGCATATTTTATCGATGGGCTCTGATCGTTGTGCAGAGAAGGATGTACTGAGGCTACTGTTAAATCACTATGCCCCTGTAATTACTTTGTACGACCACTGGACTGCTACTTCTTTTAATTAGGACGTGCAAAGATTAGGGACAGACATTTTTTTCTTCCATGTAAGCTTGGGCCGTTAAATAGCAATAGGCTGTTTCCTCACAAGCAATAAAATAATAGTTAATGAAACAATCCAGGTAATTTTGTTGTCCATTAGCTCCTTGCTGAAGTAAATTATCCATATTATGGTATTGCATGCTAATGAATATCATCTCACCCTGGCACTGTACCAGGCAGATCCTGCACGGCATCAGTTGAAGCCTGTCCACAGGACGTGGACATTCACATTTCATTACAGCACTTGGAGACACAACCAAAAGTCCTCTCACTGGACGATAAGACCAGTGAGAGGGCTCCTCCTCCAGAGGCCAAGATAAGACCCGGACAAAGGATATAGGTGGGCGAGGTTAGCGCAAAGAGCGGCGATCTGCTCATCCTCGGAAAGAGGATAATTGAGCTCCGGTGAAGCAGTGATAAAGCAGCTTTTAATCTCCTGCAGCTGTTTTAAATGTGAGCTGGAAAACCAGTCGGGTTGTCAAGAGGAGCTGAACTCTCCGTGTCGTGGAATTGAAAGGAAGATAGATTTGGGGATCAGCTGTCCAGCCCCTCAAAGCCGCCTCGCTCTCAAGGTCAGGCTTGTTACAGCATCCGCAAGGGCAGAGAATGTGGTCGGAGAGGTACGAATGATTTGCTGTTTAAAATTTTACGACGCAATCTTCACAGCCCTGCACAGGACCTGGAACAGCCACGGGGCCCGAGTGGAGCCGGCTTAATTGAGAGGAAACTCATCCACTCTGACATTCACAGTGATCCTCCAGATTAAAGATTAATGATAAACTAATGCCTCTATCAGATTAATCAAATGATAGGACATTAAATTTAGATGCTTCGTAGTTTGGGCTTTGATGGCGCAATCGCGTCCTCGCCCCCTCAGTGAAGAGCGTCGGCGACGGCGCACACTTAATATCATTAGCAAACATAAATTAATGAATCAATAAGGACAGAGCTGCAGCCCAGACAGAGGTCACACGGCTGAGGGAAGGTTTTTAGCACCTTCACAAATCAAACTTTATGTGCGGATTATCTAATAAAAAATGTGCAATCACAGCAAAGAGGACTATCACAGAGAATTACAGCAAAGACCCACCAAGCATTTTGTATGTACAGTATGTGTATACAGTACACATATGTTGACAGGCCTCTGTCCAATAAGACGACATCTTTAACCGTCATGTCTATTATATTTCTCCAGCTGTTTAACAATGTTGTTTCTCATAGCTCAATACAAACATTAAAGCAACAGGTGCTCAACAGTTAAGCTGTTTGAAATTCAGGCCGATTCCCACCAAAAAAAAAAAAATGTTGGCGTTGTGTATCCATTGTGCATTGAAAATGAAGCATGATTTACTGATGCTGCGATAAAAAACCCACTACCTGTTCAGTGCGTAGCTCATCATGACACGACATAGAAATATTTGTCATTCGCAGATCATTTTCATAATGTTGGTGTCGATAAAAGAAAAACTTCAGGCGCCGTTATTAATGGTAAGCAATGAAGCGCTCCGTTGTGCAGTTTGACTGTTTGAGTTTTCAGTAACCGTCCAAAGAAGACAGGGTGTTTACTGAAGGAGCCTGTTAGCGGGTCATCAAGCTGGAAGCCTCTCACTCACACCAGGAAGGGCAGATCATGTTTATTTATGAAATCCCTTATTAAAGCTGCAGATGACTCTGAAGTTCAGTTCACGTGCACGTCTCTGAATCAGAGCTGCGTGACAAGCCTTTAAAAAAAAACGTCTTTATTACTACCACATCTCACATGTATCACAAAGCCAGCTAAACTGTGTACTCTGCTCACATACCTCACATACCTCACATACCTCACATACCTCACATACCTCACATACCTCACATACCTCACATACCTAACAGGCTGCTGACTCAGGCTCACTCCAGTTTTTAACTTTGAGCAGAGACTTCAAAAACTGCAATTTATTAGGGGCCGTTAAGAAATGGGGCGGTTTATTTTATGTAATTTATTTATGTACGGTATTTATTTCCTGTCTGTCCTCCCCCCGCCTAATTTTTCTCAGCCCCTGTCTTCTACTCTTGTGGTCGCACTTATTCTGTCACGCCGCCACCGCTGCCGCCGCACGCGCACACATTTTTTGGCACTGCCCCCCCCCCACCCCCCACCCACATGTCTCCAGCCCAGCTACTCATTCTCAGTCTTTCTCTCTGGCTGTGTGATTAGTCAGTGTGAGAGCAGGTCTGCAGCTCTCAGATAGCATCCGTCTTCCCCACATGTTCCTGCCTGGAACAAATTAACTTTGGAGTTAAAAAGCTGGAACTCTGTGTGTGTGTGTGTGTGGTGCAGTGTGTGCGTGTGTGTGTGTGTGTGGGTACGTCTGTGTGCCTGTGTCTCTGTGTGTCGGCGGTGAATAGGAGCAGTGGGTGAAGAGCGCGGATGGAGTCTGACTCTCAGCTGGATGCTGAACAGTGGCGCTCTCTGTGCTCGCTGCCATTTGTTGTATGGAACTGCATTGTTCCTGTTCACACTCCATGAATATAGAGCAATTGTGTTCCCCTCAAAACTGAAGGTGTCTTTCTTTTCTAATGTGTTTTGTTTGTGATGTCGTTACAGAGCTAAACATATAGCATGTTAATTGCTGTGCTTTAAAATTGCCGGTGGGCAGATGTGTTGGAAACAGTCGGACTGCTGGTCTCCCTGTTTCCAGTCTTTGTGCTGAGCTCAGCATTCCTTGCTTCATATTGTGTGGATGGACGTGTGGTATAGTTTTCTCATCATCCAAGCCTTTGCCTGAAAGTGAAAGGGTGCATTTCCCAAAAGTGTCCAATTATTCCCTCAGGGGTTATGTAATCAGTCAGTAAAGGGTCTCCTGCCTGGTGCTGTTCATCATATCTGTGTATATACAGTGTCTGTGCGTGTGTGTGTGTGTTTGCGCATGTCAGTGTAAGTGTGAGCTCAGCAGCTTCGCTGTAGGTTCTGCTCACAGCGGAAAGTTTCTGCCTCATCAGACGCTGCCTTCCTGATGGCGACAGAGAGGAGAACGCTGAAATGCAGCTGTGTTCCAGCACTGGCAGCACACGCTCTCTCCCCTGCCTCCTCCTACCTCTGCCTCGCTGCCTCTTCCCATCCGCAGGGGAAGACAGAGGGGGATATGGAGCTTCATCGCAGCCACACCTGCTAACCTTTAAGCTGTCTCAGACCGCATTAGTATGAAATTAATTAGAAAAAGGCCGATCGCTGTCTCGAGGAACTGAGATGCTGCTGCTGCAGTGTCGCAGGCCGCCGTCGGCCCCTTTTACACATTCAAGTGATCAGAGTGGTGGAGACGTGAAAGATGCTTTAGGGAAGGTGCTGCGTCCCCGGTGGTGGAGCTAATAATAAACCCTACCTGGCTGCAGCGTGCCAAGTGAATTCCAAGCCAGGCAGGCGGGGAACCTCAGAGATCCCAGAACAATAACTCTGAAAACCTCTTTGTAGAAACTCAGCATGTTAGAGATAATAGTTAGAAAAGTAGTTTTGGTTCTTGATCATGTATTGTGATGGAAGAAAAAATAAAAAAAATAAAACTGGAGCTATTATGTAGAAAGGAGGACACACAGCTCTTCCTCTTATTTCCCCCACTTCTTATGCAAGTAGAAGAGAAAAAGTAGAGAGATGGTAAAGTGGCAGAGGCCAGATAGAGATTCTTATAGCTAATGAGAGAGCGAGCGAGAGAGAGAGACACACAGATAGAGAGAGAGAGAGAGGGAGAGAGAGAGAGGTGTTTTAAGTGTCCTCTGGTTAGCTCTCCCTGGAGTGAAATCCTAATCATCCTCCATGACGTCTTTAAACCATATCTCATCAAAGCCATTCACTGGTGAAGATGGAGAAATGGCGAGTTATGCAAAACGCAGGGAGGAAAGCAGTCGCTCAAGTGTTTGCATGCATGAATCAGTGTGTGCTGAGGGTAGGATGGGGCCTGCGGTTCAAGTCCTCTCTCCTTTCTTTCTCCTCCCTCTCTTCTTCCTCTGTGGTGCCTGGAGGATGGCCCTCTGCTCTCTTGTTCCTTTGTGCTCTCTTCTCTTTCCTCTCCTGGCTGCACCTCTTTCATCCTCTCCTGGACCCTGCTCCCTCCACCCTCCGTCTTCCTACACCTTCTTTGCTCTCTCTTCTTCTCATCTCAGAAATGAAGGCGCACACACACGCACGCACACACACACACACACAAAAACACACAATTTTAGTTTGCAAATATCCATCCAACATTATGTCTGTGTTTGAGGTAGAGGAGCTGGGCTACATACCAAAGAGTGATGGCCACCTGTGAGGCCTGATCTGAGCAGCTGGAATCAACTGATTGCTTCTGAGCACTACTGAAGGAGAGATACGTTCTTCACAAACACACAAACACACAAACACACAAACACAAGAGCACTTATACGACCAGGTGACACAGCTGAGGCCTCCACAGGCTCCTTTCAGCAGTCATCTTCACAATGTGATGCTCCCTCTCTCACACACACACGCACACACACACACACACACACACACACACACACACACACACACACACACACACTTGTCAGCT